>CM053026.1:735736979-736011979 GCA_028564925.1 Lithobates sylvaticus | reverse complement strand
GGTAATAGAAATAAGGATGACAGGTCCTCTTTATGGAGAGATCTGCAGTCAAAAAGTCCCCACATCTCTTCTTTACCTTCAAAAGCAAAAGATAAAAAAAAAAATGTTTTGATCTTTTGCTTTGAAAAAAATATATATTGTTTACTTCCACCCTGGACCATTACGTCAGTGATGAGTAACTGAGAACCTTTTTTGGATTGATGTTTGTCATGTTCGCTTGATTTTATGGACTTTCAATAAATTCTTTTGATTTTACTTCCAGATGTGCCGCCATTCTTTTTTCCATTGGATTTCCCTGGCTGCGGACCAGACAGGCACCCGGATCTCTTCAGCAGCTCGTCAGGTCCTCACAGGTGGCTTTGAGCCGTGTGTTCCCAGCTCTTTCTCTCAATTGACGTCATGACGTCACCCTGGTAATCCAAGGCCATAGAGGCAGTCAAAGACGATCTGCGCAGGTAAAAACGGTAAGAAACCTCAACACATGAGCCCCTCGGAGCGCTTTCAAAAGAAAGAAAGACAGCCACCAGCTGAAAAAAAGACAGCTTCAGACATAATCCCACTAAACAACTTGAAAACAGCAACGTGTAAATATATACGGTATATATATATATATATATATATATATATATATATATATATATACGTATTGTGGTCAGCAAGTGGTTTCATGACGTTGTAAAGGTTTTTTACCTTCATGCATTCTGTGTGCAGCAGCCCCCCCCCCCAATACTTACCTGATCCCCCTCTGGATCCAGGGATGTCTACGATAACCTTGTCTCCTGCCAATCACAGCCAGTGAGCCAATCAAGAGACGGAAGGGCCAGGGCTGAGCCGCGGCTCTGTGTCTGAATGGACACACAGAGCAGCAGTTGGCTCGGGTGCCCCCATAGCAAGCTGCCCGAGAAGAGGGGGATCTGGGCTGCTCTGTGCAAAACCATTGCACAGAGCAGGTAAGTAAAACATGTTTGTTATTTTAATGAAAAAAAACAAAGATGGATTGTGGTGGAGATACCTGCACAGGGGAGGACATTCTTTCTATTATCTCGGAGGAGGGCCTGTCACTTTTAAAAATTGTAGGGGATACCTGCCTCTTGCCCTTCTGGTGTCCCAGGTGCCTGGCTGGTGGGAATCGGTTTTGCCTCTTGAGGTCACGTTCAGTGCAGTGAGATGTAATTGGAGTATTGTTGAATGGCTTACCTGTTTACATGAATTCCTCCTGAGGAAGCAGATTCCTGTGAAATGCGTGGAGCGGTGTTCTCCAAACTGCGGCCCTGGGGCCAGATGGGGCCCTTTGCTTTCCTTTATTCGGCCCTAGAGGCATTATTCCTGCCACTTACATCAAAAATGGGTCATCATTCCTACCACTGACACCCCTGACACAACCAATGGGGTACTATTTCTTCCACTGACACTAATGATGGGGCATAATTCCTTCCACTGACAACAAAAAAGGGACACTATTCCTCCTACTTAACGGAACAGAAGACGGATGAAAACTGAGATTACTGGGACAGTAAACGGATGAAGCAACGGTTAAGAACTGATACGTTTTTAACGTGGCTAAACTGATGGTGCCCATGTGAATGAGGCCTTACATCAAGTATTTTTCCCCACCGATGCCAAAGATCAGGCATTGTTTACTTCCACAGTAAATTGGCCTTTTTTTTTTTAGAAAGTTTGGAGAACCCTGGCATGAAGGAAAAACTCTGCATCAACACAGTGGATATGACATATATTGAGGGGATGTATTACTCTGAGTTGGGAATGATTTATTTACAGTATAATTGTGTGGTACATTATTAGCATATGGGAGCCACGGAAATATGTAGTTGCTCATATCTCTAGTTTTAATTCTTTATATGAATAAAATTGTTAAGGGGTGTGCATTCCCCACAGGGCTGGTGCAAGGATTTTTGACACCCTAAGCAAAACCAAATTTTTCTGCCATACCGGCTCTACCCCCTTTACCCATGTATACCCCAGCTTTTTAATGAAGCGCTCATCAAATGCAGCCTTACCAGCTCCCATCAAATGCAGCCCACCAGCACCCATCAAATGCAGCCTCACCAGCGCCAATCAAATGCAGCCTCACCAGAGCCGATCAAATGCAGCCCACCAGCACCCATCAAATGTAGCCACCAGCACCAATCAAATGCAGCCCACCAGCGCCCATGAAATGCAGCGTCGCCAGCACCCATCAAATGCAGCCTCACCAGCACCAATCAATGTAACCTCACCAGCGCCCATCAAATGCAGCTTCGCCAGCTCCCATCAAATGCAGCCTCGCCAGCGCCCATCAAATGCAGCCTCACCAGCGCCCATCAAATGCAGCCTCACCAGCGCCCATCAATGCAGCCTCACCAGCTCCCATCAAATGCAGCCTCACCAGCGCCCATCAAATGCGGCTTCGCCAGCTCCCATCAAATGCAGCCTCGCCAGCGCCCATCAAATGCAGCCTCACCAGCGCCCAGCAACGCAGCCTTACCAGCGCCCATCAAATGCAGCCTCACCAGTGCCCATCAATTGCAGCCTACCAGCGCCCATCAATAAAGGTTTGCTTGCTTTAATTCATTCAGGAGTTGGGGCACAGACACAGTCCTCCGCCGCCACTGTGCCTCTGACACTATGTGCGATCGGAGTGGCGGTTGCCTGCTGATGCTGAGACTTAGTTGCTTGCTGCAGAAAGAAGAGAGTAGGAACCCCAGTGGCCGGGCACCCTAGGCAGCAGTGCGCCCTAGGCGGCTGCCTAGTTTGCCTAGTGATAGCGCCGCCTCTGATTCCCCCTACATTTTGAACATTGTATTGTTGGTTTTCTCTGGGACACCTTAAAAGTCCATCTTTGGTTTGGGACTTATTAAATAACGGATATGATTTAGTCTGTATCGGTTGCTCCTCAGAGGGCAAGATGTGAAATAAAGTGAATGTTTCTCAAATGCTCTTCTTCATTTTTTTTTTTTTTGTTACGAATCAACAGACTCCATGACTTGACAAAATCATCCCTTAACAGTGACAGACAAGCTAGGTGAACACAATCTTCCCACAGCTTAAATGGATATATGACAAGGGAATATTAATTGCACCAGACAAGGCATTCAAAGGCATTAGCTCAGCAACACAAGTCTATTTTATTCAATGAGGGTTATTCATCAATGTAGATAACTGCTGAAAAGCAGGAGCTAATCCCGTGTTTTTTGCTATTTTCCACCCTCATGGTACTTAAAGGGAGGACAGCCAAGCGGACAGAACGTGAATAAATGTAATGGGTAACTAGCAGCTGTGTATCATATTTTGCCGTATAAAAGAGATACGAGACAACAAAAACCTCTCTGTTTTTTCACAAGCTGCTGGTCTAATTATATGTCTAAAGTTTAGGTGCATGCTTTAAACCTAACCCGCCATAACTATTGTAGCTCTGGGGTTTTCACTTAATAAATTAGCCACAATCTAAAATCAAATACTGGAGGTGGCACTGTGCCATTATTACAGATGAAGTGGAGTCTGCTAGGAGAATTATCACGTCTGATTGGACATGGAAACTTCTTGAGTTTCCCGGCGGCCAGCTTGGTGTAAGACCCTATATTATAGGGTACACATGTAATCATGGGCGTCCGCAGGTAGGGGCAAGGGGGGGCAAGTGCCCCCCCTGGATTTAGGGATAAGATCAGGAGTTCCCCACTCTGTCTTTATCCAGGTACTGTACTGAGCATTACACACACCACTGGGACATAGGGGCACTTGAGGGACTGCAGACAGGGCTAGGGGGTCCCTCTCTCTGACCCCCCCATCACCCCTCTTTGTCACCCCCTCTCTCTCTCTCTGTCGCTGTCACACTCCTCTATCTCTGTCACCCCCTCTGTCTCTTTCTGTCACCCCCTCTATCTCTTTCTGTCACCCCCCTCTCTCTGTCACCCCCTCTCTCTGTCACCCCTCTCTCTCTCTGTCACCCCCCACATGTATGCAGTCTCTTAGAGTCCCTTGTGCCATGCCCACAGTCTCCTATAGTCTCTTGAGCCATGTCCGCAGTCTCTGACAGTCTCTTGGGGCATGTCTGCACTCTCTGACAGTTTCTTGTGCCATGTCTGCAGTATCTAACCATCTCCTGTACTATGTCTGCAGTCTCTCACTGTGATTATGACATTGTCAAAAAGGGTTAGAGCATGGGTGACCTTAAAATGATGCCACCCCCCCTGAAAAAAGTTCTGCAGACACCCATGCATGTAATTTGGGAGCACCTTGAGTGAATGGTGTTTCAGGGACAGAGACCTTGAGAGAGTACATAGCGCAGAGAGAGGTTCCTGGCAAGTAAGGTCAGCTCAGGGACAACGCCTGCCCCAAAACATCCGGGTAACCAAAATAGGAATGTTGGGCTCTTCCCAGCAGCATTTCAGTGCCATCCCAGTACACAGCCAACTGTCGCCCTCCAGCGGAAGCAATCCTAGTAACACTGTGTAAACACCAATTGTTATATTGCCTTATATAAGTGCCTAAAAAAAGCTATTAATTACTGCTAAACTATATTTGATATAAAAAAAATATACAATATAGAATATAGAAGAAAATAACAGACATCGAGGACTGTGTGTGTGTGTGTGTGTGTGTGGTCTTTCCCTGATTGGGTACCTTGGGCCTAGGCCCCACCTACACTACTGCAAAAGGTATGTGTAGTAGATAGAGTAGACAGGATTTTATGTGATAGACCAACACAAAGTGGCACATAATTGTGAAGTGGAAAGAAAATGACAAATGGTTTCCAAAATCTTTTACAAATAAATATCTGAAAAGTGTGGCATGCATTTGTATTCAGCCACCTTTACTCTGATACCCCTAACTAAAATCTAGTGAAACCAATTGCCTTCAGAATTTACCTAATTAGTAACCTGTGTGTAATTTAATCTCGGTATAAATACAGCTGTTCTGTGAAGCCCTCAGAAGTTTGTTAGAGAAACTTAGTGAACAAACAGCATCATGAAGGCCAAAGAACACACCAGACAAGTCAGGGATGAAGTTGTGGAGAAGTTTAAAGCAGGGTTAGGTTATAAAAAAATATCCCTAGCTTTGAACATCTCACAGCGCACTGTTCAATCCATCATCCGAAAACTGAAAGAATATGGCACAACTGCAGACCTACAAAGACATGGCCGTCCACCTAAACTGACAAGGCGGGCAAGGAGAACATTAATCAGAGAAGCAGCCAAGAGGCCCATGGTAACTCTGGAGGAGCTGCAGAGATCCACAGCTCAGGTGGGAGAATCTGTCCACAGGACAACTATTAGTTGTGCTCTCCACAAATCTGACCTTTATTGAAAAGTGGCAAGAAGAAAGCCATTGCTGAAAGAAAGCCATAAGAAGTCCTGTTTGCAGTTTGCAAAAAGCCACGTGGGGGCCACAGCAAACATGTGGAAGACGGTGCTCTGGTCAGATGAGACCAAATAGATTTTTCAGGATCCGAGCCTGAGATGTTTGCAGCCACGGTGGTGAGCGAACGGACGCTCTCAATACATGTAACAAGCAAATTTTGTTTTTATATCTAGTAAGTGTCCTCTTTTAGCTGGGTTTTTAAAAAAAGTTTTATAGCAGAGAGCACTATGTTGGCTGTGTTTTTGATTACATGAGGATACATGAGTCCCTTGAAGTGGAGGAACAGTTGAATAATCTCGGGAAAAAAATGTTATGTGTGGTAGAAAACTAACACTGCACATCACCTGTTAGTAGGCAAAAGACTTGAGACTGGAGTGGAGGTTCACCTTCCAGCAGGACAACGATTCTAAACTTACAGCCAGAGCTACAATGGAATGGTTTAGATCAGGGCTCTCCAAACTTTCTAAACAAAGTGCCAGTTTAATATCCTTCAGGCTTTAAGGGGGCCGGACTGTGGCAAGTGGAAGTAACCAATGTACTATGAGGTGGGAGGAATGGTGCCCCATCATTGGTTTCAGTGGATGGAGTGGTGCCCCAAGGGCCGGATAAAGGTGAGCAAAGGGCCGTATCTGGCCCCTGGGCCACAGTATGGAGACCTCTGGTTTAGGTCAAAGCATATTTATGTGTTAAAATGGCCCAGTCAAAGTCCAGACCTAAATCCAATTGAGAATCTTTGGCAAGACTTGAAAATTGCTGTTCACAGACGCTCTCCATCCAATCTGACAGAGCTTGAGATATTTTGCATAGAAGAATGGGCAAAAATGTCCCTCTCTAGATGTGCAAAGCTGGTAGAGACATCCCCCAAAAAGACTTGCAGCTGTAATTGCAGTGAAAGGTGGTTCTACAAAGTATTGACTCAGGGGGGGCTGAATACAAATGTACCCCACACTTTTCACATATTTATTTGTAAAAAAAAATGGAAACCATTTACCATTTTCCTTCCACTTCACAATTATGTGCCACTTTGTGTTGGTCTATCACATAAAATCTCAATAAAATACATTTACCGTATATACTCGAGTATAGGCCGACTCGAATATAAGCCGAGGCACCTAATTTTACCACAAACAACTGGGAAAACGTATTGACTCGAGTATAAGCCTAGGGTGAGAAATGCGCAGCTACTGTAAGTGGAAAAGAGGGTCAGCGATGCCCATTTGCAGCCTCACTGTGCCCATGCAGATGGACACAGTTGACGGATTTGGGGCCCTGTATCTCAGGGTCACTTAATGCTAGGAACCCCATCTTTAGATATGTTGTAGTGCTAATTCCACTGGGTTGGAATACAACATTTGGGGTTCCTAGCACCAAGTGTCCCCGAGATATGTGGCCCCAAATTCGGTTCAGAAAATCTCAAGCACTTTTCTGCAGCAGAGAATGACATTTTCTGAACCGACTTTGGGGCCCTGTATCTCGGGGCCACTTAGTGCTAGGAACCCCATCTTTGGATATGTTGTAGTGCTGGTTCAACTAGGTTTGAATGCCAAATTTGGGGTTCCTAGCTCCAAGTGTCCCCGAGATATGGGGCCCCAAATTCGGGTCAGAAAATGTCAAGCACTTTTCTGCAGCAGAGAATGACATTTTCCAAACCGACTTTGGGGCCCCGTATCTCGGGGCCACTTAGTGCTAGGAACCCCATATTTGGATATGTTATAGTGCTAGGTCCACTGGGTTGGCACACCAAATTTGGGACTCCTAGCGATACGGGGCCCCAAATTCGGGTCGGAATTTTTTTTTTTTGCTGCAGAAAAGTGCTTGACTCGAGTATAAGCCGAGGGGGGCACTTTCAGCACAAAAAAATGTGCTGAAAAACTCGGCTTATACTCGAGTATATACGGTACATTTTTGTTTGTAACATGACAAAATTAGGAAAATTTCAAGGGGTATGAATACTTTTTTCAAGGCACTATATATATATATATATATATATATACAGTATATATACAGTGGTGTGAAAAAGTGTTTGCCCCCTTCCTCATTTCCTGTTCCTTTGCATGTTTGTCACACTTAAGTGTTTCGGAACATCAAACCAATTTAAACAATAGTCAAGGACAACACAAGTAAACACAAAATGCAATTTGTAAATGAAGGTGTTTATTATTAAAGGTGAAAAAAAATCCAAACCATCATGGCCCTGTGTGAAAAAGTGATTGCCCCCCTTGTTAAAACATACTATAACTGTGGTTGTCCAATTTCTCTAGCCACACCCAGGCCTGATTATTGCCACACCTGTTCACAATCAAGGCATCACTTAAATAGGAGCTGCTTGACACAGTAAGGTCCACCAGAAGATCCTTAAAAGCTACACATCATGCCGAGACCCAAAGAAATTCAGGAACAATTGAGAAAGAAAGTAATTGAGATCTATCAGTCTGGAAAGGGTTATAAAGCCATTTCCAAAGCTTTGGGAATCCAGCGTACCACAGTGAGAGCCATTATCCACAAATGGCGAAGACATGGAACAGTGGTGAACCTTCCCAGGAGTGGCCGGCCGCCCAAAATTACCTCAAGAGCGCAGCGACGACTCATCCAAGAGGTCACAAAAGACCCCACAACAACGTCCAAGGAACTGCAGGCCTCACTTGCCTCAGTTAAGGTCAGCGTTCATGCCTCCACCATCAGGAAAAGACTGGGCAAAAATGGCCTGCATGGCAGAGTTCCAAGGAGAAAACCACTGCTGAGCAAAAAGAACATCAAAGCTTGTCTCAATTTCTCCACAACACATCTTGATGATCCCCAAGACTTTTGGGACAACATTCTGTGGACCGATGAGACAAAAGTGGAACTCTTTGGAAGGTGTGTGTCCAAGTATATCTGGCGTAGAAGGAACACTGCATTTCAGAAAAAGAACATTATACCAACAGTAAAATATGGTGGTGGTAGTGTGATGGTCTGGGGCTGTTTTGCTGCTTCAGGACCTGGAAGACTTGCCGTGATAAAAGGAACTATGAATTCTGCTGTCTACCAAGAGATCCTGAAGGAGAATGTCCGACCATCTGTTCGTGTACTCAAGCTGAAACGAACTTGGGTTCTGCAGCAGGACAATGATCCTAAACACACCAGCAAGTCCACCACCGAATGGCTGAAGAAAAACAAAATGAAGACTTTGGAGTGGCCTAGCCAAAGTCCTGACCTGAATCCTATTGAGATGTTGTGGTATGACCTTAAAAAGGCCGTTCATGCTCGAAAACCCTCTAATGTAACTGAATTAGGACAATTCTGCAAAGATGAGTGGGCCAAAATTCCTCCAAGACGCTGTAAAAGCCTCATTGCACGTTATCGCAAACGCTTGGTTGCAGTTGTTGCTGCTAAGGGTGGCCCAACCAGTTATTAGGTTTAGGGGGCAATCACTTTTTCACACAGGGCCATGATGGTTTGGATTTTTTTTCACCTTTAATAATAAACACCTTCATTTACAAATTGCATTTTGTGTTTACTTGTGTTGTCCTTGACTATTGTTTAAATTGGTTTGATGTTCCGAAACACTTAAGTGTGACAAACATGCAAAGGAACAGGAAATGAGGAAGGGGGCAAACACTTTTTCACACCACTGTATATATATATATATATATATATATATATATATATATATATATATATATATATATAAATAAATAAACACACTCAAATAAATAATTGCATAACTGAATTAAATGTTGGTGTTGGACCTTTGAGGACCGAAACGGTTCTCTTCAAAATGCCAATGTAAGGAAAATTATATTTATTTTTTTCTAAAAAAAATGCTCAAAACAAATGAAGTACCAGATGGTACCAAATGGTTGCAGAGCCTGCAGCTGCTTTCAAGACTTCAGATGGCAATTACAGGTTCTTGGGTGATCTTTTATTTTGTTATGCCATTATACTGTATACTCAACAAGACTTGTACAGCTAAAGTACATCTCAAGTCGTTTTATTTGGATAGAGCAAAAAAAATGATTGGAAATCCCTCCAACAGAAACACATAAGAAATATAGTGCGGAAGGGTTAGAACTTACAACATTTTTTATTGCCAACCATGACTTCCTGTTCTGGTGACAACCAGACCCATAAATTCCATGTAAGGATTCCAACGTCTTAGGAAGTGAGAGAAAATCTCTCCAATGGGATTACAGAAAAAAATAAAAATTACACAATTTTTTACTCATCCTCACTAAAAAAATAATAGACATGTGAACAACAAAAAAATGTGTTTATTTTCGTTTCGTTTTTTTTTTTTCCTTTTAGAAAAAAAAACATTTTTTTCGTTTCCGTTGATTCGTAACAATTCGTACATTCGTAAGTCGTCGGTGTTCGGATTCGTAACGATTCGTACATTCGTAAGTCGTCGGTGTTCGTATTCGTAACGATTCGTACATTCGTAAGAGTTATTTTTTCGTTGATTCGTTTTTTCGTTAGTTTAATTTTCGGACGCATTCGTATTTATTCGTACATTCGTAACATTCGTAGATTCGTAATCAGAGCATAATTCATAATTTTATGTAATGTTTATGCTATTATTACATTTTAATAATTTACGAATCGAAAAAAAAGTTACGAATTTACGAATTTTTTTGTTCAATAGAGACACAGAAAATTACAAATCGAAAAAAAAAAAAAAAAAAAGTTACGAATCGAAAAAAAAAGTTACGAATCGAAAAAAAAAGTTACGAATCGAAAAAAAAAAGCTACGAATGTACAAATTTTTTTGTTCAATCCATTCAAAGCACGTTTAGCAGCACCATTATAAGGGACACGGAAAATTACCAATTCAACAAAAAAAAAAAGTTATGAATGTTTGAATTTTTTCGTTCGTTTTCGTTTTTCGGATTTTCTTCATTAGTACATTCGTTGTCTCTAATTAGTTTTTTTCGGATTTTAGTTGTTTTCGGATTCGTTCGATTCGAATGCTTCGTTAATCGGATTTGTACGATTCGAACGATTCGTTATTCGGATTCGTACGAAAACGAACAAACGAAAATAACGAGAAAAACGAAAAAAAACAAAACGAATTGCACATGTCTAAAAAATAAATCAAATGGTGGTTAGACTTTAGCTAGGTTAAAAAAGCAAGTCAATGTCATCCATTTTACACCGGTAGCAGTTTATCCCTTTAAAAAAACAACAAACCCCCCTAGGAAACTGTTTACCAATTTTGGGTGGAAAAAATAAAAAACCCAGGTCCCCAAAGGGTAGTCAAATAAGTTCCCTGGACCAAAATATTTCTTTATTATAATTATAACTGAAACTAAATCCTTTATGGCCCGTACACACGATCCGAATATTGGACGACCGATCGTAAGACCGTTTTTCGGTTAACAATCGCAAGTAGAAATTGAATACCCAATAAAGTCATGAAAATTCTCGTACGATAGGAAAAAAAATCGGAAGTGATGTCATGTGTTGTAATGTATTTGTATTGTATTTTCGGATGACAACTATACTCACTAAATGAAAATCGTACGATCTGGAATCGTACGAGGACAATTTCTGTGCATGTCCGATTGAATAATATCGGACGAACGGTCGTGATCGGCTGTCGGAAGTAGTGTACACACGATCCGAAAATCGTATGATCCTCCCACGGACGATCGTTTTCATCCGATATTCGGATCGTGTGTACGGGCCATTAGGCTCCATTCACACTTGTGTGACTTGTCATGCATCTTTGGACATCAAAATTGCATGACAAGTCACTCCCCATGTTTTCCAATGATAACCATTCATATATGCGTGACTTAAAGTTGCAGAAATATTTAAGTAGTTCACGCACTACTTTGGTCTTACTTTCATGCAACTCGAGGGCCATAGACTTCCATACCTCCCAACATTTTGAGATGGGAATGAGGGACACCTACTAGCAAACGTATGTAGGCACAGGACACGCCCCCTGTCACACCCTCTTAAAGGAGATTTAACCTACAAAAAAGGTTAATTAAATCCTTTTTTACCACTACTATTCCTTTATATTGGCTCTTAAAATTTACAAATGCAGCACTTTAGAATATAGATGAAAGGTTTAGCACTGGGAAACACTTTTTGAAAGATAAAAAGTGCACTTTATGTACATCTATATAGATCAGACCAAAATGAGGGACAAACGAGGAGTAATGAGGAACAGAGGGACATTGCTCCAAATCAGGGACAGTCCCTCGAAATCAGGGACAGTTGGGAGCTATGGACTTCATTGTTAACCCTCAGATGTAGCATGAAAGACCTACCTGAATGTTATACAATGCAACTTGTGTGCAACAGTTGTCCATTATCACTAGTCAAAGCCGGTGGTATCCAAGTTGCATCCATCCAAAGTTGCGTCAAATTTGCATCAAAATTGCACTCCAAAGTCGGCACAACTTTGGAGTCGTACAAGTGTGAATGGAGCCTTAGATTAAAATGAGGGGTGGTGGCGCTGTTCAATATGGGTAAAGAAGATATGCTAAAAATACATATATGCTGTGCTAAAAAAGGGAATGCAAGAATACAATTTGAAAAAATAATAATAATATTAAATAATAATAAAAGATGTGTATAAAAATTGTGTATATAAAATATATTAAATAGATGATAATCTCCACCCTCTAGGTGGGTTATTCCAAAGGTGTATAAAGAATAATTTATGTGCAAAAAGAGCTGACAAATGTATGTGAATATATTAATGTAAAGTGAATAAACAAGAATTAAATAAAGTGACTCCGTGACATACACCTAATTAATATATAAACTGATTAGGTCTGTATCAAAATATACCATAAAAATATTGATATAAAAAATATATATATAAAAATATGTAGAGATGAAAAAACCAGTGAACCGTGGTTGAATAAAGTGACTTCGTGACATACAACTAATAGATATATAAACTAATTAAGTCTATATCAAAATATTCCATAAAAATACTGATATAAAAAATATAAATATATATAAAAAATATAGAGATGAAAAATCCAAGTGAACCGTGGTGGTAGACAATATGAGTGCTCAAGTCTCGTTGTGCTCCAACCGATGTGTAATATAAAGTCCTTAAAGCGTGTCCAAATAGGATAAAAACAAGTGTCCAAACAATATTGAAAAAAATATTGAAAAAAATGTGAATGGAGCCTTAACCACAGTTGATCCCGATGAAGACAAGAATAAATAAACAAATAAATAAAGCATGGTCTAATTTGCTAAAGTGGGGGAAAAATATTCCCCTGATGTAAGTTCCTTGGATTTTAGACATGGGCGCCGTCAAAAAATGAGTTTTGTTTCGTTACGTTCCGCTTCGTATAAAAAAAAAAAAAAAATGTATTTTGTAATTTGTGTACGAAATTCAATTCGGATTCGTACGGAATACGAATTTTCGTTAGATTTGTAAACTTGTCGTTAAAATAACGAAAGTTTGTAAAGATGAATTTATCATTATGAGGGGTTCCCACCATCCCTGTTCTGACTTCCTCTGAGTGATTGGTGAACAAAACACCAGTCCCGTTTCTGTTAATTTGGATCCGAAAATTCGTAAACGAAATGTCGTATTTCGTACAAAATTTGTATGCATAACAATTCGTATTTCGGATTCGTACGAATGTACAAATTTCCGGAAATTCGTACGAATTTTTGATTTGTACGAAACTAATCGCACATGTCTATTGGATTTGCCTTGAACTATTCTTTTGTAGTCTACCATACAGCAGAGCTCAGATGGGGGTTGGAGAGGCAGCTCAAATTGACAGTCCGGTGCACTATAGTACAGTACAAGGAGCCTGCCAATAGGAGAAGAGAACAGAGCGACCAAGAGATGAGATCATCATTCTGCTGCTTCTCTTCTCACTGTTCAGACCCAGGGCTGTTTTTAAAGTGGTATTGCCACCAAAAAAAAAAAAAAAAATGTGGCTTAAAAATCATAAAAAAAATAAAAAATAAATAATTGAAAAAAAAAAAAAATTTTTTACTCACCTCTAAATGCCTGTTGCTAGGGGGTCCCTCGTAGTCTGCCACCTTCATTGCCCGGGCTGAACGTCACTTCCCCTAGGCGCCGCACAGTTATCTGGGACCTGTCATGTGTCCCAGATGAGTGAGCGTCGAATCACGGCGCATGGCGCCGCTCGCGCACGCGCAGTGGGTGCCCGGCTGTGAAGCCACAGCTGGGTTCCCACATTAAGAATGCCAGCGTCGCGAGCGGAGCGGGGAACGAGGGGGGGTCTCGTTCCCCCGCATCGCTGGACCCCGGGACAGGTAAGTGTCCGATTATTAAAAGTCAGCAGCTGCAGTATTTGTAGCTGCTGACTTTTAATTTTTTTTATTTTTGTGGGCACCCCAATTTAATATTGATTGGACCCTGGGCAAAAATTTTCTTGCCCCCCCCCCCCCCCCCCCCCCATGCAGTTTCACTCTCCCCCTGCTCTGAGACATACAATAAATAGCAGCTAGACTTAAAATCCATTTACTGAATCAGATCAGGCAGCGATGATTGCGATTGGTACAGGCTGGTGGTAGGCTTAAGGACCACAGCTACAGGCTGGACTTTTAAGCATGCCCCTTTATCTCCCCAGTGGGCAGCATTCAGTATAGGTGATGGTGGATACATTTGAATATCGCATCTATTTACATTTGAATGCTGCTGGTCCGACGCTATTTACATATATATATATATATATATATATATATATATATATATATATATATATATATATATATTTACATATGGATGCAGACGATATTTACATATCAATGCCGGTATTTACATGTAAACACAGGGTTTGCAGGTGAGTCATCTGTACTCAACAATAGGGCAGAGCTGGGCAGCATTAGTAACAGAACTTCACACTGAGATATCAGGACACAGCACAGGACTAAAACCTCAAGGGACAAGGGCATTTAAACAGGGAAAAAGTTGGCAAGTATGAGGCAGCTGTTTGGGGGCCTACAACAATGAAAGGGCCCAGGGCAGCTGCCCCTTTTGCCCTGCCTTAAAGACGGCCCTGTTCAGACCTGTACGGTAGGAGACCTGTAAGTGAAAGTAAAACTGCATCCAGGAAAGGTCAGGTCCGCTCTTCCAGGACTGTGATGGATGACATGGCTGTTTAAACCTCAAGACTGGATGAACAGAAGTACAAATCCTTTGGCAGGTAAAAAAGCTCCATATGTGTATTTTGTCTGCATATTTAGCGGTTTGCCTGGAGTTTAGCTTTAATAGTTGTAAAGCCCCAAACACACTCGCGGATTCTCCGACGGAAAATGTCCTATCGGACAATGTTGTCGTAAATTCCGACCGTGTGTGGGCTCCATCGGACATTTTCCATCGGATTTTCCGACGGACAAAGTTTTATCTCCTGCTCTCAAATTTTCCGACAACAAAGTCCTATCGGGCTTTTTCCGATCGTGTGTAGCGAATTCCGACGGACAAAGTGCCACGCATGCTCAGATCACATTACAAGACCAAAGCTATTGGCTACTAGCCTCTATGTAGTCCCATTGTACGCAACAAACGTCACCACGTTCAGAATGATCGGATTTTTCGACAACTTTGTCCGATCGTGTGTATGCAACACCAGTGTCGGACTAAATCCGTCGGAAAAAATCCGATGGATTTTGTGGTCGGATTTTCCGACCGTGTGTACGGGGCATTACTCTGACTATGATTCAGTTTTAGAAGATCTTTTCAACTTTTTTTTTTTTTTGCCATTACTGCTGCATTCTTTAAGCCATGATGTAGCTCAACCTACTTTACCTTGGAGAACCCCTCCCTACACTGATAGCATATTGTAATTATTTTTAGACCTGTGAATGGAGCACGATACAAACTGTAATCTCCGTTTGACAATGGCACGCTACATTATTCTCCTGATAACGCAGTAGACAAAGTTGTACCTTTTATCCTATGGCTGAAATCACAAAAAAAAACAAGGTGTAAAGAGCTTTCCGCATAATGCCTCTCTCAGCTCCTAATGCAAGGACTATATTATATAACCTAAATCAGCAGGCGCCAAACGTAAGTGCGACTGCTACACCAAAATGCTGATAATGGTCCTATTGTTTCAATCTTCCTGGATACAGAGTGGCAAAGGCTAAACGCATGCTACGTCACAAGCCATAATGGCATCCTAATGTCCTTTTCTGGTACATAATGCAATTGTATCAAACTTTCTTATTGTTTTTTAATCCACTGTGCTAATTTTTTTATTTTTTCCTTTTTTTTTGTTCTTTTTTTTTTTTGAATGTGCAAACACAATGTTCTACAATTATCACAGCAATGAACACTCAGAGTAAAAGATTAACGGCACTTAATAAATCTGATGTGACATCTGCTTTTATACTTAGATCTACACACAGCTACCGGGAATTCTAGTTTAGACAACAGCAAGAGAACAATCAAAGGGTTTGTAGTGTCAGGCACACAATTCAAGATGGCTAATAATAACTTAAAAAAGTGGCTAATAGCACTACAAAAGGCCGCTGAACATAAGGCATGAGTTGGTGTAAAATTATTTTAAAGCTGTAAAGATATAAAAGATCACTGGTTTATCCACTGATATATTCCTTGAAGTGTTACTAAACCCACAACAGTAAAATTAGTCAGTAAAGCATGCTTGTTATACTCGTTGTGGAACCTAAGGGGTTAATCCTCTGCATTATGTAAAAAAGGCTGTTTGATTCTGCCTTCTCTGACCCCCCCCCCCTCTTTTACTCTTCCCAATCCATTTCCTGATAGTACAGAGCTTTGGGAGCACTCTGCACATGCTCAGTTTGGTGTGTATTGCTAGAGAGTTTTTTGTTTTTTTATTGGGAGGGTGCATCTGATTAGCACAGGGCCAATCAGCACTGTCCAGACAGAGGGGCAGGGGTCCTGCTGACTCATAGGACACTCAGAATAGAATGAAAACGCCTCCTACAAGCTTCAACCAGACACTCATAATCATAAGTCTGCTATAAACTGATAAAAAATATATTTTGCAGTTTATATTTGTGAAGGACCCCGTGCCCAGGACGAGTATGTCCGCCGTATAAGCTTCCCTTGCTTGGTACCAGCACGATCCAAGATCCCTTAGCTCACCCATTCACTTGCTGAGACATAGTCTAGGGTGGAGCAAAAACATCAGCTGTTTATTGAAACACAGATACAAAGAGATATACACTCAGGGGACAATCCCCCCTTCTTTGCATAATAAAACAGGGCGGGGTAAACTATATATCTAGTAACAAGAGACATAGGTACAATCAAACCTTTCAACAGTAGATAGTCTTATCAGCAGGTAGGGCTGTTGGTGATACCCCCCCCCCCCCTCTTTAGCAAATAATAGCCGACAATGATTTCATTAACCCATAAGCTAATCCACATAAACATATACATCCCATAATAGTTTGCTCCCAAGGCAGGCAGAGACAATAGAACAATCGGATACAGCCACTTAACAATAAACACATAACAAAACCCACCTTAAACTATCGAGCAATGGTCTATGAAACACTCCTACAATATTCTAACAGTCTGAAAGGTGGAATTATTAATCTTCATATATTTATTGAGGGATAATATTCATAAATATTAATGTGCCAAGTGAAATAGCCCCTTCGTTCTTTCCACACAAACCACAAATATAGAACCCAGTATAACAGGGGTAACACAAAATACTGAGTCCGGTGTGGTTATAATGTGAGTCTGGTTAGGACAGACCTGACTAGATTTTAGTTAGGGGGTATCAGAGTAAAGGGGGGCTGAATACAAATGCACGTCACACTTTTCAGATATTTATTTGTAAAAAAAATTAAAAACCGTTTATCATTTTCCTTCCACTTCATAATTATGTGCCACTTTGTGTTGGTCTATCACATAAAATCCCAATACAATACATTTACATTTTTAGTTGTAACATGACAAAATGTGGGAAATTTCAAGGGGTATGAATACTTATTCAAGGCACTGTATAGTGAATGCAGGGTCCTGGGTTTAGTAACACTTTAAAGGTTATCCAAGGCCAAAACTTTTTTCGGAAGTTTTAAATTGAGTAGGAAAAGATTAAAACCCACTGTCCAGAGCAACTTCTGGAGGAACCCTTGGGGTCAATGGGACCTTGGTTGAAAAATCCTGATCTAAATGGTGATTCTAGCATAAGGTGAAAACTATTCAGTCCCAGGTCACCCGGGAAGACACCTGACCACTCAATGAAGTTGGATGAGCAGCGGTTTAACCTTAAAGTGTACCTAAACCCAGGAGCCTGCATCCACTATATCTGATCTCCCACTGTACACAGAACATGGAAATACAATTATTTTAGTAAATCTGAACTGCTAAATACCTTTTCTCATCAGCAGTATAGAGCAATCTTGTGACTTCTATCAGTGTCTGGTTAAAGCTTGTAGGAGACGTTTTCATTCTACTCTGATTGTCCTATGAGCCTGTAGGACCCCCGACCCTCTGTTTGGACAGTGCTGACTGGCCCTGTGCTGATCACATGGACACTCCCCAGAAATAAAAACCTCTCTAGCAATACACACCACACTGAGCGTGTGCAGAGTGACTCCAAAGACTCTGTCTTGTTAGGAGATGGATTGGGGACAGTGGAAGTAGGGGAGGATCAGAGAAGACAGGACCAAACAGACTTCATAAATAATACAGAGGATTAACCCCTTAGGTTCCACAGTAAGTATAACAAGCATGCTTCACTGCATATACAGACTGATTTTACTTTTGTGGGTTTAGTACCACTTTAAACCCCTAACCGCTTCCCGACCGCTGCCTGTACATATATGTCGGCAGAATGGCACGGCTAGGCAAAAGCACGTATATATACGTGCCCTTTAATTGGCTAGCCATTGGGTCGCGCGCACGCCGATGGTGGCGCGATCGCGACCCGCTGGTGGCACGCTTACGACCCGGTAGGGAGCTCCGTGACCACGGCCACGGGACCAGCGGACCCGATCGCCGCTGGTGTCCCGCGATCGGGTCACAGAGCTGAAGAACGGGGAGAGGTCTGTGTAAACAAACCTCTCCCTGCGCTTTCTACACTGCCTGTCATTGATCGGCTGTTCCCTGTCATCGGGAAAGCCGATCAATGATGTCAGACGTACAGCCACGCCCCCTAATGTAAAAAGAAACCCAACACGTCACACTTAGCCCCTCCCTGCCCTCTAGTGGTTTACTCTTTAACTGCCAGTGTCATTTACATAGGAATCAGTGCATTTAAATAGCACTGATTTCTATATAAATGACAATGTTCCCTAAAATGTGACAAAATTGTCCGATGTGTCCGCCATAATGTCGCAGTCAAAATAAAAATCGCTGATCGCCGCCATTACTAGTAAAAAAAAAACATTAATAAAAATGCTATAAAACTATCCCCTATTTTTTAAACGCTATAACTTTTGCTCAAACAAATCAATAATCGCTAATTGTGATTTTTTTTACCAAAAATATGTAGAAGAATATGTATCGGCCTAAACTGAGGAAAAAAAATTATTATTTTATATATTTTTTGGGGATATTTATTATAGCAAAAAGTGAAAAATATTGCATTTTTTTCAAAATTGTCGCTCTATTTTTGTTTATAGCGCAAAAAATAAAAACCGCAGGGGCGATCAAATACCACCAAAAGAAAGCTCTATTTGTGGGGAAAAAAGGACGCCAATTCTGTTTGGGAGCCACGTCGCACGACCGCGCAATTGTCAGTTAAAGCGATGCAGTGCCGAATCGCAAAAAGGGGCCTGGTCCTTTGGCTGCAAATTGGCCCGGGGCTTAAGTGGTTAAAAAGGGTGTTTTTTACTTATAGAACGGTAAGGATATAAAACGTCTTCCACAATCGGTGATGTCAGCAGGAAGTGTCGATAATTAAAAAAAAAAATTTGAGAAATAACAGGCTTTTATCAATTTCACCCCTATCCAAACAAATACATAAGAGGGATTTATGAATTTCACCCCTATCCAAATAAATAAATAACAGGGTTTTATGAATTTCACCCCTATCTAAACAAAAACAGTTTCGGCTTTAGATAAACTTTAAAAATAAAGGCACGGTGCATGAGGCATCAGCGTTTAGGTGCAGGTTGAAGTACATGCTTCCGGTAGTCTCTAATACTCTATGAGAGGCTGACTGGTGCTGCTCCTGTATGAGGCAGGACAATACAATGAGTAGTACTTATGTGTGGTGCAGAATGTGCCCAGGGACGAATGCCAGAGCATGCACAGTCACATACTGTAGACAGTTAATAGGGTTTGTTTAGGTCAATAAACTCCAGAGAGAGAGGGTTAGAGTACAGGACACCCAAAGCACACAGCAGACTCCAGAATTCTACTTACAGTCTTCCCAGGTAAAAGGACCTTTAAGCCAGACTGGCATCCTGTGATTTTCGAGATTAGCTGCAGCACAGATTCCCTGTGCATGGACGTCAAACTCCCTCCCAGATAGCAAGGACAACTTGCCACAAATTTGTGGCAGTGTTGAATTGTAAGTCTTGTTAACTTGCTGCACCTTTTCACCAGCAAGTCATATACTTGCAGAGCACTCGAAGCACAAGTTCTAGTTGACACTTTTTGGAGCAAATTTTCATGGCAAGTCTCTAGTCAAGAACAAAGTTGCAATGGTGAGGCTACAGCAAGAGCTCTGCAAGTCACAGTGCCCCCTGTGGTGGGATGACTATTGCACAACATAACTGAACCAGAATTTGCAGCAGAATGTTTGCAAAGAAAGTTGATCTGGAGTCATGCAATGAGGACTTGCTGCAATTGTGCAACAAACTTGTGAAGACTGGCAAGTCTAGCAATAGCTTAGCAAGTCATTTTCAAACTTGCAGCTCAAATGCTTGCTATCTGGGCTCTAGGATCTAAAGCAAATTCCAACTTTCTGGACAGAGTCAGCCAGAGTTTCCCCACAGTGCTCCTTCCTAGGATTGGCTCCACTCTTCCAGGAAGTTAGTAGGAGCCAAGCAGCCCCCTGCCCCAGGAAAACATGTGGGCACCCACCCTAGGCAGCAGACATAGGAGGACATGTCCTCTAGTATACATTCTCCTCCAGGCAGAAGCTCACAATGTCACACTCAGTGGTGGCCGCTCATAAGGGGCACAGGAGCGTTGCCCCTCTCATCCATGCACATGGCCCCTAATCTCCATGCAGGGCACAGAGCGCATGGATTTCAATGGGTTTCTTTTTTTTTTGAAGCACATGATTAGAGCCTGAGGCTCTAATTGGCTTCAAAAAGTCACTTGTGTGACTTTAGCAAATTATTATTCACTAATGTCTACATGCTTCTCCTCCCAGCCCATCAGGAAGCGGGTCCTAAGACCCGATTGGCCGGGAGTCCTCAGGAAGCATGTCCTAAGACCCAATTGGCCGGGAGCCCTAGGACCCGATCGGCTGGGAGTCCCAAGACCCCATTGGACGGGAGGAGAAGAGACCACTGGGACTTGGGAGGAGATGCAGTGGGGAAGCCGCGACCTGGATGGGGTAAGTGCAGGACTGGCAACGGGTGATGAGCAGGTGAGCAAAGCCACAATTGATCGTGCGATGGGGAGGGTTTTGGGTTGGTGTAGTGAGTGGCCAGGTTTGCTGCCCCCCCCAAAAAAAATGAAGCACCAGCCGCCACTGGTCACACCTTAATATTCATATAATCTCCTAGTCTGTACCACTGGCAATAAATATCCAACTGGTTGGCTAGGGGGACATAAATATTCTTAACCCAACCTTATTGAATCTTCTTGTACTATTTCCAGGGACACACCTGATCAGCAGACAGAAACACACGAAGGCTAATACCAGGCTTAGGGGTGACTAAATGAATATGAAACAGCCTAGTAGCACTTAAATTAGAATAACTTCTGCTTAGGACAAGATCTAGCAACCACAACCACTACAACCAAGTAACACATTCTTCTTTCTTTACAACAAGAGAAAAACTAATAAGTATTCCTATGTATGAAATTATGATTTTATGATTTTGTGCCAAGTTTGGGAGTACCATTTGGAGTACACTTAAAGACACAAAAAATGAGGTTCCAATGTGATCTGCTGATGTAGACTGACTATGATCAGGCAGGTCCATGGTTATACAGCCAATACATGCACCGAGCACTGTTGGCCTTGAACTTTTCCCCAGAGGGCCCTCCAGAGTGTATGTACGTCCTTGTGTACAAGAATCGTATTATGCCTTTCATTGGTTATGATGTATTATTTATTAGAGGTAATAAATTACAGCTCACTTCATCTTTGTCACTTTCCCTTTGCTCCCCAATCAGTTGTCCAATTAATATTACCAAAAGCTAAAATTGTTTCTCTTCATATTTTTAATTGTTTAATTATAATTGCTTTTCTCCACTGTATTGTAATTAAACTAACAACAAAGAGAATTAAAATAGTTCCTTAATTCTTGCCAAG
Source organism: Lithobates sylvaticus (assembly GCA_028564925.1). Classification (NCBI taxonomy): domain Eukaryota; kingdom Metazoa; phylum Chordata; class Amphibia; order Anura; family Ranidae; genus Lithobates; species Lithobates sylvaticus. Next base: position 735,990,245 of record CM053026.1, on the reverse strand, counting down.
TTGCCTTTCAATTAGAGCTTGTTCGCTACCATTTTTCTACTGAACACCTTTATCCGTGTTTAACCGCTTCAGCACCGGGCGATTTTACCCCCTTCCTTACCAGAGCACTTTTTGCGATGCGGCACTGCATCGCTTTAACTAACAATTGCGCGGTCGTGCGACGTTACACCCAAACAAAATTGACGTCCTGTTTTTCCCACAAATAGAGCTTTCTTTTGGTGGTATTTGATCACCTCTGCGGTTTTTATTTTTTGCGCTATAAACAAAAGAAGAGCGACAATTTTGAAAAAAAAAAAAAAACACAATATTTTTTACTTTTTGCTATAATAAATATCCCATTTTTTTTAAAAAAAAAAAATTTTTTTTGACTCAGTTTAAGCCGATACGTATTCCTCTACATATTTTTGGTAAAAAAAATTGCAATAATCGTATATTGATCGGTTTGCGCAAAAGTTATAGCGTCTACAAAATAGGGGATAGATTTATTGCATTTTTTTATTTTTTTTTTACTAGTAATGGCGGCGATCTACGATTTTTTTTTTCGTGACTGCAACATTGCGGCGGACACATTTTTGGGATCATTCACATTTACACAGCGATCGTTGCTATAAAATTGCAGTGATTACTGTGTAAATGTGACTGGCAGGGAAGGGGGTTAACACTAGGGGGCGCTGCAGGGGTTAATATGTTCCCTAAGGTAGTGATTCTAACTGTGGGGGGAGGGGACTCACAAGGGGAGGAGACCGATCAGTGTTCCTCCGTACTGGGAACACATGATCGGTCTCCTCGCCACTGACAGGACGTGGAGCTGTGTGTTTACACACACAGCTCCACGATCCCGCACGGTCCCGCTGTTTTCACGGGCAATCGCGGGTGCCCGGCGGACATCCCGAGCGACGCTGCGCGCGCCCCCTAGGCAGCCGGGAATGGGAGGACGTCATATGACGCCCACCCAGGATGGGAGATCCACCTTGTGGGCGTCATATGACTATGGGCGGGTAATGAAGGGGTTAAAAAAAGGAAGAACAAAAGTACGGGACTAGCTCAGACTATAGGTGTGTGCCTTGAAACTCCGGTACCTCAAATACTTTGGGACATGTTATAAAGTCTTGGTGAGGGGGCCACAGCCACGCAAGGCAAGATATGCCTAAGGCCTCATGCACAGTGGGTGTTTAGCCCCAATACATAAGATTCTGGATTGTTACGCAGGCAGAAGACACGGGTGCACCGTCCAGCCCCTCTGCCAGCAGTCTGTAAAACTTATGAGAGGCTGAATAGGGCTGGACAGTCACCAAGTGTTACTAACGTTTAGAGCAGTAAGCACACAGGGATGAATGCCTGGAACACAGACTGCTTGCATCCTGGGTAATTTCCCCTGGGCACATACTGCCCTACATGTTAGTACAGTATATAAAGCAATCAGCGCAAACCAAAATTAACAAAAGACAAACAAAATTGCAAGCTGAACACAAAAAGGTAAATCACAAATCCTTAAGAATAATATGTAAAAAAAAGAAAGTGCAGCGCAAAACATATAAAAAATGGAATATAAAAGTTCATATCCAATTAGCAATGTGTAGAGTGATGTGGATGAGAACACCCAGTGACTGTAGACTTTCAGTAAGTTTCACAGTGACAATCCTCCACCAAACGGAAAAGGTACTCTTACCAAATGTGATAATCAAAAACGCATGGACCCATTCGTGGGATGATGGTGCGATAACGATCCAACCAGGAGAAAATCCAAAGGTGTGTGATGACCAGGACACCAGAACTATCCTGAGGATGCGGCTCCAACCAAGATGATCCACCATGAGATGATTATGCAGGTTTAATGCCCAAGAAAAAATAAAAGATGCAATCTCAGTGCAGACTGTATAAAAATCTTGTTTTATTTAAAAAGGGGGGATAACACTGAAGCTCCAATGGATATTAAGGACTGCACAGACAGTTGAAGCATGCAAGCCTCTGCATAAAAAACAGCACAGCAGTGGAGCCCAGTAGCTCAATTAGAGCTCTGATGAGTATAGGCTGTACAAGCAATTAGGGCAAGCAGGCATCTGCACTGAATACAGCACATACATAGAGCACAATGAAAACAAATAACTAAAAAACATCAGCGGTGTAAAGCCACTGTGTATAGCGTGATGGAGCGCGGGTGACTGGCATAAGCGATAGCTCCTCCCCCGTACGCACGTTACGTCCTGTGGACTTCGTCAGCGGTGGGACCACCGCTTGTTGCTTGTACAGCCTATACTCATCAGAGCTCTAATTGAGTTACTGGGCTCCACTGCTGTGCTGTTTTTTATGCAGAGGCTTGCATGCTTCAACTGTCTGTGCAGTCCTTTATATCCATTGGAGCTTCAGTGTTATCCCCCCTTTTTAAATAAAACAAGATTTTTATACAGTCTGCACTGAGATTGCATCTTTTATTTTTTCTTGGGCATTAAACCTGCATAATCATCTCATGGTGGATCATCTTGGTTGGAGCCGCATCCTCAGGATAGTTCTGGTGTCCTGGTCATCACACACCTTTTGGATTTTCTCCTGGTTGGATCGTTATCGCACCATCATCCCACGAATGGGTCCATGCGTTTTTGATTATCACATTTGGTAAGAGTACCTTTTCCGTTTGGTGGAGGATTGTCACTGTGAAACTTACTGAAAGTCTATAGTCACTGGGTGTTCTCATCCACATCACTCTACACATTGCTAATTGGATATGAACTTTTATATTCCATTTTTTATATGTTTTGCGCTGCACTTTCTTTTTCTACATGTTAGTACCACTTGATGCCCTGTCCAGCCCCATCCAGCTGCAGCAGCTTTTAGCTGCCCCTACAGTTTCACAGGCTGGCAGCCTCAGGACCTTCCGCCCAAACCAAAAATGCCAGGCTCTCATGGACTGAAGCTAAAGACCATGGGGTTCTCCCCAAATTTCATAACATATCTTTCGAGTCTGGTATGAATTTTAAGAGGGGACCTCACACAAAAAAAAGAAAAAAAACATATGATTCCTCCTTAACCGCTTCAGCCCCGGAAGATTTTATCCCCTTCCTGACCAGAGGACTTTTTTGCGATTCGGCACTGCGTTGCTTTAACTGACAATTGCATTGCACCCTTACTGTTGTGTCAAGCTGGCGGGTCAGGAGAACAGCACCTTCTTTTATTAACCGTTTGCCGACCAGCGCACGCCGATGAACGTCGGGAAAATGGCACGGCTGCGCAAATGGGCGCACAGGTAAGTCCCCTCTAAGACGCGGCATTGTGGGCGCACGTGCGTCCGCCGAGTGCTTCGTGACCGTGCCCGCGGGTCCTGCGCACTCGATGTCTGCTGGTGTCCCGCAATCGTGTCACGGAAAATGTAAACAAGGCATTTCCCCATTCTGCCTAGTGACATGACAGAGATCACCACTCCCTGTCATCGGTGCATTTGTATAGCACTGATCGCTGTATAAATACCAATTGTCCCAAAATAGTGTCAAAAGTGTCCGAAGTGTTTTCCATAATGTTGCAGTCCCGATAAAAACAGATCGCTACCATTACTAATCAATAAATAAAACGTCAATCTATCCCCTATTTTGTAGACGCTATAACTTTTGCGCAAACCATTCAATATACTCTTATTGCGATTTTTTTTTTTTTATCAAAAATATGTAGAAGAGTATATATCGGCCTAAACTGAGGAAAACATCATTTTTGTTAGTATTTATTATAGCAAATAGCAATAGCAATATTGTTTTTTTTCCAAAATTGTCGCTCTTATTTTGTTTATAGCGCAAAAAATAAAAAACGCAGAGGTGATCAAATACCACCAAAAGGAAGCTCTATTTGTGGGAAAAAAAGGACGTCAATTTTGTTTGGGTACAGCATCGCACGTCCGCGCAATTGTCAGTTAAAGCGACACAGTGTCTTCTGGTCAGGAAGGGGGTAAATTCTTTTGCGGCTGAAGTGGTTAATCTAGGATAATGTTATTAGTCTGCTGCAAGTAGGAGAGAGCATTTCCTTAGTTTCTTCTACCTCAGTGATCAGTATCAACTTGCGCGCTTACAACTTATCCAAAACACAGCGGCAAGGCTGATAACAGGAAAAAAACCCTGGGAATCCATCTCCCCTTCCCTGAGGAACCTACATTGGCTAAATGTAAGGAGTCGGGTCGCATTCAAGACCCTCTGCCTCACCCACAAATGCGCACATGGAAACGCCCCGCAATACCTTCGCGAGAAAATAAAACACTACATACCGAATCGCAGTCTTCGATCGGCTAATCAAAATCTTCTCCTCATTCCCAAATCCCGCTACAAATCAAAGGGGGAACGGAGATTCGCTGTCCAAGGTCCACGGCTATGGAACGCTCTACCAACCGACATTCGCATGGAAGAAAACCATCAGGCCTTCAGGAAGAAACTCAAGACCCACCTCTTCTAGAAGCTCGACAACCAAATGCCAATACAGCGCCTTGAGGCGATTCAGTTCGCATTGTAGCGCTATACAAGTTATTCATTCATTCATTCATCAGACTGCAACATTGTAACTTTATAGCGAGTACCAAGGTGAGGGGCTCTGTGATATGTGTCATCTCTGAACCGGCATCTCAGTCCACGAAGTAGACCACGGGTGATGCCTGATTAAAGCCGGCGCCATCCTTCTGGAGAGAAGGGCAGATGAAGGCATCGTCAGGGGGAGTACTGTGATGTCTGTGAGAGGTAATAAATACCTGGAAGTCTTATACTTACACATTACTTAGGATGCTGCACTTAACATTAAAAATAATACATCCAATGCTAAGCTTGGCTTTAAGAATCCATTATTATTTCACAGATACAATTGCTGTATATATTGTTCAGGGCATTGGGTCGCCCAGTCTCCCACGCAGACAGATTAATAGGCTGAACAGTCTCTTTAGGTTTATGAAGTCTGAATGCACAGAACCATTTTTAATACAAATTCAGAAAACATTGCCCCCTGCCACATCAAATGGCAATTAACTTTCCCGGTTTGCTATTTAACATGCATGGGATCCGGAGATAGAGGAGCGTTTGTGACTTATGGAGCTGTAGCACACGGACAATGAATTTTAAATTGCTACAGTAGCTTGCTGCAATTACATCTGTAGAGTTGCTTTTGTGAGTCAAGGTGCTGAGTGTTAGGATTAGCTATTGATCAAGTGACAATGAAAGATGCATGTGTTGCCTTTACTGTTTACAAAACGGTGTATTTTCACTAACAGTAACGTAAAAGGGGTGACACGGGCCGCATAGAAATGTGGTCAGCAATGGGAGCTCCGGTCTTCCTGTTCATGCAGATTGTGTTCCTGCACAGGAGGGGCAAGGAGCAACTGTCCCTGATTTGGTGCAATGTCCCTCTGTCCCTCATTCCTCCTCATTTGTCCCTCATTTTGGTCTGATCTATATAGTTGTATATAAAATGCACTATTTCTCTTTCAAAAAATGTTTCCCAGTGCTAAACCTTTCATCCAAATTCTAAATTGCTGCATTTGTAAATTTTAAAAGCCAATATAAAGAAATAATCATGGTAAAAAAAGCCCTTTACGTTTGCGAGTAGGTGTCCCTCATTCCCATCTCAAAATGTTGGGAGGTATGCAAGAGGAGACACCCCATTCCATCCTTCCCAAATGGAAGAAGCCAGCTATACCCGAGCCACCCAAACTCTATCCATTAGCTGACTATGAATAATGACTGTTGATATAATCTTCCCTATTAAAGCTGAACTCAAGACAGATATAAAAAAACAAAAATGTATGCAACATTGCAATCAATAATACATCAAGTGTTTTTTTTTTTTCGTGATAGTATTTTTTTAATAGTATGGCCAATTATGGCCTCATAAACAAGAATTTTGAGATATGTCCAATAATGGCCTTATACACAGGTTATATATATATATATATATATATATATATATATATATATATATATATATATATATATATATATATGTATTGTGGAGATGCGCCCCCATCTCACAGGTGCAGATAAGCAGTATATGCCTGATTTTAGCAGGAATACTAATTGCACACCTGTGGGCTGGGTTCATAAACATCCCAGGAAGAGCAGTCAGTGCTCAAACTTGGAGACGGCTCTGCCCAGCAGATAGGAAGTCTAGCTAGGAGGTCAGGAGAGTTCCAGGAGAAAGAGACAGGAGGTCTCGGAGCCTAAGACTGCAGGTGACAGTCTGTGCGTACGTTTGAAGCAGGCAGGTGTAGCCTGCGACTAAAGCAGCACGAAGCTGACAATGAGTAAGCCAGGAGGCTATTGTTTTGGAATACAGTGATGGTGGAACCCCCTGCGGGAAGATTTCTGCACAGTACAGCCTGCAATATCCAGCTCCAATCAGCCATACCCGTGGTACCAGTTCTCCAAACACAGGAGAGGACGGCAGGATATATACTGGCTGTATACACCATGATGCTAACATTTCATTTAGCATGTCTGTCACAAAATACACATTTTCTCTTTTTATCACTGTGGACACAATTTCCTCTGTGCGTTTACACTCGCTGGGCCCTTCAGTCATGAGAGGATTAGTCTCTGCAACAACCCGTGCATCTTGGCCTATAGGCTGTTCTGCAGACACCTCTCCTGGCATAGCAGCCATAGCATCCACTACTCTTTTAGCCACAAAAGCTTCTTCCAGCATTGCTATTAGTCTCTTGGCCAAATCATCCCAGTAGGTATTGCTCTGTTGGGCTACATCATCCCAATGAGATCTGGACAGACCAAGAGGCTCAATAGCATCTGAAACAATGCCTTTGTCAGTTTTACACTTCTCAGCATTAAACACATCACTTTGTTTTACCCTGCATTGTGGCAACACATTTTCAACCACACCATGTTGCTGTACCCCACCCTCATCAGCATGAGCAGGTGGAGTTTCATTGCAGACCTCAAGCTTTTTAAGTTTAACACTTGCCTCCCCACTGAACAGGGCACTGCAGCAAGGCAAGTCCTTTTTAACACAAACAGGGGATCTCACATTTGGGGTCACTTCCACTCCCATGTGCACAGTCACATAGTCAGTCTTTCTCACCCAGTCTGCAGACTTGGAATCACAGGCGTTGCTCCGGGCAACCACTCTCCTCTTGAACTTCCAGTCAGCCTGTTGCTTTCTCCTGCTGTATTTCCCCATGCAGTTACCGGGTGAAATGAAAGACTCTCGGGCTTCCCAGCCCTCTATGTGGGAACAGTGAGCCACCTCTTCATAGGAGCCCCACCATCCAGACGACACTTCACTGGTTGCTATGGGAGACTGCATTCTCCCTGCAGAGCTTCTCCAGTAACTGTAACGATCCTCTTGAGCTTACCAGCCAGAACTCTCGTCAGGATCATTCCACCATTGGCCATAGGTCTCACGCCTGACCTTGCCTTTGTTGCTACGGGCAACAACATGCATCTTTGCAGCAACAGATGCAGAGTTCCTTCAAAAAAAATGTGGCGTACTGTCTCCTTACAGCTGAGACACAGCACCCATCACTTTGCTTCACACAGCAACAGCAATACACACAGTCTCTGACACTCGCGGTTTCCGGCATGCGAGGATCTGGACCAACGCCATCTGTGCCCGCATTCTCCACCAATTGTGACGATCCGGGGTGATTAGCTACAAGTGGTGCATGCGATTTTCCAGAAACGTGCCACTTTAGACTTGTGTTTTTAGGGCATGGCAGCCCACTTTTATTTAAAGGAAACGAAAAAGTTCAAACAAACAGAAATCTTCCCTCGCAGGGGGTTCCACCATCACTGTATTCCAAAACAATAGCCTCCTGGCTTACTCATTGTCAGCTTCGTGCTGCTGCTTGCTTCAAACGTACGCACAGACTGTCACCTGCAGTCTTAGGCTCCGAGACCTCCTGGAACTCTCCTGACCTCCTAGCCAGACTTCCTGTCTGCTGGGCAGAGCCGTCTCCAAGTTTGAGCACTGACAGCTCTTCCTGGGATGTTTATGAACCCAGCCCACAGGTGTGCAATTAGTATTCCTGCTAAAATCAGGCCTATACTGCTTATCTGCACCTGTGAGATGGGGGCGCATCTCCACTATATATATATATATATATATATATATATATATATATATATATATATATATATAATGCACTGGTATATAAGAGGTTGGGGGATATGGTAGAAGGGAAGGTAACTTTTAGGAAGAGTATGATTAATGGAGTGAATTCTAGTTAAACAAATTGAGCGTTGCGAGTTATGGAATGAGAGTAGGAGGGGGAGAGGGGGAATTTTTTTTTTTCATCTTGTTTTGTTAGGGTGGTGGGTAATACAGGTTAGATTAGAGAAGTGGTTGTAAAGGGACAACGTTTTTTACCTTCATGCATTCTATGCATGAAGGTAAATAACCTTCTGTGTGCAGCAGCCCCCCCCCAATACTTACCTGAGCCCCCTTTCAATCCAGCAATGTCCACACAAGCCTTGGCTCTCCAGGGACTCACACTCCTGATTGGCTTTTGGCAGCAGTGGAAGCTATAGTCTCCCACTGTTGTCAATCACAGCCAGTGAGCCAATCAGGAGATAAGAGCGAGTGGGGCACACAGATCCACAGGCGCGGGAGCGTGCCTGCTTGGGTGCCTGCAGGAGGATGGGACCAGGACCAGCGACAAGGGACCTGTGAAGAGGAGGATCCGGGTGGCTCTGTGAAAAACCTCTGCACAGAGCAGGTAAGTATAACATGTTTGATATTTTAATGTGAAAAAACAAGTGTTTAGTAACACTTTAAAGAGGACCCTCCCGAAATCCTAGACTTAGACATTACATTGTCTCTGACATATTTCCTCCTGCACATCCCTTGGATTCCGAATAGTAGATACAAAAAAAGCGCTTTACCACACCTCTTAAATGCGGCTAGACGCCTTCTCCCAATTTATTGGAAACAGTCCAGAATGCGCTCAAGGGAGGAATGGATCAAAAAGGTAACTGACATCAGAGAGGCCGAACATTGGATAGCGACTTGCAGAGGTGCGAGGGAGATGGACAGATCATGTGTCTGATACAAATCAAGTAAATTCCAGCTAAGACCTGGCACTGCTGGAGCTAGCAGAACCATCCTTGCGATCTTGCATGGATGGTAGCATTATTGTCCAATAAATGACACCCATCACCCCGTCCTCCCTCTAAAGTGCCCTGCCCCTGGTATGGCTCGCTCGGTGCAGAACTAAAAAACGTCTTTAGATCACATGTATGCTCCACCCCCTTCCCCATTCCTCATTCCCCTCCCTCCTCTTACCTCCTCTTTCCTTCTCTAACTTCTTCCCCCTTTCCTTTTCTCCTTCTCTCATTATCGTTTGTCTCTTAATTACCTAATGTTACCAAGATGTAGTTCTTAGATCTTTTGCTCTAACTAGACTTAAGGTCGTATTGGATAACTGAGAGGAGAGGACCCAACCCTCACTGGGGTGGGCATTTGTTTCCCCCTCCTAACATCCAGAGACCCTTGTGGGGCTGCCCTGCTGGGGTGGTGGGCCGGGTGATGTTGATGGAGGCAGTATGGCCCCCCTCTCCTGGAGCCGCTACCAGAGGGGTGCCCCCTGCCCTCTCGAACACGCAAATACCCCAGGGGCCAGATTCTCCCCCCTAGATCAGTAGAAACCTATTCTTTGGTCGTTGATCACAAAATGCACTACCATCTTGAGTCTAAGATAAAAGTTACATGCACTAGCATATACCAAGATATAAATTCTACATATTTTGTTATGTTCTCCCCTTTCCTATTTTCTTTAGATAGGCCTTACATGTATATGTGTTTTCTTGTTATTTGCTTATACCATTCCGGTTAACACATGTCTGACTTGTTTGTAGTTTTCTACTAAAATGTTTCTAAATAAAGATTTTACAAAAAAAAAAGGACCCCCTCCCCACCGTCCCTACACTATAAACCTCTATACCTAAATAAGGGGGAAATAAACAATCATACTTACCTATATCTTGTGACTTTTCTATATACCTACCTATTTCTGTCCTGCTTCCTTGCTGCCTGGGTCCCAGTTACCATGCTGACATTTAAAAAATGTCCGTGATACTGTGCATGTGCGAGGTGACTTCATGTACTTCATCTCGCACATGCACAGTGGGACACTACAGGCATCTGTTGGCAAATAAAAACCTCTTCCCTTAGATCTTGTGAGATCTTGTGTAGACGTTTTCCCCCACCCCACCCCCAGGAAATTACTGTAATTTTGGACATCACACGCATGAAATGAGGTGTGCAAGATCTCTGAGTTTAGGTACAGTGACCATGTCTTCCCAGGGGACATCTCTGTGGTCGGAGGGATTTCCGGGGGAAATTACAGAGATGCTAAGTGACCTTGGCTATCAGTCCAGCCATTAGTTTGATGACCATCAGACAACTATTGTTGGAAAAAAAAAAACTTCAGGTGAATATAATTATTGAATTATTGCAACAAAAGCTGGTTTTGTTATTTTTTTTTTTGATGGACTATTTATTTTCTCTTATATTTTTTGGCTGGAGTTCTGTTTCAGCCCTGGTTCATACTACCATGACTTGTCATGCAACTTGAGAATTCAAAGTCACATGACAAGTCACTCCCCATTAACGGCAATGAAACCGTTCTAATTGGTGCGACTCAAGTCGCTTTCTGACTTAGAAAAAGGTTCCGGCACTACTTTTGGTGTGACTTCAACACAACGTGCATTGACTTCTTTTACAGAAGTCGTATGCAGGCCGGAATGAAGTCACGCAGGGATGTCGGATTCAAAGTCATGATAGTTACATAGTTACGTAGTTAGTCAGGTTGAAAAAAGACACAAGTCCATCCAGTTCAACCATAAAAAAATAAATAAATAAAATAAAAAAAAATATTGTACAATCCAATATACCCAATTCTATACCCACAGTTGATCCAGAGGAAGGCAAAAAAAAAACAGCAGCGCATGCTCCAATTTGCTACAGCTGGGAAAAAAAATTACTTCCTGATCCCAGAGAGGCAATCGCATTTTCCCTGGATCAACTTTACCTATAAAGGTTAGTACCTCGTTATATTATGTACATTTCGGAAAGTATCCAGGCCTTTCTTAAAGCAATCTACTGAGCTAGTCAGAACCACCTCTGGAGGGAGTCTATTCCACATTTTCACAGCTCTTACTGTGAAGAAACCTTTTCGTATTTGAAGATGAAATCTATTTTCCTCTAGATGTAAAGAGTGCCCCCTTGTCCTCTGTGTTGGATGTAAAGTGAATAACGCAACACCAAGTTCACTATATGGACCCCTTATATATTTGAACATGTTGATCATATCCCCCTTATTCTCCTGTTCTCAAGAGAGAATAAATTCAGTTCCTCTAATCTTTCCGCATAGCTGAGCTCCTCCATGCCTCTTATCAGTTTGGTTGCCCTTCTCTGCACTTTCTCCAGTTCCCCGATATCCTTTTTGAGAGCTGGTGCCCAAAACTGAACTGCATATTCCAGATGAGGTCTTACTAATGATTTGAACAGGGGCAAAATTATATCTCTGTCTCTGGAGTCCATACCTCTCTTAATACAAGAAAGGACTTTGCTCGCTTTGGAAACCGCAGCTTGACATTGCATGCTATTATTGAGCTTATGATCTACCAAAAAAAAAAACAGATCCTTCTCCACTACGGATTCCCCCAGTTGTACTTCCCCTAGTATGTATGATGCATGCATATTCTTAGCCCCCAAGTGCATAACTTTACATTTATCAACATTAAACGTCATCTGCCACATAGTCGCCCAATTTGACAGAGCATTGAGGTCGGCTTGTAAATTGGAGACATCCTGTAAGGACGTTATTCCACTGCATAGCTTGGTGTCATCTTCAAAGACAGAAATTTTACTTTTGATCCCAGACCCAATATCATTTATAAAGATATTAAAAAGTAAGGGTCCCAGCAGTGAACCTTGGGGTACACCACTGATAACCTTAGACCATTCAGAGTAAGAATCATTAACCACTACTCTCTGAATTCTGTCATTTAGCCATTTTTCTATCCATTTACAAACTGATATTTCCAAACCTGTATACCTTACCTTACACATGAGCCATGTGTGGGGAACTGTATCGAACGCTTTTGCAAAATCCAAGTATACCACGTCCACAGCCACCCCTCTGTCCAAGGTTTTACTTACCTCTTCATAAAAAGAAATCAGGTTTGTCCGACAACTTCTGTCTTTCATGAATCCATTCTCTCTGTTGCTTAAAATGTTTTTTTTTTTCCAGCAAGAACTCGTCTATGTGGTCTTTTATTAAACACTCCAGTATCTTCCCAACTATAGAAGTTAAACGAACAGGTCTATCGTTACTTGGTAAAGACTTTGCTCCCTTTTTAAATATAGGCACCACGTTCGCCCTGCGCCAATCCAGTGGTACTATTCCCGTCATTAATGAGTCCCTAAAAATTAAATACAATGGCTTTGAAATTACATAGCTCAATTCTTTTAGGATCCATGGGTGGATGCCATCAGGTTGAGGTGCTTTATCCACCTTTATTCTGTCTAAATATTTCTGGATCATATCACTTTTGAGCCATTGTGGATCATTTAGTGCTGTGTCACTACCACCCCCATTATGGACATGAGCTCCCCCATGCTCCTTTGTATACACAGAGCTGAAGAAAGTATTTAATAAATTAGCCTTCTCTTTGTCCCCAGTCACCCACTCTAGATTATTTTGTAAAGGGCCTACATGCTCAGACCTGACCTTTTTTTTTGATGGATAGTGTGAACCAGGGCTTAAGGAATAAAGTCCAGTCCCAGACATATATTTCTAATATGTTTTGGATAGGGGAGGGCAGGGCTACAGACTTTGTCAAATTTAATATTACCACCTGTGGAGATTTTTCCAAAATTGACTGTCAGGAGAGGAAGTCATGAAAATCACAGACAGCAAGAAACACATTTTTAGTAGAGTGGGTAATGATCAAAGTAAAGTGGGGAACTTCTGAACATGTTTTTCATGGTGTTTGTGCTTTCCTGTTCCATTGGCAACCCAACTTTCTAATTCTTTGTACGGGTTTCAGAAGCCAGTGGGTCAGCGCAAAAGCCAAGTAAATACCGTAATAAAAAGATTATAAACCAGGATAACCCCAAAGGGATTATAAAAGAAGCAGTAAGAGTGAGTGATTAGTGGTCGAAGGGTTCAAAAAAGTTTATTAGATAATCAGTAATTAAAAATCCAATATGTTTGGGGGGGGTTCAGAGAATACGAAAGTCAGTGGGCCAGCAAAAAATCCATGTAAATACCATATTAAGAAAGAGCAGTAGATACCAACTAGAATGCCCCCAAAGTGAGGGATGTCTTGACAAAAGTCCAACTATACAAGAAGCAATAACTAGCCCCTAGCGGTCTGAAAAGTCTGAAATAATGTTATATTAGATAATCATTGAAAATAAAAAATCCAACGTGTTTTGTGGTTTCAGAGAGCATTGAAGCCGAGCATTGAAGCTTCTGAACCAAGTAAATATAATATTAAGTATGAGGAGTGGATAAAAGCCAGAATACCCCAAAAGCAAGGGATATTTTGAGAAATGTTCAACTATATAAAAAGTACTAAGAGAGAAACAATAATGGTAAAAGAGTCCAAAATAATGTTGTGTTAGATAATCATTAGAAAAAAAAAGTCAATGCATTTGAGGGGTTTCAGAGAGTATGGATGTCAGTGGGTTGGCATGCAAGCTAAGTAAATACCATATTGAGAAAGAGGAATAGATACAACCAGAATACCCCCAAAGTGAGGGATGTCTTGAGAAATGTCCAACTATACAGCAGTAAGAGTGACACACTAATGGTCAAAGAGATTATTTAGAAATGGTGCTAATTGTCACAAAATGACCTGCTACAATTTTTCCTCTGGATGGGACTTTGAAAAGGGGACAGAAAGCAGCTAGAGTATCACACAGGTATTTAGAAAAATATATAAATCTTTTAATAGTTTAGAGTTAAAAGAGTAATCATATACATATACAATACATGAAAATTTGGTGGGATGCTGATACAGAAAAAACACAATTAATGTCACAAATAACCACAGTTGAATCTGTTGAAGTACAAGCAAGGACAACAGAAGTACCCAACACCTTTCAAGACTGTAAATATACTTTCTCTTCTTCAGGGGTATGCGGTAACGGCAGGACGAAAAAAACGTCTACAATTGATAAGAAAGGGTACAAAATAAGTATACGATGCATATAAAACACCAAGATAGCAGGCATATATAATGTCACGCCATTTCAAGCTCTATATCAAAATTGTAAGTAAACTGACCGTACAAACTGTGTAACTGTTCAAAGTATCCTGCATCCAGAACAGGGGAAGGTATTAAAAACGTGCTGGGATTGTGAGCCCGACCAGTTCTGGTTCAGTGAGGTGAGATGAGGCAACTACTCGGGGCGCATCTGGGCCCAAAAAGGGGAAATGGTCCCTCACAAAGAACGCCCTGGCACAGCCCAATGTGGTTCACCTCGTGGAATCCTCAGGCGACAATAGTCGCTAAAGGGAAAAAAGGAGGATGATCATTTGTATGATATATAAAACAAACTCATATGGAACAAAGCTTAAGAAGTAGTAAATAAAGCATATGTAGATGCATATAAAAAAAAAAAAAAAAAAAAAAAAAAAAAAAAAATAAAAATATATATATATATATATATATATATATATATATATATATATATATATATATATATATATATATATATATATATATATATATATATATATATATATATATATATATATATATATATATACATGAGTTGAAAGGGTGAAAGGTAGGTGTATAGACCTAATAACAAAATCATATACGACATGTTTATGGCACTGTGTGAATATATCTGTATATAAAAATGGGAATGTACATGTACCTGCCCAGCTGGGTGCAAGAAGCTCAGGCACGGAGAAAGACAAGGACCTAAAGATGTTGCATGGTCTACAATATCCACCAAAAGACTTGAGGATGCCAGGTAAATGGCCAAACAAAGCAGACTGCAGTCTGATACAGAGACAAAAATAGAAAAATCCAGATAAAAATACTGGATCAAACACTTGGCTAAAGTGAGAGTAAAAGACAAAAAGAAGTATATCCATTAACGAGGAGATCTGATAGAGAGATATACTCATATACTCATCATTCAGATCCCCTCTAAGTAAATAGGTATGGTGCTCTGGAACTTTAAACTGAAGAATGAAGTTTGGCAAATGAAGATTACCTGGTATGTCGTTAGAAAGTAAACAGGTCCTGAGTCTCTTCACCCATGCAGCATGGATCGCTGGCTCGACTGAGGACGTGTTTTATGTGTGGGAATGAGACCACTAGGCCAATCCCTCACACATGCCAGGCTGGGCGGGGCTAGCGTTGGGCGTCCCCCAGGAAGATGGCATGCCAGCCACAAAGATAGAGAAATTGTAAGGGGCGTGGCCAGCGTGACATAGACCGGGACGTGACGTAACACGTCCGGAATGCCGCCGCGTCAACCTTCCGCGGTGCAAAAACAGGAGCCTGGTGACCAGGAAGAAAATCCGGTCACGTGGCACTAATGGTCAAAGAGTCCAAAAAGATGCTGCATTAGTTGATCAGTAGAAAAAAACATGTTACAATTTTTCAGACATCCCCCTTTCAACGGGGTTTGTGTATTGTGTAATCTCATTTATATATTGAAATTCTGACAATAGCAGTGTGTATCATGTGAGCTCCACAACCCCCAAAACTTTCTGACTTTCTTACTACTGATTATCTAATAAAACGTCATTTTGGCTCTTACTTCTTCTTGTATAGTTGAATGTTATGGAAAGAGGTCAGCAATGGTAAACACCCTCATATCTAGTGTAGCAAAGACCTTAGCCTCTTCCAGCCTAATGAGGACCTTCAAGGCCAAAGACAGCTGACCTTGAAGTGGGTTGCAAAATTGTAATCACTGTAACCATCTTCACTAGACCCACCCCTGGAGGCCAGTTGTGTAATAGAGACAATTATACATAAAAAGAAAAGTGTTTGAACAAAAGGTGGGGAATAAGAGGGAAAGAAGAGAGAAAAAAAAAGGAGAAAGAGAGGGGAGGAGTCCAACGGGGGTTCAGCGGAAGACTATTAAATTTAAAGAAGTATATTATTGAATGTGGAAGGTTGGTTGCATGGTATCCATGGCTGCCAGACCCTTAGACATTTATTGTGAGTGTCTGAGGCAAGGGCCGTCAGTTTCTCATTGATCATGATGTCATTCATGTGATTTTTAACTGCTTCAAAGATAATCACAGGAGTTTTCCAAGATCTCGCAATGGTCAACTTAGTTGCAGTAAAAAAGGTGCAGAGCCAAGTGCCCACCAAATATGGGCCACCATTCCCTCCTGTGAGCAACCCCAGAAACAGAGGGGAATAGGATGGAATGAAGCAAGCTAGTTTAGCAGGTGTATAGCTACCATCTATAGAACACCTTGTAGGCATTCTCCAAAATGAGGACATTGAGGAGCTCTTAGAAAGGGCTATTGTCATGATCTGCCAATCCTCTGGATCTAATTGTCTTCCCAAATCTTTCTCCCATTGGAGATGGTAAGATTTCACTGGGAGCTTCCTGAAAAAAATGATTGATGAGTAAATAAAGTAAAGATATTAATCCCAGAGATGTTTTTTTCACAATTATTAAGATAAGTTTTTTGATTTATAAGGTTTTTATGCGCTGAACATTTTTTTACATTTTTTATTATGTACTAGGCTGGTCACCTTTTTGTGCTAGCAGCTTCACCTCCTACGCTCTCTCTGATGTTTACTATTATATGGGGAACTCTACCTTTGAACTGTTGTGTGCTCTGTCACTACAGAAGTAAGTCCTTCTAAAAGAAAAAATAGGCTATTTGTCACCAGTTGTTTATGCTATGTATACTTCCATTTTTAAATACATTTTTGATTCCTTGACATCTTAGAAGGCATTATCTTAGTCCATACACTATGTTGACACCATGTAACAAGTTGCACTTTGCTTTTACATTGCGTTATTTCCTAGGAGTACAGTCTATAAAATACCATAAAAGTAGAGCAGTCAACAGAAGAACAAAGGTAGGTCAAAACTGCAGCATTCTGAGTTCTTAAAACTGAAAAGCAAAGGTATAAAAATATAATGTCAATGCTAATGTTGATAAATAGACAAAGGAAGTAGGACTTGTTTTTGTGGTCTTTCAAAAGAAAAAATAACAATAACATAAGTTCACATGTCCTTAGGTCATAAGCAAACATGTTTAATGCCAAGGTAATTATAAAGATAAAAGCAATAAAAAAGTATTATTTTTTCTGTAAGCAATGTTTTCTAAAAGAAAAGAAAAGAAAAACACAAGCACACTAATAGTGATAAATGGGCTTTGTTAAGACAGCTATAGGCCGTAAAATAAAATGTGGATTAAATAAGCTTAACAGTAGTGAATGCAGTGGTTCAAAGACAGAGGTACAATGCAATGACACAACGAGATGAATAGGGTTGGTGTTCATTCTCATTACTGCCAGTGAAAGGCCTTAAATGAAACGAAATAAACGACTAGAGAACCAAACTGCAAATAGCAATAACAACAATCAGTTGAGTGAGAAGGATAAGCCTAAATAACGGGGCCTAACTACCAACAAATTGACCTTAGCTAACTACTGGCCACTGGGTATAATTGTCAGAAACCATGAATCAGACTGAGACAGAAGTACAGTTAAATCACACTTGTTTAATAATAATAAAAGTAAATAGAACAAACGTAGTCAAAATATAGCCAAAGTTCGGTAACCAGAACGGATAATCAGACAAGCCAGGAAGTCAGGAAGCCAGGGATCAGCTTAAGTAAGCAGGACTGACGAGCAGGATATCATCAACAGGTGAGCCACTGTGGAGAAATAGGAGCTGGCAATTAACCGACAGCTGAGCACCCAGCTCAGAGAAGGAAGGGCTGAGCCCAGCCCTGACAATAATTGCACAAAGTCTGCGGGAAGTAAGACCCTTTAACTACTTCCCACCCGGCCACTGTATATATACGGCCGGGTGGGAGCCGTCTACTTCTGATCGGACGTTCCAGAACGTCCTTTAGAAGTAGCGGGATCGCGCGTGCCTGTGCAGCGGCGCAATCCTGATGCGCTCGTGTCACCCGGACACGGCGCATCTCAGATCGGCAGGAGGGCTCTGTGATTGGTCCTCCTGATCACATGACGGCCGTGTCCAATCACAGCCGGCATGTGATGTAAGCAAACAGCCGGTTGCAAGGCAATCGGCTCTCCTCTCCTCACACGGAAGTCATCGGTGAGGAGAGGAGAGCGGATCGCTGCAGCCGGCTGATGATCAGTGAGTATTAGCTGTTTTTTTTACAGCTTTATACTCACTGATCACCAGTGTAGTGTCACCAACACAGTAAACACACATGTCCCCACACATGTCCCCAAAACATACACCTCTTCTAATACATGGCATCCCAACATGAGCAGTCAAGCGCCTCGAGGCGATTCAGTTCGCAGTTGCAGCGCTATACAAATCATTCATTCATTCATTCATTCATACATGTCCCAAAAACACACATGTCCCCAAATAAAAACACATGTCCCCAAATAAAAAAAACACATGTCCCCCACATATGTCCCAGTAAAATCACATGTGCCAATGATTATCTGCACACATATGTCCGTGATCACCTGCACACATCTGTACATGATCATTTGCGTACATATGTCCGTGATCACGCGAACCAATTATTACACACTTAATGGAATTTTTTTTACTAAAAACATGTAGCAGAATACATTTTGGCTTAAATTTATGACAAAATTTGATTTTATTGGATTTTTTTTAAAAAAGAAAGGAGAAAATATATATATTTTTTAAATTTCCGCTATTTTTCGCTTATATCGCAAAAAATAAAAAACAGAGTCGTGAATAAATACCACCAAACTAAAGCTCTATTTGTGCAAACAAAATGATAAAAATTTAATTTGGGTACAGCATTGCATGACCGCGCAATTGTCATTGAAAGTGCGAGAGCGCTGAAAGCTGAAAATTGGGCTCGGAAGGAAGGGGGCGAAAGTGCCCAGTATTGTAGTGGTTAAACTCTACAGTGGAGAGTTCAACCTTTAAAGTAAAGTATTTGCATCAACAGGATAAAGGTATATTTGCAAAGTGTCCCAAGAACAGAAAGAGAAAGGATGGTATGGTCTCCTTTAAGCAAAGCTCTGCCAGCAGTAATAGTGTCCTAGCAAGTTTAGGCAACCTTCAACATGCAAGAATGGCCAAAAGCTGCTCACCAATCTGATGGCCTTCTTGGATGCAGTATGTCCTTCCAAGACCACCCATGCAGTTTCCCTGCAGGTTAAAGTCTCCTCTGAGTTTCTCTTTTCTTTGCAACCTGGCTACTGGGGCTTTTCTCCATGGCCCTGTCAGCAGGGCTTAACTTCCCAGCCACTGATGAATCCAGTAATAGTTCTACTTTTCTTTTGCTCGTTCTCCTTTCCTGGTGGCCTATCCATCAAAGTCTGAGAGGGGAAAGGATCCTGAGACATGCAGTGGTGGTAGATGTTTAAAGGATAGCAAGAAAAACCACCGCTCTAGGATGGCCCTTCAAGGCAAATGCTCTTTCTCCTGTTCAGGAGCCCCAGGTGCTGGCTAATAACACAATAGGCAGGAAGCAGTGGAAGAACTCTGGACAGCCGCACACCGGATAAAGATAAAATCTTGTGTAATTTATTGAAAAATGGGAATCACATCACATCCAATGGTCCACAGCAAAACAAAAGAGGGGGTACCAACTGACGCGTTTCGCACTAAATAAAGTGCTTACTCATAGCTATGTGTAACGTGTAATGTTTCATAGTTTGTCCAAGCCACTTTTTTTAGTTGTAATGAGTGTCAGGAAAATATCTCAGCATTTATATCCAAACTAGTAACCCTAACACCTCGATCCAATTACCATGAAAACATGGATGTTATTGCCTAAGGACAGGATAGGAGATGTAAAAATTGTGTAACCACCCTGTTCTGGTTACATGATCCCATCCTTGATATCAGGAAGGCTTAATACATGTTAATTCTCCAATTTATATGGCTGATTTGCATGACCTTCAGCCATATAAATAGAAGGTATATTATCTATCTTGATTAGTTCAAGATACTATAGAGATGTCTCTCTATCTATTGTCTTCAGTTAGATACAGATGGGATCAGAATGTAGGGCGACCCAGGGGATCTACTGTACTTTATTCTGGCCTGATCTACAGGAGTAGGTTCCAGTCCTTTCTTTAGTATAACCTGATACACCATCGTATTCAAAATGTCTAATTTACTTGAAAAGTTACTTCACTTTGGAACATATGTCCGAGCTGGTAAATGTGATCAGAAGCTTTCTCTGTTAAACCAAAATCACCTTGTAGCATACTAAGATAGCCATAAACTGTGCAAATTTCCTGGCTGAACTTCAAGTTTATGATAGCTAATTCTGATATTCTGATTCCACTGCAGGACCTCTTAAACTATCTGTGATTCACTGTTTCTTTTGGGCTTCTTGAACATTGTATTTGTCCAGTACTTGCATAGATTGTTTCATCCAGGTTTCAAAATCTTAGTCCCCAGTGGGAGTAGAAAAATTCTCAACTTTCTGTAACCATGCAACCTGTTTTATTGCTTTTGGCTCTGCTCAAAGTAGAGGTGAAAGCATATCCCAGAACATGGGATGAAGGCTTGTCCTAATTTCAATCCAGGGGTTTAGGAAATGTAAAGAGCAAAGGATTGCTCCTAGTCCCAACAAGCCCAGGTGAATAAATGATGAAGAGTGGCCTCAGCCTACATGTCTCCACCAAACCACACACGCTGATGCATTTTGCCCCACCCACTGGGGCCTATGACTAAGAGACTGGAGACATGTAGGCTGAGGCCACTCTTTATCGTTTATTAACTGGGCTTGTCAAGACTAGTAGCGATCCTTTCCTTTTTACATTTCAGTAACCATTGTTAATGGGCAGAGAATGTTTTTTCACAAAGTTTTTCCACATCTGTGAAGAAGAAGGAGGGAGGGTACCTTGGGGGTAAAGCACGAAGGCACCAGAGGCTGCAGTAACTGCACTTGAGTTAATTCCAGTTGCTTGTCAACTGTATATTTGTGTCCCAGAAACACACTGAACTGGTTTGGTTGAACTGGATGGTCTTTTTTCAACCTGACTATCTATGTAACTATGTAACACTGAGAGACCTTTATTCCATTTTAGGAGCTTATAGGATTAAGGTATCTGTTCACATGTCTAAGATGACACTAGAGCTGCATCTGCCTGAAGATTCTGATCCTCTGTCCATCCATTACTGGGGATGCCTATAAACATACTTAAATCTAGACATGTGCATTTGTTTTCATCGGAATGCATTTTCGTCCGAATTTCGGGTATTTTTGTTATCATTTTATAACGATAACAAACGTGTAGAATCTGAAAACCGAAAGATCCGACATAAACAAATGCTTTATATTCGTTTTCGTTGTGACAACAGTTCGATATAGATAAGAGAGTTGACATGACACTGACAATAGCGATCTGAGTCCATCGAACCTGTGGTCGAATGTGCCTAACCTTAGCTTTATTAGTCCAAGATTATTCTACACAGAGAGAAAAGATTCGACATAGAGAGAAAAGATTCAACATTATAGAGACAATAGCAAAAAAGGTTGAGTGTGCCTAACCTAACTCTATTAGTCCAAGATTATTCGTCATGAAGATTCGACGAAGCAGTCGGCGTGAGCGGACATTTATGGTCAAATGCTCTGCCCATAGGCTATAGAAGAATTCTAATGTTGGTTGACTAATAATAACAATTAATAAATATAATTATTACTAGTGTCATACAACATTAGAATTCTACTATAGCTTGTAGACAGAACATTCGACCGGAAATGTACGATTGCAGCGACTGCTTCGTCGAATCTTTATGTCGAATCTTTTCTCTCTATGTCAAATCTTTTCTCTCTATGTCGAATCAGTTTAGCTGCTCCGTCGAATCTTCTTAGAACGTTCCATAGACACCATAATCCTTCAATGACAATGATTTTACCTTAATTATTTCGGATTTTCAGACGAATGCATTTTTTAACGAAACAAAATAAATAAAAACGAGTAACTAAATAAATACATTTTTTGGACAAAAACGAAATTCCGAAATGAAATATTTCAGTGTGCACTTGTCTACTTAAATCCAGTTGACCGATCTATTCATGACACCACCGGGCAGTGGCAACTGGGTCCATTTTGCTGACTTGGCTCTGTCTTCTGCAAAGAGGGTTAGTAGGATCCTGGAAGCCCCCACATGTAAAACAACCCAGGAGTAGCTGGTAAATGATGTGTTAACCTATTATTTCCAGAGGTGGCTCGCCCAGTGAATGGACTTGACAATACACTGACACATCAATACCAAGAAATGGTCTTTATTAAAACAGCAATAATCCCTATGTCACGATCCGGGTATGCAGGGACACAGGAGGTGGATCCCCTATGCCAGTGAGGCGATAGCACGGGTTGTATTGGAGGACCGGTTCTAATGTTGCTACTGGTTTTCACCAGAGCCCGCCGCAAAGCGGGATGGACTTGCAGCGGCGGTAGCAACCAGGTCGTGTCCTCCAATAGCAACTCGACCTCACTGGCAGCTGAGACAGGCGTGGTACACAGGGATTAAGCAGAGGCGAGGTCATACGTAGCAGAAGGTCAAGGCAGGCGGCAATGGTTCGTAGTCAGGGGCAACAGCAGAGATCTGGATACACAGGCAAGGGCAAACACTAAACGCTTTCACTGGGCACAAAGGCAACGCAAGATCCGGCGAGGACAGGAAGGGGAAGTGGGTTTTTATGGGATTCTGGTGCACCAGTAATTGGACCAGGCACCAATCAATGGCCCTTAAAGTTAAAGCAGAGTCGCGAGCGCGCGCGCCTTAGGGAGCGGGGACGCGCGCGCCAGAAGGAGCAGGCGGGGACAGGTGAGAGGAACGGGATGCGATCCCCGGGCGGACCCGGGCCGCCGCGTGGATCACATCCCGCCGGTGACAGAGCAGCGTCTGCGGTCAGAGGAGCTGACCGGGGCGCTGCAGGACAGAGAACGCCGTGAGCGCTCCGGGATGGATGGGACACCCGGAGCGCTCGGCGTTACACCCTAAAGTAATAGGTGCGGCTGTTCATGCCCTGCAGCCTCTATGCAGCCACTTCAACAAGTGAACAACTGGACAACAGGGGCAAAGCTTTGTGATCCTTTAACCACTTCAGCCCCGGAAAATTTGGCTGCTCAATGACCAGGTAATTTTTTGCGATTCGGCACCGCATCTCTTTAACTGACAATTGCGCCACTTTAACTGACAATTGTGCGGTTGTGTGATGCTGCACCCAAACAAAATTGATGTCCCTTTTTTCCCACGAATAGAGCTTTATTTTGGTGGTATTTGATCACCTCTGCGGTTTTTATTTTTTGCTCTAAAAACAAAAAAAGAGCTACAATTAAAAAAAAAAAAAAACACACAACATTTTGTACTTTTTGCTATAATAAATATAAATTTATTTATTATAGAAAAAAATTCTCAGTTTAGGCCGATATGTATTCTTCTACATATTTTTGTTAAAAAAAATTGCAAAAAGCATATATTAATTGGTTTGCGCAAAGTTATAGCGTCTACAAAATAGGGGATATATTTATAGCATTTTTATTATTATTATTATTTTTTACTAGTAATGGCGATGATCTGCGATTTTTATCGGGACTGCGACATTATGGCTGACACATCGGAAACCTTTGACACCATTTTGGGACCATTGGCATTTATACAGCGATCAGTGCTATAAAAATGCACTGATTACTGTAAAAATGTCACTGGCAGTGAAGAGGTTAACACTAGGGGGTGATCAAGATTCTAACTGTAGGGGGAGGGGACTGACTAGTGGAACCACGAGCATCGGCACCCGCACAGTGCTATCCCGATCCTGCGAGCCAACGTATAGCTACGACGGTTCGCGTGATCGTGCCGACTTGCCGCCGTAAAAAGACGGCGGCTGGTCGGCAAGCAGTTAACATAACGGGGTGGATTTACTATAACTGGAGCGCGCAAAATCTGGTGCGGCTGTGCATGGTAGCCAATCAGCCTCCAATGTCAGCTTGTTCAATTACACTTTGACAAAAAAAAAAAAAAATCTTGGAAACTGATTGGTTTCTATGCAAAGCTGCACCAGATATTGCACACTCCAGTTTTAGTAAATCAGCCCCAAAGTGCCTTAACCATTTACTGACCGTATAACTTACATATACGGCAGCAACCTGTCTCTGCTGTGCCGGATCACATACCTAGTACGTGATCCGACACTTCCAGGTAGGGGGAGTGCATGCATGCCACTTGTGGCCCACTCCCACTGTGATTATACACAGCGGTAGCTGATCTGTGGGTACCGCGGACTAGATATCCACTGGCACCCACTGATTGTTAGGCAGATCGCCGTTCTGACAAAAGGGAAGGCATGGATCCTTGTTCCTGCAAAGCAGGGACAATGATCTATGTCTTCCCCTAGTAAAAGCATCTTGCACACTGTACTAAAACACTGGCTAGGAACACGGTTAACCCTCTGATCGCCCCTGATGTTTAGCCCCTTCCCAGCCAGGGTCATTAGTATAGTGATAGTGCGTATTTTTAGTACTGATCACTGTATTAGTGTCACTGGTCCCCAAAAAGTGTCAAAAGTGTCCGTTGTCCGAATGTCTACCACAATATCGCATTACTAGTAAAAATATGAAATAAAGACATGTACATATCCCATAGTTTGTAGACACTATAACTTTTGTGCAAACCAATCAATATATGAAAACACATATGCGGTTTTCAAATGTTTGCCCTTAAAGTCCCATAGTACCGGGGGGGGGGGGGTACTCTCTCTTTGTAACTATATAATATATTGGGATGTTGGCAACAAAAAATTGAGTTTTGTTTACTCTCCATAGTGGTTCTCCTTCTATAATCTAACCAATAAATATATGGTTACTGGGATTTTTTACCAAAAACATGTAGCAGAATATATATTGCCCTAAACTGATAAAGAAATTAGTTTTTTTTTTATTGGATATATTTTATACCAGAGAGTAAAAAATATTGTTTGTTTGTTTTTTCAAAATTGTTTATAGCACAAAAAATAAAAACCACCGAAAAAAAAGCTCTATTTGTGGGGGAAAAAAAGAACAATTTTTTTTGGGTACAGCATTGCATGATTGCGCAATTGTCAATTAAAGTAATGCAGTTTCATAATGCAAAAAATGGCCTGGTCAGTAAGAGGGGAAAGTCTTCCAAAGGTCAATTGGTTAACAAGGACCTTCATGGCAGGATCACCAGGTATTATTTTAATGGAAAGTGCATATGTAAAAATATTAGGGCTGTTACTGATTAAAATTGTCGAGTTCGATTAATCGATTTTTT
Organism: Lithobates sylvaticus; assembly: GCA_028564925.1. Lineage (NCBI taxonomy): Eukaryota > Metazoa > Chordata > Amphibia > Anura > Ranidae > Lithobates > Lithobates sylvaticus. The sequence goes on along the minus strand of CM053026.1, from coordinate 735,964,826 downwards.
TTTAAATTGATTAATCGACTAATTTCGATTAATTATAATGCACATACAGATTCAACTACTTTTAGCTGATCTCCTTGCATTGCAACTCGGCATTAGTCAGTGGTAAATGTGGTATACACTATATACAATCACCCGACACTAGTTAGTTTCCACAATCCATGACTTAACTTCACAGTTCACAAATACGTTTTAAATTCAAACTGTAGCACTGACGTAAGTAATTATTTTTTCACAGTAGCGTGACAATCCCTCCACCTCCGGTCTAACTAATCCCTCTCACCTTATGGCATGGACCCCTGTGCAAACAGGTGGTCATGCAAGCGGGTATCAAAAGGGTTAACATGGACCATAAACTTCTCTCACGTCTCCTTAGATCTCAGCAAGGACGCCAGGTCATGGGTAGAAAGAAAAGATCTAAGTGCTCACCGCTTAAGTATAAGATTTCATTTTTGTGTTCAAACACAAACTACTCACATAAAGATGATAAAAACACAGCATGTAAAGCCGAAAATTGTGTTAGTTCCGTAGGGCAGCAGCGGGTGACGTCATGTGTAGCTCCTCCCTCGTAAGCGTTACGTTCAATCAGAACTTCGATGTCACCGGGCTCCTCCCCCTTCCCTTCGTTAGCAGATGGAGGCACTTGGGGAAGGGGGGAGGAGTCCGGTGACGTCGATGTCTGTGAAGTTACTGGATCTCTGAGGGAACTCCTTGAAGACCAGGAAGCCGGCGGAGAGGTGAGTACCGATCAAAAGAATTTTGATCGATCAAAAAAATGAATCAATTAATCGAGGAATTAATCTTTAATTTCCACAGCCCTAAAAAATATTTTTAAAAGCTTTTGAAATTGCATGAACATTTTAAAAAGTATAGAAGATTTAACTGATTGGGTTTATTTATACGTTACCAAAACAACAGGATTTATGACCCATATATTGGCAAAGTTTTAAAATTTTGTAACATTCTAACAATTCCAAAGTTCTTTATAAGGTCTTTTTTTTCCAAAATGAAAATTTTGATAGCCATGAACATCCATTCCATGAAAGCTGAAGATTTTCACAGTCGCTGTAGCTGTGACTTGGCGCAGCTGTTCAATTCCTCTGTGCCCAATGGAGCCTCCAAAAGTACCTCTCTGATTAGAATGTAAAGCTCCATAGCAGACTTTCTTGTAATTAATGAAAACATTTAGTTTGTGAGTCCATGATTATAAGTCTTTCCACCACATGCTAGGCACTCTTGCCCGAGGTGCCCTCTTGGTCTGCTGGCTGTTTTTTTTTTATTTTTATTTTTTTTAACTACAGCTTGAAATGCCGGTAGTCGTTCGGGCCTGCTTGTACAGCTTCGTGTATGTTTAATAAGGTTGTTTTTATTTAAATGTTCCTAGCGTGGCCCGGAGATATCCATCAGAGAGGAGTATAAGCAGATCTTTTCACATGAACAATTATTTATGCAATTCAGCCAGAAAGGAGCAAGAGGCGGTTTACAGTGTATGTAAAATCAAATGTTTATATTAATATTTTATCATCAGCACCAAAAGACGTGCTACAGTGGAGTTCAGAATGAATAAATGTTGCAGTAAGGCACTGGGGACTATTGATTAACCATAATTATACAAGGACGGGTCTCTCATTGAAGCTACCTAGACCACCAACATGACTGGCTCTGTGTCCCCATAAACCTCATAGCCACATGGAATTTTACAGCCATATGCTATACTGTATTGGACAACAGAATATTTAGGGATAACTAAACCCAAGAACAAAAATGTAACCTATTGCAACTTAACAGTTCTTAGCCCCCGTACACACGGTCGGAAATTCCGACCACAAAATCAGGCGGACTTTTTCCAACGGATTTTGTCCGACACTGGTGTTGCATACACACGGTCGGACAAAGTTGTCAGAAAATCCGATCGTTCTGAGCGTGGTGACATTCGTTGCGTACGACGGAACTACGTAGAGGCTATTAGCCAATAGCTTTGGTCTCGTAATTTGATATGAGCATGCATGGCACTATGTCCGTCGGAATTCTCTACACACGATTGGAAAAAGTCAGATCGGATTTTGTTGTCGGAAAATTTGAAAGCAGGATCTCAAATTTTTCCGTCTGAAATTCAGACGGAAAAAGTCCAATGGAGCCCACACACGGGCGGATTTTCCGACAACATGGTCCGATAGGACATTTTCCGTCAGAATTTCCGACCGTGTGTACGGGGCATTAGACATGGTGACTATATTAGTTTCTCTTTTTGCCGGCTAGGAACATCTGCACCAATTACAGAAAATAGCTACAGAAAATGGAAAAAAGACCATAACCCTAGGTGCTCTCATTATAAACTCCTTGCTCCAACTATGAAATAAACCTTCAGCATATGAGAAATACAGTGAAACCTTGGTTTGCGAGCATAATTCGTTCCAGAAGCATGCTTGTAACCCAAAGCACTCTTATATCAAAGCAAATTTCCCCATAGGAAATAATGGAAACTCAGATGATTTGTTCCACAACCATTTATTCATATAAAAATGATTACGGCAAAACAAAATACAGTATACGGTGTACTGTAAACATAAAACAAATTGAACTGCACTTCAAAATACTGTACTGTACCTCTGTGTTGCAAAAGTTTTAAGGTAAAGAAAAAGAATGTGCACAGTCACAATGGTAAGGAGTCTGGTGCTCACCTATTTAAAGCCGCTGTGTATACTGTATGTAGAGTAAAGCCACTGGTGTACAATACAACGCTGTATATAACCACAGGTTCACAGCACTTCCTAGAGAACTCGGGAACTGTTGACATCACTTCCGGGTACGCCCGCCCCTGTTGGGAGTGTCTGTGTGTGTCTCCGAGTGTCTCCAGGAAGCGCTGGGAGCCACCATCGCCCGCAATCTCTGGCCACATACAAATCTGTACTGTATACTGTACATATACACAGTGGCTTTACATGGATGAGCAGCAGACTCCTTCATATTGTGAGTGTAATTCTTTTTTTTTTTTTTACATAAAAAAAAAAAAAAAACGCTCGTATATCAAGACAGTGCTCATATATCAAGGCATTTTTTTTTTTATTTAAAGTTGCTCGTCTTTCAAAACGCTCGTAAACCACGTTTTTCTTAAACCAAGGTTTCACTGTATTTATAAAAAAAAAGAAATGCAACAAATTATATGATAGTTGAGCACCAGCTCCTATTATATATATATATATATATATATATATATATATATATATATATATATATATATATATATATACACTATTAGAGATGGGCCAAACACCTCCTGGTTCAGTTTGCGCCAGAAAGTTTGGAACCGAACCACGAACCCTATTCAAGTCTATGGAACCTGAAATTGGAAAAACAAAAAAAAATGCTACCATTTTGAAGGCTTATATGCAAGTTACTTGCCATAAAAAGGTTATGGGGGCCCAGGTGCTGCCCTGGGGGACATGTACCGATGCAAAAAAAAAAAAACGTCCAAAAAAGACAGTTTTCAAAGGAGCAGTGATTTTATTGATGCTTGAAGTAAAACAATAAAAAGGAAAAATTTATTTAAATATAGTGTCTGGGGGTCCCTTTAGTTTGCATGTAAAATGGCGCATCTGTAGTATGTATAGAAAAAAAATCTAAAGAAAAAAATTAGTGAAATTACATTTAAATTTCTGGCAATACAATTCCATTGCTGGCAATAGAAACATTTTAAAAACACGGCATGTGGTGGCCCCCCCCCCCCACCCCCCCAGTCCATACCAGGCCCTTATAAACAATGTACCATGTATAGAACCCGCTGCAGCAAAACTGACATGTATAGAAAAAAAAGAGACATTTAAATAGATTTTTTTACTTTAGTGTTACTTTATTTACTATACTCACACTAGGGATGAGCCCGGTGTTCGATTCAAACCCATGTTCGAATCGAACATCGGCCGCTTGTCCGTTCGTCGAAACCAGAACTTTGTGGGCCGTTCGCATCAAATTTGTGTGATACAAACGGCCCACAATGCACTGCGCCAGTTGCAGTGCATTGCTGGCTGATGATTGGCCAAGCATGCACTGTGACCCAGCATGCTTGGCCAATCACAGCGCCGGCAGCGAGGAGAGACATAATTGGCCACAGGCAGGATGGTTTAGTACACGCCTTGTGTAGTGTTGTGCGGCGTTTAGGATAGGCAGGGACAGTGTCAGCTGTGCTTTATACTTCTTTAGATAGCGCTGTTACAGTGAGTGTAGTGTTCAGGGAGAGAGCAGGATAGGCAGGGACAGTGTCAGCTTTGCTTTGCTTCCTAACCTAGTGCTGTTACAGTGGGTGTAGTGTGCCTCCTGCACACTGCACAGCATAAACCTGAATCTACCCCCTCATTGCTGGTGTTGTGTAGTTGATTTGTGCAACACAGGCATCTGTCTAATATTCAGTCAGTGCAGTGTGCCTCCTGCACAGCATACACCTGAATTTAAATAGCACTGATTGCTGTATAAATGACAATGGTCCCAAAAATGTGTCAAAAATGTCCGATGTGTCCGCCATAATGTCGCAGTCACAATAAAAATCGCTGATTGCCACCATTACTAGTAAAAAAAAAATATTAATAAAAATGCTATAAAACTATCCGCTATTTTGTAAACGCTACCAAAAATATGTAGAAGAATACGTATCGGCCTAAACTGAGGAAAAAAACTTCTTTTTATATATTTTTGGGGGATATTTATTATAGCAAAAAGTAAAAAATATTGAATTTTTTTCAAAATTGTCGCTCTATTTTTGTTTATAGCGCAAAAAATAAAAACCGCAGAGGTAATCAAATACCACCAAAAGAAAGCTCTTTGTGGGAAAAAAGGATGCCAATTTTGTTTGGGAGCCATGTCGCATGACCGCGCAATTGTCACTTAAAGCGACGCAGTGCCGAATCGCAAAAAGGGGCCCGGTCCTTTGGCTGCAAATTGGTCCGCGGCTTAAGTGGTTAAATGGCTTTTTTCCCTTTACAAATGTCATTTTGTGCAGGGACAGTTCTAAACACGGGAAACACATGTCACTTCACAGGCATACTTTAGACACCCCCCAGGTACCATATTTAAAGGAATATTTCACTTTTTTTTTTTTTCAGTTTATGCATCATTAAAATGACTGCTCCCGAAAAAACGTTTTAAAACTTCTTTTTGCATTGATACATGCCCCCTTGGACCCGGGTCCCCAAACACTTTTTCGGACAATGACATGCATATTGGCCGTTATAATTAGCACTTTAGATTTCGAACGTTCGCGTCCATTGTAATTAATAGGGTTCTAACGTTCGTGCAAACTTTTGGTCCGTTCGCAGGTTCTGGTGCGAACTGAACCCGGAGGTGTTCGGCTAATCCCTAACTCACACTATACTAACACTACACTAACACGCCAAACTCAGAGTCACAATAAGTGAACACACTAACTCGCTAGTAGCAATCTAGGAGACAGGAAAAAGAGAGGACTGTGCTGGAGGAAGCCAGAGAGAGCGCCGCGCTGCCCAGCACCACCAGAGAGAGCGCCACTCTGCCCAGCGCCACCAGAGAGAGCGCCATGTTGCCCAGTGCCATCAGAGAGAACGCCACACTGCCCAGCGCCACCAGAGAGAGCGCTACACAACACAGGTTGAGCAAACATCCAGCTGGAGGGATCATTGCTGCTGTTTCGCTGGGTCTGGTAAGAGGGCCTGTCGGCCATTATGCATTACTAATCCTAGGGACTGGGGGGGTGTGACACCATGTCTTACCGCACCAGATGACATCCGATCTTCCCATAGTGGAGAGTGGGGCTCTTACAGGTCCATCTCAATGGAGCGATCCCCGCTAAGCTAGTGGAGTCTGTCGAAACAGGCCGCGTGTGAAAGGGGGCTTACAGTGTAATTTCATGAGATCATTTATGACAGTGTGTTTAGGGGAGGGTAGGGGTTGTGTGGGGCAACTGGTAGTGAGTAGGCACTTGATACCCACTTTTAATGTACAGAGAGAAAGAAGCGGAGCTCAATGAGGAAAAGGTGGAGCCTAAAGAGGAAGCGGTGTGATTTACAGATGACTGGGTCTTAAACAAAAAGGGTTGTGGCCTTGTCAAGAATGGGTGGGTCATATTTAAATAAGGGGGTGCACAAGTTTAGTCAGGCCTAGGGCAGCACAAAACCTAAATACACCACTGCTCTAGGGTGTATGCTTTCATAAAATAGATAATGTTTTGTGTGTTGGGGGTATTACATGATTTTAAGGCCAATTTTCAAATGTGTGAAAAAAAATGCAAACATGGCTGCCGAAGCAAAATGGCTAAAATGTACCCTAGAAAGTATAATTTTACTGAAAGAGTAGTTGATGCCTGGAACTTCCAATTGACTAATAGCATAGGTAGTGAGCCAGTGAGCTGTAAGTGAATTTAAAGGGATTGTATGGGTTTGTTTTATAAAAAAAAAAAATAACAAACATGTTATACTTACCTCCACTGTGCAGTTCATTTTGCACAGAGTGGCCCCAAACCTCCTGTTCTGGGGTCCCTCAGTGGCTGTCTCAGCTCCTCCACGCAATAGCTAACCTCCCTCTAGGAAGCTCTATCCCGAGGGGGTTAGCTTGTGGGCGAGCTATAGCCATAGACACAGCGTGTATGACCCAGTCCCGCCCCCGGCGGGCCGCGTCATTGGATGTGATTGACAGCAGTGCAAGCCAATGGCTGCGCTGCTATCAATCTCTCCAATCTATCCAATCAACGGCCAGACTCCGTGGAGAAGAGGACGCCGGGGGAAGCGCACAGCAGGTGAATGGGCTTAGGTAAGTAAACGGGGGGGGGCTGGGGGGGACCATCATTGCCAGGTGTTTTTTCACCTTAATGCATCCTAAAAACACGAACCTTTGCAACCCCTTTAAACATGCTTGGAACAAACATAGATCTACACTCAGACAAAAATGTAAAAAAAAACTAATAAAATAGGGGCAGACTTGATGGGCCACTTGGCCTTCTCTACCATAACTCTTATGCCCTGTACACACGATATTCCGATGGAAAAAGTCAGGCCGGATTATGTTGTTGGAAAAAACAATCGTGTGTGGGCTCTAGCGGTCTTTTTCCGTCAAAATTTCCAGCGGAAAAAAATTTGAGATCCTGCTCTCAAATTTTCCGACACCAAAATCCGATCTGACTTTTTCCGATCGCGTGTAGAGAATTCCGACGCACAAAGTGCCACGCATGCGCAGAAGAAATTTGGAGACGAAAGCTATTGACTACTGGCCTCTACGTAGTGAATGAATGAATGAATGATTTGTATAGCGCTGTAAATGCGAACTGAATCGCCTCAAGGCGCTTGTCTGCTCTTGTTGTCCTGCGATATTAGAAGAGGTGGGTCTTGAGTTTTTTCCTGAAGGCCTGATGTTTTTTTTCCAAGCGGATGTTGTTTGGTAGAGAATTCCATAGCCGAGGTCCCTGTACTGTGAATCTTCGTTCTCCCTTCGATTTGTATCAAGCTTTGGGGATGAGAAGGCGGTTCTGGTTTGTCGATCGAAGGCTGCGATTTGGTATGTATTTTTCTATTTTCTCACAAAGGTATTGAGGAGCATTTCCTTGTGTACATTTGTGGGTGAGGCAGAGGGTCTTGAATGTGATTCTATCTTTTACCGTCAGCCAATGGAGGGTCCTTAGGGATGGGGAGATGGATTCCCAGGGTTTCTTTCTGGTGACTACTCTTGCTGCTGTGTTTTGGACGACTTGAAGGCGTGTAATCAGGTAATCCGGTAATCCTATGTAGAGGGAGTTTGCGTAGTCGAGTCGCGAATTGATGATGGTTCCTACTACTACTGCTTTCTCCTTTTCCGGAATGAATCGGATGAGTCTGCAAAGCATGCGGGGGAGATGATAGGATCCGCTGATTACTGATCATATTTGTGCCTCCATGGTCATCTCTGAATCAAAGATGACTCTGAGGCTTTTGGCTTTGGTGCTTGGGATGATGGTCTGGCCAAGGATGGTTGGTGGTGTCCATGGGGTCTTCGTTTTTTTCCTTCGGTTTGCGTCGAGGCGCAGTAGTTCAGTTTTCGATCCATTAAGTTTAAGGGAGCTAGTGGTCATCCAGTCATCTATCAATGTGAGACATTTTCCTAGTCCCGTCGTACTTGTTGTACATCACCTCATTCTGAACGATCAGATTTTCCGACAACTTTGTCCAACCGCGTGTGTGCAACACAAGTTTTGGACAAAATCCGTTGGAAAAAATCCACAAAAATGCTGCATACTACATATTGCGGCAAGAGGGCATAGTGTGGTAGCCAGGCAACTAGCTTTTTCAGAATAAGAAGTTAATGATAGCAGTTTCCTTGTTTCTCTTCTTTTTTTTTCTTTGAGATCCATCTGTTGAGAACATCTGCTACTATCCATTGATACAAACACTTATTGGCCAGTTGACAATCATCTAAGGTCATTAGCCATCTTTGTAAAGCTTCTTTTTAGGTTCAAACTTTTTTAGGCAAGTGGAAATCATTATTCATTTGTGAGTTTCTCAAAAGACTACATTCTAGGTTAGAACCCTGAAATGTACTGAATTTCCAAGCTAATGTTCCATGGTCCTTTGAAAAAGTACTGGATGTAACATGCTTTGATATACCAGCTCATCAGTAAAAGATCCCTGGAAATAGTTTTAAAATGCTGGCAGACATATAGATGTCTCATTACTTCACAGCTCAAGTAAATGTTACCAGAATTGGCCTTTGCATTAGCAAATGCACTGCTAACATGCATACATTCCAATGCATAGAGACTCCCTCAAGGTAGACTCCACTGAATAATGCAATACACAAGATAAATAATTTAAAAGCTAGTTATTTAAAAACATAAAACAATAGGACATTATTTTTCCCCTCCAACCAAAACTTATATAACGCTATTGCTATGTCTGTCATGTAATAGCAAGTAATTGTATGTAAAGATAGTAATGGTTAGGAAAAAAAACAATCAAAAACAAAAGCCTATCTTTAAGCTTTTTTAATGGTAAATGTTAGACATGGGAGCCGTCAAAAAATTTGTTTTGTTTCGTTCCGTTCCGTTTCGTATAAAAAAAAAATCGTAATTCTTGTACGAAATTTAATTCGGATTCGTACAAAATACGAATTTCGGACGAATCATTACGAATCGTTAATTTGGATAGCGAATAACGACACTCTATGAATAATAACGAATAATCCGAAAACGTATTAACGTTACATAACACAAGTCTATTGTCTATTGTTCACCACTCATTCAGAGGAAGTACGAAATACGAAATTTAGTTTACGAATACGAAATTTCGTATTTTGTACTTCCTCTGAGCGATTGGTGAACAATAGACTTGTGTTATGTAACGTTTTCGGATAATTCGTTATTATTCGTAGAGTGTCGATATTCGTTATACTGAATCTCGAATTCATTCGAATCATTCGTTATATCCGCTATAATTTCTTTCATATTAGTTGAAATTAGTTATTTGGTAGTTTGGATTCGGATAATTTGGATCCAAAATTCGTAAACGAAATTTCGTATTTCATACAGAATTCGTATTCGTAAAGATTCGTAATTCGGATTCGTATGATTCGCACGAATTTCCGATTCGTACGAAACTAATCGCACATGTCTAGTAAATGTCTAGCACAGTCTTTCTCAACAAGGGTTCCGTTGAATCCTAGGGTTCCTCCTGGGGTTGCTGGGGGTTCCTTGCGCACACAGTGGTGAATTGATCTACCACTGCAATGATCATCAATACAAAGAGGAAATTTCCCCCTGACTATCATTGTAAGGGATCATTCCTACACTAATCACTTATGTTGGCGAACACCACAATTTTCACTATCAGCCTTTCTTTTCATCATGTCATAATCATTGCATTTCCAGGTTATTATTGAAAATACAAAAATTTTGTGGTATAGTGTTGGATTTGTTAAAAAAAAATTATCTATCCAGTGTGTCAAACACTCCAGAAGCACCACATTCTTTATTCTTTAATTTAAAACATTCTATGAATGAATGAATGATTTGTATAGTGCTGCAACTGCAAACTGAATTGCCTCGAGGAGCTTGATCCGACCTGCGTATATTCCTTCTTAGAAGAGGTGGGTCTTCTAAGAAGCGGATGTTCGTAGGTAGAGCGTTCCATAGCCGTGGTCCTTGGACTGCAAATCTTCGTTCTCGCCTTGATTTGTACCGGGACTTGGGGATGAGGAGGAGGTTTTGGTTGGTTGATCAGAGGTTGCGATTGGGAGTGTAGTGTTTTATTTTTTCGCATAAGTATTGAGAAGCATCTCCTTGTGTGCATGTGGGTCAGGCAGAGGGTCTTGCATGTGATCCGATCCTTTACGGTTAGCCAGTGTAGGATCCTCAGGGAGGGGAGATGGATTCCCATGTTTTTTTTCCCGTGACTAGTTTTTTCTGCCATTTTTTGAACGACTTGTAGGCGTGCAAACTGGAATTTAGGTAGTCCTATGTAGAGGGAGTTTGCATAGTCGAGTCGAGAGTTTATGATTGTTCCTACCACTATTGCTTTTCCTTTTCTGGAATGAAGGGGATAAGTCTACGTAGCAGGCGTAGAAGGTGGTAGGATCCGCTGACTACTGATCCTATTCTACAATTTACTGATCATGCAAATGTAATGCCGCGTACCCACGATCGGAAATTCAGCCAGCAAAAGACCGATGAGAGCTTTTTTTCGGAAAATCCATCGGACTTTTGCTGGCCGAATTCCAGCCAGCAAAAGATTGAGAGCATGTTCTCAATTTTTCGGTCGGAAAAAGTTCAAATCGGAAATTCCGATGTCTGTAGAAATTCTGATGCGCAAAATTCCTACGCATGCTCGGAAACAATTTTACGCATGCTCGGAAACATTGAACTTAATTTTCTCGGCTCGTCGTAGTGTTGTACGCCACCGCGTTCTTGACGGTTGAAAGTTCAGCAAACTTTTGTGTGACCGTGTGTATGCAAGCCAAGCTTGAGCGGAATTCCGTCGGAAAAACCATCCAAGATTTTTCTGACGGAAAATCCGCTCGTGTGTACGCGACATTACATGACCTTTGGATATAACCATTTTTAAAAGGGGTTTCTCGAGACCCGAGACCTGAAAATTATTTCAAGAGTTCCTTCATGGCAAAAAGGTTGAGCAAAGCTGATCTAGCGATAAAACATGTATTTGGTCTTTGCTTCTGTTAATATTATACATCTCAATTTTCTCTATTATACATCTGTAACACATGGAGGTTGAGTTACTAAAACTGGAGAGTGCAAAATCTGGTGCAGCTGTCCATGGTAGCCAACCAGCGTCTAACTTCATCATGTTCAATTAAAGGGGTTGTAAACCCTCGTGTTAATTAACCTTCATCCTATGCATTAAGGTGAAAAAACACCTGGCAGTCACCACCCCCCCCCCCCCCCCATTTTACTTACCTGAGCCCCTTCATCTCTTCAGATGTGACGTCTCTCTCCATGGGGTCCCGGCTCTTGATTGGATAGATTTATAGCAGCGCAGCCATTGACTCCTGCTGCTGTCAATGAAATCCAATGACACGTGCGCCGGGGAGCGGGGTCGAGTCCGGCATTCGTGTCTATGGACGCAAATGCTGGACTCAGGAGGTAACCCCCTCGGAAGAGCGCTTCTCCTAGGGGGTTATCTGATGCGAGAGCTGCCAGGGGACCCCAGAAGAGGATGTTCGGGGCCACTCTGTGCAAAACAAGCTGCACAGTGGAGGTAAGTATGACATGTTTGTTATTTAAAAAAAAAAAAAAGCGTTCCTTTACAATTACTTTAAGCTTTGACAAAAAAAAAAAAAAACCTGGGAGATGAATGTTTTTTATGCAGAGCTGCACCTAATCTTGCGCTTTCCAGTTTTAGTAAATCATACCCCATGGTGATTCTAACACACTACTGAGGTTGCCACCTTTTGGTCCATAGAGAAGCAAATGGTAGAAGGAGATAGAGGGGAGATCGGCACACATAGGCTGTGCGGAGAGAAGTAGGAGTATGTAACGGCACAGTGGTGTAGTAGCACTCTCACCTAGCAGTAAAAAGGTCGCTGGTTCGAATCCCAACCCATAACACTACCTGCCTGGAGTTTGCATGTTCTCCCTGTGCCTGTGTGGGTTTCCTCTGGGTACTCTTGTTTCCTACCACAATCCAAAGACATGCTGGTAGGTTAATTGGCTTCTGTCCAAAATTGGCCCTACTATATGAATGGGGACCTTGGATTGTGGGCTCCCTGAGGGTAGGGACTGATGTAAGTGTGCAATGTACAGGGATAGGGACAATTGTAGACACTCACTCAGGTTGAACTGGATGGACTGGTGTCTTTATTCAACCTTACTAACTATGTAACTATGTAACCCACCTAGTGCAGGGATTAGGAGTGTGTAATGCACAGAATGTATAGGTCAGGGGTACATAACGCATAGAGTGCAGTTATAAGGAGTATGGAATGCAGGGTTCAGGAGTATGTAACATGTGGAGTGTGGAGGTCAGAAGTATATAACACTTGGTGCACAGGGGTTTAGGAGTACATAACACACAGACCACAAGGATAAAAGCAATACATAACTCACACAGTGCAGGGGTCAAGTGTACATAAACTGTGGTGATCAGGGATCAGGAGTATGTTTAGCAGTGCAGGGGTAAGGAGGGTGTAGCAAAGAGTGCAGGGGTTAGCAAAGTGTAATACACAGTGTACAAGTGTCAGGGGTACATACTGCACAGAGTTCAGGAGTCAGGAGTATGAAATACATAGAATGCAGGGTTTAAGAATATGTAACATGTGGAGTGTGGGGGTCAGCAGTATGTAACACACAGCACAGGAGTTTATGAGTATATAACACACAGACCACAAAGGACAGGAATACATAACTTACAAGGTATAGGGGTCAAGTGTACATAAACAAGGGTCATAAGTACACACAGTATAGCACAGAATGTAGGAGTCAGGAGTATATAACGCACAGGTCAGGAGTATATAATACACAAAGGGACCCTCCTTTACCCCCTTCTCTAGCACAAATTCTCTCTTAGAGACAAAATTCTCTCCAAAACCAAGTTCACGGTATGTATTCCCTCAGTAATAATCCCCCCTTCCCCACTAAGCCCAAATAACCTTGCAAGCTAAAATCACCCATGGCACACACCAAACCTCAGATGAAGTGGCAACCAGAAGTCCTTCCAGAACTCCCATCAGCTATTGCATAAGACACTTTAGAGCTAAGGAAGAGCCTAGTACTTCCCTCCGCTCTGCATTTACATTGTCACTCTGATCTGAGGTCTATGGGGCTAAGGTAGGTATTGTTAAAAAAACAAAAAAAACAATGACATGTTTTGGGAGTTGATTACACCATACATAGTTACATAGTTACATAGTTGGTGAGGTTGAATAAAGTCCATCAAGTCCAACCTGTGTGTGTGCTTTTATGTTAATATTTCATTGTATATCCCTGTATGTTGTGGTTGTTTAGGTGCTTATCTAATAGTTTTTTTTAAATTATTGATACTCCCCACTGAAACCACTGCTTGTGGAAGAGAATGCCACATCCTTACCACTCTTACAGTAAAGAACCATCTATGCAGTTTAAGATTAAACTGCTTCTCTTGTAATTTTAGTGAATGGCCATGTGTCTTTTAAAAATGCCCTTGCGCAGAAAAGTTTTGTCCCTATTGTGGGGTCACCAGTACGGTATTTGTACATTGAAATCATATCCCCTCTCAAGTGTCTCTTCTCCAGAGAGAACATGTTCAGTGCTTGCATTCTTTCCCCATAGCTGAGATCCTCCAGTCCCTTTATTAGCTTTGTTGCCCTTCTATTTACCCTCTCCAGTTCCAGCACATCCCTCCTGAGGACTGGTGCCAAGAACTGGATAGCATACTCCAGGTGCAGCCGGACCAGAGTCTTGTAGAGTGAGAGAATTATCATTTTATCTCTGGAGTTTATCCCCTTTTTAATGCATGACATTATTCCGTTGACTTTGCTTGCAGCCGCTTGGCATTGTATGCCATTGCTGAGCCTTTTATCTACTAAGACCCCCAGGTCCTTTTCCATCCTTGATTACCCCAGAGGTTCTCCCCCTAGCGAGTAGATTGCATTCATATTTTTGGCATCCAAATGCATTATTTTAAATTTTTCAACATTAAACCTCATTTGCCATGTAGTTGCCCACCCCATTAATTTGTTTAAATCTTATTGCAAGGTTTCCACATCCTGCGTAGAAGTTATTGCCCTGCTTAGCTTAGTATTGTCTGCAAATACAGTGATTGAGCTGTTTATCCCAGCCTCCAGGTCGTTTATGAATAAATTAAATAGGATTGGTCCCAGGACAGAACCCTGGGGGACCCCACTTTCCACACCAGACCATTCAGAGTACTCCCCATTTATCACCACCCTCTGGATTCACCCCCATAGCCAATTTTCAATCCATGTACTCACCATTTGGTCCATGCTGACAGACCTTAGTTTGTACAGTAAACGTTTATGGGGAACTGTATTGATTGCCTTTGCAAAATCCAGATACACCATGTCTACAGGCCTTCCTTTATCTAGATGGCAGCTCACCTCCTCATAGAAGGTAATAGATGGGTTTGGCAAGAATGATTCTTCATGAATCCATGGCGATTACTGCTAATAATACAGTTTTTATTACTAAAATCTTGTATATACTGTAGTCCCTTATCATCCCCTCCAAGAGCTTGCAAACTATTGATGTTAGGCTAACTGGTATGTAATTCCCAGGGATGTATCTTGGCCCTTTTTTTAGAATATTGGTGCTACATTGGCTTTTCTGCAATCAGCTGGTACCATTCCAGTCAGTAGACTGTTCGTAAAAATTAGGAACAATGGTCTGGCAATCACTTGACTGAGTTCCTTTTAGGGTGTAAGCCATCTGGTCTCAGTGACTTATTAATGTTATGCTTTTCAAGTCTATTTCTAATTCTAGACTCATTGCAGTCTTGGTTACTGAATCCCCCCATTTCCCTTGTGAAGACTGAGGAGAAGAAAAAATTCAAAACCTTCGCCATCTCTCCATCTTTTGTAACCAGAATCCCTTCATCATTCTTTGTTGGGCCAATATGTTATGATCTCCCTTTCTTACTTTTTATATACTTAAAGGTATTTCTTGTTTTTTTTTTACTCTCCTCAGCTATGTGCCTTTTGTGTTCTATCTTAGCCGCCCTGATTGCACTCTTAAATTTCTTATTGCATTCTTTGCAAGGTTGGAATGGTGATGATGACCCCCTCAGCCTTGTAGTTTTTGAAGGCCTTCTCCTTTGCTTTTATATGCATTTTTACATTGGAGTTAAGCCACCCAGGACTTTTGTTAGCTCTTTTAAATTTATTTCCTATTGGGATGCACTGGCAAATACCTTTATTTAATATGCTTAAAGCACACCCATTTTTCCTCCGTGTTCTTTGTTCCTAGGATTTTTTCACATTTAATATCTTCTAGCAAGTCGCATAGTTTAGGGAAGTTTTGAAATTCTTTGTCTTTGTATTACCCTTGTGTTTCCTATTTGTGTGATTTATGCCGAAACGAATTGACCTGTGATCGCTGTTTCTTAAATTGCCCCTTATTTCCACATCTGGTGTAGGTCTAGTAACACATTGTTTCTTGTTGGTGCATTTACAATCTGACCCATAAAATTGTCCTGCAAGACATTTAGGAAATGGCGAGCCTTAGACGAATGCGCAGTTCATTCCGCTCAGTCTATGTCTGGATAATTAAAATCCCCCATTATAATCACACTTCCCATCCTTGCCACCATTCCAAACTGTTATAGGAGGTCTGCCTCCCCCTCCTCCCTCTGGTTAGGGGGCCTATAGCATACCCCCAGTATTACTTTCCTCTTGGTTTCCTCCCTTTGAAGCTCTACCCATAAAGATTCCACCTCCTCC
This sequence comes from Lithobates sylvaticus, assembly GCA_028564925.1. NCBI lineage: Eukaryota > Metazoa > Chordata > Amphibia > Anura > Ranidae > Lithobates > Lithobates sylvaticus. Next base: position 735,948,956 of record CM053026.1, on the reverse strand, counting down.
CTTGCTCCATTAGTGATGTCGTCCCTCACATTTATTTGTACATCATTCTTGATATATAGGCATACCCCTCCCCCTGCATGCATAAGACTGCTAGAGATTGCTACCACTACAGCACCTTTACCTATCTGTGCCTCCAATACTGACTTCTGGGGTCCAAAGTGTACCAAAGGTACTATATAAATGACAAAATGCACTGAACTTTTTCATGGCATTTTAATTTGGAAATAGTGATGATTTGAAATGGGAAGTTTTTGTGAGGATTTATCAAACTATTTGTTCTCCTCTGTAATCCCAATCCTGTAGCTCTATTTAGGAAGCAGACAGACAGACAATAGGACAATAGGACTCAATATACAGTATAAGGTCCAGGAGCCGTTGGCAATGCTATGGGCTTTCAGATGTTGCTGCTTAGACCAAACCATGCTGTTACAATACTGGCAAACATGAAGATGTTTTAGCTTGCAGTAATAGTCATGCAAAGACAGCCCCAGGCAGTGCTGCAGGCAGGAAGGGTCACTAGGATAGCAGTGGAACACAGAGAGGCTCATTGATAGCACAATCAATAGTGACATGAGTTTATATTGACAAACTCATAAGTTAAAAAACTGTTATTATGGTAGAGAAAAAAAAGTCAAGCCTGGAAATTATATTTCAAATGATCTTTCTAAGCAATTTGTGTTTTGTCGATAGGCTTTTCAGTGGGCGTATTATGAATTGCTGGTTGCCGGATAGAGAGGGACGCAGATGATGAAGATTCAGATGCTCTGAGTAAGCAACTTGTAATGAGGTTGTCTTAAGTGCACGCTTTCCTATTAATTTGCCTTAAAGAAAACCTGTCATGAAAATTTAAGTCTAGCATTGCCTAAAATCAGACATGACAAGGCGCGTGCCTTTACCCCTTAATCTGGCCATATTATTGGCTATATAATTGAGTAAATAAACATTTGTTCCATTGTTTTAACGAAATAGCAAAGCAGTCCACAATAAAAAATGGAGAAAAAAAAATCTGACGTATTTCAAGATTATAGCTGTAGCTTTTTTCTATTTTCTATTTGGTCTTTTAACAAACTGTATTGAAGATGTAAATTTAATGGCCAGATTCCACTTCACAATTGTCCAAATTATGGTGGCCAATCAAACTCATGAGTGGTGAATAGCTTAGTTTATGGCAATTACTTTAAATTGTATTTTTTATTTCCTGTAGATTGAAAGTGGTTGAAGTTAAATGAAAATTGTCATGTGTGGGGGGCAGCCGAAAAAGAATCATGTTTGGCGTGGCCTGACAACCAGGAGAAGGTCTTGGTTTTGATCTGATGTGGAGGTCCAGCAGCCTCCCACACACTTTTAGGCAGTTTTAGGTGGCAATATTGAATACAGGTAGCTATATTACTCTGGGTAGTAAGACAAACAGGCATGAACTTTCTAAATAGATTAAAGGAACATTATAGCAGTCCTCAAAGCTGACCATTTTGCCTTGTACAACAAACCAGTGATACATTGCAAAAGTCTATTGTATCAGATTGGTTATGGTTGCATATCAAGGTTCAAGGCAAATTCGTTTGCTCACCTTATAGATAATCTAAGGAAATTTTCTTGCAAACCATATTTTGTTTACATATAATCACTGGATCAGTATATCCGATAAAGATGACCAGTAGCTACTGCTATAAAACAAATGTTGCCTAATGTGTAGTCCATTCTTTGCAGACTGCCTGTTCTCATTGTATATAATAGAGTCTAAGGAAAAACCTTCTGCTTCATCTACTGCGCTGCAGAAAATTCTCCTCCCCTTAGAGACCAGTTTAAGGAACTTCACCAAGCATAAGTCACGTCTAAAAAGCTTCATACAATATCACTTGAAAAAGAAATCTACAATATTTGAATGTAAAATAATCATGCTTGTGATAGTGTCTCTGTATCTCGTTTAGAAAAGGAACATTTTGACCGCCGACCACGGGAAGCCGCAAAACGTGTCAAAACCGTTGCAAAATCGCACTGCCGTAAATCACGGTCAAATGTGCATGAAGCCTTACATTTCTATTTGTATTTCACAGAGGAGAACTGGGCAGGGCTGATAACATTGCTTCAGATAACACGGCAGAGTGCAATGGACATAGAACTGCACTAGATTTCGGACATGGTCAACAGTTTTTTTGCAATTATAGAACAGATATAACCAAATGCTTCCAATGATATATTTAACAGATCAAAATTAGACAAGTAAGAGGAATCCATTCTCAGGGTTTGCATACACTTTAAACCAAGTGTTTTCTAGATATAGGAGATCAAAGTGTAAATAACAACATATAACATAATAAACAAAGATGGAAAGGGCTAAAGACCTGCTCTAATTATCACTACTACTATTCTTATATTCTTAATACAGAAGGAAAAAAATGAAGCCACAGTAAGGCATTTGCCTATTTATCCTCATATTAAGAGCAAGAACAAAAAAAAAAGTTTGACCCTGTTAATGGGGGGTGAGATAAATACCTTCCACAATTGAGTCCAGCTAATTATGGTTGGGTTTGACATTTCTAATATTAAAGGCCTCCAATTAACATTTAAATTCTGCTATACTGTTGGTCATCACTGCATCCCTTTGTCAGCCCATTGCTCCCACCACTTTGTTTGACAACCAACATTTACATAAAGTTGGTCATTACCACTTTCACTGGCTAGCAATTCCAAAGGCTAATAATCCTTACAATGATACCCTATACTGTTAGCAAAATGTTTTTCCTTTAAATCTAAACCGTACTGTATCATTTACCATACATATAGCAGTTTTCAGTCAGTTTAAACCACTTTCTACCCACTGGGAATTGCAAATAAAATTGCGAGTAATCCCAAAAAAACTAAGCAATTATTTTCACCCCCACAATCTGACTTTGATATATTTTTTTTTGTAGATTGAATCAGAAATAGAAAAAAATGTAATAAAATAAACGGCTATGTGTTAAAATAAGATCAAGTTTCTCTGCCAGATTCAGGGCGATTTTAACACATCTCTTTCTGGTTGATCAAAACCACCAATTTTGATGAGTTCAGCTGAGATTTTGACAAAAAATTTAAATTAAAGTTTAATTGCTCTATCTTTTTGACATTATAAGGCCAGCTTAATGTGTAACTCCACTTTTGTTGAGAAAAAAACAATCCCTCAACAATGCCCTGTCCAGACTGATTTTGAATAGGATCATTATAACCACCTGGTGTATTCTCAGTGTTTTTGGAGGAAAATTGCAGTTTCAGCATACCTATGGAAGTAATGAGGTTCAAAAGATTTTATTGTCTTATCAACACAAAAAGGTAACAAAGCAGTAGGCACACTGGCATAATGAGCTTGTGTTGCATATTTATCAAAGAGGTATTTTATATAGCATACATGAATATGTAGAGAACGAATCAATGCCATTTAATTCGGGGTAATGAACTTATTGCGCTCTATGTGCAGTGCCCACCAACCCAGGCACCCCAATAAGAGCAAACTGTGTCCTATGGGGTGGGAGCACCACATTATGTGCCTTTAATGGTAGAATAAGTTAAGTTGTCAACACAATGAGAGGGAAGTACGTAGATACTAATATCCAGAACTTCCGAGAGCAAAAACATTGGTATACAGACATGACAATTTAGAATGGCATTGGTAGTGGTAGTGGTAATAATGTTCATATACATGAAACTAGAATACTAGTAGCTCCAAAATAAAAATATATTCAACCAAGGTAAAAGTGTAGATAAGAAAGAGAGAGACAGTAAGAAAAAAAAGAAAAACACAAAGAAGAAGAAAATATATGGAAAAGGAAGGGGGAGAGAGACAGCGAGCTCTATTCAAGGGGGATTTAAATAGGGAAGGCAAGAACAAGGACTCTAAATGTTGTTATGGGGGGGGGGGGGTGCTCACAAAGAGTTCCTATGTAAGAGATCCTATGTTTTAATTTCTCGGATGCAAAGTAGTGCCTCCAGATACTCCAGGTAGTAGAGAATTTATCCCATTTATCCAGGACTTTGGCTTGCACCTCCTCCATAAGCATATCATCGTTAGTCTCACTTGCCCACTCCAAGAGGGTTGGGGAGGTGTTTTTCCAGTATCTAGAGAGCAGTTGCCTACCTGCATAGAGTAAGCATTTCAAAAGGCTTGCCTTCTGAGATTTTATTGCGCCTGGGATTACGGACAAAAGGGCGATGGAGGGGGAAGGCGTTAGTGGTTCGTCATATATTTTGGTGAATATTTGGAAGATCTGTAACCTGAATGGGCGAATACCTATGCACTCCCACCAAGTATGGAGGTAAGTGCCTCTTTCCGAGTGACATCTCCAGCAGATGTCCATAGTAGAGGGAAACATGAGCTTAATATTAGTTGGGACTCGATACCACCTGGACACCAGCTTGTATTTTTTTTTGTCCTGAGTATAGCCTGAATTAGATGACTTATGAGTAAACAGAATGGCTTTGTGCCAGTCCTTTTCTGATATGTCTATCCCCAGCTCCCCAGACCAGATCCTGGTAAACTTTGGTAAGGTACCGTATGTATGGTCAAGGATCAGTTTATATATCGCTGACAGAGGGTGTAGCAAGGGACTTTGGGGAGTGAGAATAACTGTTCAAATCCCATTAGGGGTCTATGTATTTGTTTTGAGTCAAATAGTAGTTTGCAGTAGGAGGATAGATGAAGTCTTGTCAGCCAGGTTACTTTAGAAGTAGAGGTGGCCGGGCCCACCACATATGATCCAAGATTACTGTTGACTAATTGTTTTGCTGTGGGCCATGTGGATCTATTGTAGGTGTCTATGGTTAGGGCATCTCTGCCCTCTGGTAGGGCCGGATTGTCAAATAGGGGGGGTGAACGGGCTGGGTTCAGTGGACAACGAGTATCCATCTCTCCTATGGTACCAAATACAAAGCGCATCAATTGTTAATGGGGATAAAGTTGGCAGGGATTTGTATTCCAGGTCGTAGCCCCATAACAAGGCATGAAGGCCGACCGGAGACATGTCTTGTTCCACTGAAGTGGAGGCTTTAGTCAGTGGGCTGGGGAACCATTCTAGGATGCGGGAGACTACTGTGGATGTGTGCTAGAGTTCAAAGTCTGGTAAGCCTACTCCGCCATTAGCTTTTGAACAGCATAGGCGTTTATGCTTTAGTCTAGAATGATTTCCATGCCAGACAACGCGAATGGCCATAGAGCGGAGGGTGCGGAAAAAGGCGGACAGAAGTGTTATTGGTAAGACATTCATGCGACCGAACCAGGACACAGGAAGGTCAGACCTACTCTCTGTGAGGCGTCTAAGTTTCGTAAGTAGTGCCTAGGTATGAGACTGATTTGGGTTGCCACTGAAATGGAAAGTTGGTCTTGAGTGAAGAAAGAGTGGATTGTGTCAGGGAGAGGTTCAGGGCTTCCGTTTTGGAGAGATTTTGTTTATAGTTGCTGAATAAACCAAACCTGTGAATCTCGGTCAGTATGGAGGGAATGCTGATGTGTGGTTGGGTTATATATAGGAGGAGATCATCCGCATATAGGGAGAGTTTACAATGCGATGAGGGGGTATGTAGTCTTTAAATGCTGGGATTCGCTCTGAAGGCTTGGGCCAGACGTTCAATGGCCAGGGCAAATAGGAGTGGGGAGAGAGGGCAGCCCTGCCTGCTGCCATTGGTAATATTCAGTACCTCCAATTGGGTCCCATTCACCAAGACCGTGGCCGTGGGGGTCGAGTAAAGGCACAAGATACGTGTAAGCATTTTTGGGCCTAGACCTGATCTGCAAAGGAGTTTTCTGGAGAAAAGATCAGCTGACCATGTTGAAAGCCTTCTCCGCCCCACAGGAGAGAAGGCAAGTCGGAAAGTGTTTACATTGGGCATAGGCAATGAGGTGTAGGGTCTTGATGGTGTTGTCCCTGGCTTCTCGTCCAGGGACAAAGCCGACTTGATCTTTGTGGATCAGTGCTGGTAGTAAGGGGGAGAGATGGTTAATTTTAAGTCTATGTTCAGAAGGGATATAGGTCTATAATTAGAACTCAATGAGGGGTCTTTGCCCAAATTGGTCACAGAGCACAAGTTGATCTCTCATCCAGCTGATGATTTAGAGGCTTCAGATCTGGAACGTTTCTTTTTCTTGGAATGCTATTGCCAGCCTTTGTGATAGGCAAAGCAAAAACATAAAACGGGAATCCCCAGCGGTATTTAATTTGATTAGCTTGCGTGTCCAGGGTCAGCTTGGAGAGGTCTGGGAGTAGCATGACCTGGGAGCCATTAAAATAAACGGCGTCTTGCGTGCGGGCTGCCTGCATGATGTCGGCTTTAATAGCATAAAAATGCACCCTACAGATGACGTCTCTGGGGTACTCTGGGTTCGGATTCTTAGGGCCCAATGCCCTATGGATGCGGTCAAGTTCCAGGGGGGAATACTTAGGTTTTTGGAGCAGTTCATTGAACATGATGATAGTGCCTGATCCTAAATCTTTAGTTTTTACGCGTATGCGTATGTTGTTGCGCCTAGCCCTATTTTCATGATCGTCCTGATGATATATCAGTTGTTGGATTTGTGAGGTATGTTCTTGCAGAATAGCCTCGTGTGAATTTAGTATGGAGATTGTGTCCTCCATTGTGTGCTCGACTTCTTCCAGCCTGTAAAGTGACATCCCTGCACAATTCTTTCACAATATTTCTTGCTTGTAGGAGTGCTCAAGCTGTTTGACATAGCCCTCAAAATTGTGCTGGGTCGGTAAGGCCTTAATATAAGCTTCCATATCCCAGCTAGCATAGGAGCGATGTGAGTCAGGAGAAGGGCAGCCTGAGTGGACCGAGCCACGTTCTGACTCCAGAGGGGATCGGGTGCGTTGTCTGGTTCTCATGTGTGGAGTTGAACGCTGCAAGGCTGAGTGCTGAGAGGCCGCATGTGATCCAGAGGAACAGGACAGCGCCATCTTGGAAGAGGGGGGGCCGCTCTGATTCAGCCTTAAACGGGTACAAAAATGGCCAATCTTGCCCTCTTTATGCAGGTCTTGTGTCCCTCTCCCCCACCTTTCCTCCCCTTTACCGATCTGCTGGGCAATCATGTGGGCGTCAGGAGCCGGTAAATGCCTGGTGTGTGCAGGAGCCGAGAATGGAAGTGTCCTATCTCTCAATGCGCTTGGCCACACCCCCCTCCCTATAGAAGTAATTAACCCTTTGGGAATATCTCAACAAATATTTAATTCCTTTTGCAGGATACCTAAAATTTGACTTGCATCTCCGCAAGGACATCTGAGAAAATTAGTGATCCAATCACGCAAGCAAAAAATTATGTTTTGTACACCAACGGGGGACAGGATGCTTCCAGGCTGCCATATTTATTTTTATATCAAGAAATTCTCAGAAACAGAGCCATATAGGGTAAATACAATTCCATTTAATTCCATAAATACAATTAAATTTATGTTGACGTATCAACAGCACAAACAACAATATTATCTGGGAGATATAACACAGATTGCATTTAAATTTTAACTACTTTGAAAATCTTCAGCAGCTTAAGATTTAATTTATTTTACATAATATGAAAATGCAAAAGGGCTTGTTTGGTTTGTGCTTTTTTTTTAACCTTGACGCAGATAAATAATAAATTCTACCTGCAAAACTTTTTTTTTAGCAGCACACATGCTAAAATACAATACATAAGATACATCAGTACTTTCTATTAAATGTGCTATAAGCACAAAATAAATTCAACAGCTTCAATTTGAAATAGAAAGGTACTGTACTTGTATTTTTTATTTTTTTATTTAATCGTTTACTATACCATTTTTGTTACATACAAATTCAATACTTTTCGTCTTAACATTCTTAATTTTTAACACTCGTACAAAAATTATTTATTTCCCCTTATCCCCCCCAACCCCCCTCATTAATCTGTTGGCCCCCTTTGGATCCACTTTAAACTGTTTCTATCATCGCTTGAAAATACGTTTCCGTCATTTTGAACGTTCTCCATTTTTCCCAGGTTGCCCAATAAATTTCCATTTGATCTTTCTCCATGTTACTCAGGTATTCCATATTGTTAATGTACTCTACTCTCTGTATCCACTCTCTGGTACTTGGTTTTTTAATATCTAACCATTTTTTAGGAATGAGGGCTTTTGCTGCATTAAGCAAGTATGGTACTAAGGTTTTTTTTATATTAGTTCTTTGTTTTAATCGTACCATGGAATAAACAGGCCCAAGGGCAAAGTGGGATCCTCTCTTCCGTTATTATCTCTATGTGGTCTAAAATGCTTCGCCAATATTGTTTTATCTCTGGGCATACCCACCATATGTGAAATGTTGTTCCAGGTAGCTTACATTTTCTCCAACACTGTGGAGATATAGAGGGGTATATTTTATGTATCTTTTCCGGTGTCAGGTGCCACCTTATTAGACACTTATAGTTTGCTTCTATGGACATTATATCCGAAGCGTAATTGTATATAGCATTTATCATTTGCGTCTCCTCGAGTTTCAAACCTATGTCCAGGACATAGGTACTGTACATTTAATGACAAAATACAAAGTTGCAATTTTAAAGGCTATATTATTTTTTTTTAACAAAAGAGGAATTCCCTTTTTAAGGCTTAACCCTGACCAGGATAAATAATAAATATTATACTACTATAATGCTGTATATACTCAAAAAGAAAAAAAAAAAATACTATGTCTATTCTTTAGCAGAATCCAAGCAAATACAAAAATTAAACATTCAACGTGCTTTAAGCATATTTTATCAGGGAGTGAAACAGAGAACTTTCAAAGTGGGTGACAACTCAGGATACCCATATTTTTTCATCAAAAACATATTAGAAGCAATGATACTATTTTAGCAGTAGAGCAAATCCCCCTTCGCAGCCCTGGCATGAATAAAGCATAATGTTTGCGGAAAAAATGTTCAGTCAACCTCAGTGTGCATCGAGCTGCTAAAAAACAGAAAACCCCATAGGATTATGCTTTTTAATTTTTTTTTTTTTTTATGTGAAGAAGACTGTTTAAACATCCACACATTAACAGAGGAGAAAAAAAAAAGGTAACACCTCAGTCCCCCTGAGAAGCAAATTGCCACATTATGAGAAATCAAAGCTCAGCCCTGACGACCTTCTCACATGTGTTAATGGATGAAGCCTGTCCTTCACTATTAGCATGAACTGTTTTCTGAAGGTTACTGTGGCGCACTTTGATATTTAAAGTTTGCCTAGCTGAGTGACACTAACAACTTTTGTGCCCTGCGGCCACAAACTGTCACTATTGTCAACATTGTTCTCAGGGCGCAATCTAGTTAGAGTTTGGCGTATGGACAAAAAAATAAAAAAAGAAAGAAAGGAAATGGTGAGCGAGCAGTAGACTAAGTACCTCTGTCCTCACAAAGAATATTTAGATCATTTTTCACATTGTACGAAATGACCATCTATATAATTATAGAAGCGATACAAAACTATTGTGATTATAAGATACAAGGGATGGAAATGTTAGCAAGTTAATGGTATGGTGGTGAAGGTGTCCAAAATATTCTGGTAGCAATTACCACTTGCTGACCAATATATACTATATTACTAAAAGTATTGGGACGCCTGCCTTTACACACACATGAACTTTAATGTCATCCCAGTCTTATGCCACGTACACACGGTCGGAATTCTCGTCGGAAAAAGCTCTGATGGTTTTCCCGTCAGAATTCCGACGGAATTTCGCTCAAACTGTTTGCCTACACACGGTCACACCAAATTCCAACGTTCTGTAACACAGCGGCATAAAACACGTTCAACAGCACTATAGAAGGGAAGTTTCATGCTTCCGAGCATGCGTCGAATAGTTTCCGAGCATGCGTCGGAATTTTGCGTGTCGGAATTGCATACACACGATCGGAAAATCCGATAGAAAGGTTTTCCGTCGGAAAAATTGAGAACAGGTTCTCAATCCAAAGTCCGTCGGAAATTCCGACAGAAAAAAGACCGATGGGCATACACACGGTCGGAAAATCCGTTGAAAAGCTCCCATCGGACTGTTTCCATCGGAAATTCCGACCGTGTGTACGCCGCATTAGTGCGTAGGGTTCAATATTGAGCTGGCCCACCCTTTCAGCTATAGCAGCTTTAACTCTTTTGGGAAGGCTGTCCCCAAGGTTTAGGAGTGTGTCTATGGGAATGTTTGATCATTCTTCCAGAAGCGCATTTGTGAGGTCAGGCACTGATGTTGGACCAGAAGGCCTGGCTCGCAGTCTCTGCTCTAATTCATCCCAAAGGTGTTCTATCAGGTTGAGATCAGTCAAGTTCCTCCACCCATAACTCGCTCATTCATGTCTTTATGGACCTTGCTTTGGTCCAAATCATTTGGGGAAGGGGGGATTATGGTGGGGTTGTTTTTTAGGGGTTGGGCTTGGCCCCTGTCAGGGCTGGGTTCAGCTCTTCCTTCTATGAGCTGGCTGCTCAGCTGCCAGCTAATTGCCAGTTCCTTTCTCTCTACAGTTACTCCACAGCTGTTGATGATATCCTGCTCATCAGTTCTGCATACTTAAGCCATCCAGTCCAGAGGAGCTCTGCCTTCGCCTTGGTCAACATCAAAGAAACTAAGACGCTCTCCTGCGATCCTGTTCAAGACTTCCTTTGCTGACATCCCTTTTGGCTCCAGATCCTGCTTGCTGTTCCACTACATTGATCCCTGACTTCTGGCTTGGCTGAGTATCCGTTCCGGTTACTGAACTTTGGCTATGTTTTGACTGTTCTTTTTACTTTTATTATTAAACAAGTGGGATTTAACTGTACTTCTGTCTTAGCCTGATTTCATGGTTTCTGACAGCCCCTTAGTTCCAGTGAAGGGAACTCTTAAGGCATCAGCATACCAAGACATTTTGGACAATTTCATGCTCCCAACTTTGTGGGAACAGTTTGAAGATGGCCCCTTCCTGTTCCAATATGACTGCGCACCAGTGCACAAACAAGGTCCATAAAGACATGGATTAGCGAGTTTGGGGTCAAGGAACTTGACTGGCCTGCACAGAGTCCTGATCTCAGCTCGATGGAACACCTTTGGGATGAATTAGAGTTGAGACTTCTCGTCCAACATCAGTGCCTGGCCTCACAAATGTGCTTCTAGACGAATGGTCAAACATTCCCATAGATACATCCCTAAACCTTGTGGACGGCCTTCCCAGAAGAGTTGAAGCTGTTATAGATGCAAAGGGTGGGCCAACTCAGTATTGAACCCTACGGACTAAGACTGGGGTGTCATTAAAGTTCATGTGCGTGTAAAGGCAGGCATCCCAATACTTTTGGTAATATAGTGCACATATAAAAACGCATTGAAAGCAAGTTGTTATTACAAGACCATGGCTGATCTTGGTACTGTATTATTTTTAATGGCTGTTTTGTAAAAGTGATCATGGTGACTTTACATCCATTCGATCACTTTTACAGCACTGTGAAAGGGTTCCTCCCACTTCGGCTGACCCAGTGATGCTTCTTGGGCTCTCCTGTTACTCTGGGGGGCCTGGGACAGCTTCCCACAGAAGAGATGGAAGAACTTCCCTTCCCCATCTCCGGTGTGATGAATGATCTCTGTAGTGACAATGATTTTGGTTTCGGCGCTGTCCTGTCGCCTACCCAAAGCTATCACAAGGGGACATGTTAACCCCCTTTGTGATAGCAATAAAGTTAAATAAAAAAAAGTGTAAATCTTGACATGTTTAGTATCTGACTCAACATTATCTTTTATATTTTACCAAAAATGGGATATTAATTTGTGCCTGTGTGCAGTAGAAATCAGCCCATGAAGCTTGTCGCCCAAAGAAATTTCAGGAGCTACTTTTGGGCGGCATGCTTCACGCATTGTAGGTTGCCGTGATTGCAGCGCTATCTATCACGTCACAATCATGGCAAAACCGCACCCCGATTTTAGGTGTCATCAAATGTGCTTTCTGGAATTTGTCATTCACTCCTTAGCGCTTTTGTTTTTTGATATCCCACCCTTCTCTTTATTTTTTAAATAAATAGATTATACAGTATTATTATACAATAATCATATATGATTTGTATTAATTGGGTATTAAAGGAGAAAATTTTTAAAAAAGTTTGTGCCTAAAAAATATAAATAAAGGTAAAATAGTTATATCAGGACTTAATCTCGGTTTAGTATCAGGGTCAATGTCAGGATCAACGGTCAGTGTCAGCATTTTTTAGGTAAGATTAAACAAAAAAAACTTTTTTTAGTGTCAGCGTGTTTAGGTAGTATAAAAAAAAAAAACAATAAAAAATGTGTAGTATTGTTTCTTAGTCCTACTATGGGTACAAACAACAAATAATATACACATATGATATTGCGGTGAATGCCAGGAGTGAAATGTATTTAATTTACCTGGATTCACTTAGCCCCCTTGCACACAGTCGGAAATTCCGACGGAAAATGTCCGCTCAGACCATGTTGTCGGAAAATCCGCTTGTGTGTGGGCTCCATCGGACCTTTTTCGCCGGAATTTCCGATGGAAAAAATTTGAGATCCTGCTCTCAAATTTTCCGACAACAAAATCCAATCTGACTTTTTCCGATCGTGTGTAGAGAATTCCAACAGACAAAGTGCCACGCATGCTCAGATCAAATTACGAGACCAAAGCTATTGGCTAATAGCCTCTACGTAGTTCCGTCGTACGCAAAGAACGTCACCACGTTCAGAATGATCGGATTTTCCGACAACTTTGTCCGACCGTGTGTATGCAACACCAGTGTCGGACAAAATCCGTCGGAAAAAATCAGACGGATTTTGTGGTCAGAATTTCCGACCGTGTGTACGGGGGCTTAGTAGTTGTAATGATATGTATGGTTTTACTAACACAATAACACCTGGGTTCAGGCATTAAGATTATTTTTATTTTCAGGCATTAAAAAGTTAAACTATAATCCTTTCAAATTTATGGGAGTTATGCTATTGCTAGAAATACATCTGGCCTGTAGAATCCCAAGGTAATAATAAAAGTGATCTAGGCATCAGATATATACCAATCAGCCATAACATTAGGATCAGCGGCAGTTAAAGTAAATAACATTGATCATCTCATTACAATGGCATCTGAAAGTCAGTGGAATATATTAGGCAGCACGTTGTCCATGAAGTTGATGTGTTGAAAGCAGAAAAATGGGCATCGTAGTTTGTTGTGTATGGGGCGGCGTAGCTGCAGAGCAGTCAGGGTGCCCATGCGGACCTGTGTTCACAGCCAAAAGCACCTATGATGGGCACCACGGAACAATGGAAGAAGGTGGCCTGGTCTGATGAATCACATTTTTTTTTTTTACATCATGTGGATATCCAGGTGCGTGTGCATCACTTGTCTGGGGAAGAGATTGTCACCAGGATGCAGTATGGGAAGAAGGCAAGCAGGCAGAGGCAGTGTGATGCTTGGGTGATGTTCTCACATGTACCACCTAAATAAACATTGTTGCTGATCAAGGATACCCCTTCATGGAAACAGTATTCCTTGATGGCAGTGACCTCTTTCAGCAAGATAATGCTCCCTGCCACACTGGAAAAAATGGTTTGAATAACACAACAAGTTTGAGCTGTTGACTTGACCTCCAAATGCTTCAGATCTCAATCCATCGAGCATCTGTGGGATATGCTAGAACAGTGATGGCAAACCTTGGCACCCCAGATGTTTTGGAACTACATTTCCCATGATGCTCAACTACACTGCAGAGTGCATGAGCCTCATGGGAAATGTAGTTCCAAAACATCAGGGGTGCCAAGGTTCGCCATCACCATGCTAGAAAATCAAGTCCAATCCATGGAGGCTCCACCTCACAACTTACAGGATGTGAAGGTTCTGCTACTGACAGCTTGGTAGCAGATATCGCAGCATACCTTAAAAGGTCTAGCTGCGTCCATGTCATGATGGGTCAGCGCAATTTTGAAGGCAAAAGAAGGACCTACTTATATTAGATGGGTCACCATAATATTATGGCTAGCCGGTGTATATTTTCATGGTCATTTCATGCAAACTGCGTAATATGTCAGTGTAATATTTCCAGGTATTTATTTCCTCTCTCAGAGATTAGAGTACTCCCTGACAAGGACATTATCTGCTTTTCTCTCCAGAAGGATCAAACTACTATTATTCAGGCATTATGCAGGGTCATCGTCTATTTCCTGTGCCAAAATTATATATTTTTTAATTTATTTTTTTACTTGGAAATCTTGCAAACACCACAATTCTTGCCCCTTCATGTCTACCCTAATTTATCCACTGTATCTATAGAAGGAGCCATGGTTGCCACCAAGGTTGGGCTTCAAGCATGTTGGTCTTTGAACACCTCAATTAAATGGTAAGAGAATCCCATGAGCAGAAGATTAGCTCACTGGGGGTGTTCTGTACTTGTATAATTTAGAAGTCACTCTCACCGTTGCCACGATTGCAAGGAAGAAACATTTTCGTCAGTTTTAGCAAATCATAGCTAGCTGTAGATTGAAATGGAAAATTAAATTAAACATTAAATCACAAAACAGCTTATATCAATTTTTCAACAAAATTAGTTTTCCTTTAATACACCAAGGTTTTAGAGCACTAAAATATTTACATATTCTGCAAAATTTCTCTTATAGTAGTCATTTATATTTTCACCGTACTTTTCCATGGAAGCATCACTGTAAAACTTTCGAAGCCTGACACCAAATCTCAAGGGATCGCATGCCTGTATGATATGCTCCAGATAACATTGTGGAGGATGGTGAAACATCCAGAGATAAAGTTAACCATTTGAAAATAAGGATCATATTCTTCTGAATTATTTCATTTACTTTCGGAGTTCTGCGGGTTCTTTTGGCGCAGTAGTGAAGAGATTGGAAAGTTCAGCAATGTCAGCCCTCGGAATATGTTCAGCAGCCTCTGAAGTCAGAGACAAATTAATACCCTGCTGTGCGGAACATTTCTTTGGGCCTGCCGCAAATACATTACTGAATAATTCTCAAAACCTGCCCGCCGCCAGATGAATTGGTCACATTTTGCACTGAAACATTATAGGCTTTTTTCTTCCTTGATGAATGCTGTCATTTTTCTAAGAGAAAGACTGTCACTAAAGCTCCAGAAACATGTTTGCCATTATTTCTCATACATTTTTCTATAATCCGGCATTATGTTCAAGGGTCTAACTACAAATTATCAGGCCCTGTAACCAAATCAATGAAGCATGTTGGTTTTTTGACTTCCTAAGTATACTGCAATTTAAAAAAACTGTAATTTTGAAAAAAAATAAAAGAATAGACGAGTCCAGTACATGCACCATGGACTTTGTGTTATTTGTAAGCCTTGAATCTCTAATGAGGGGCACCTGGTACTAAGGCTTCTTCCATGCACTTTTATACTGTTGCAAGTAAAGCCTACATTATCACCTTAAAATAAGCCTGCTCTGATAAACTACAGGGGTTATCATTCCTGACCTTCATCTACAAATGCTAATTGAACAGCTATATTGCTAACCCACTAGCCTTATAGAAGATCCAAACTATAACTGGATGACTTCTAAAGCCCGGTGACTCATAAACAATAATGCCGCGTACACACGACCGGACTTTCCGTCAGAATAAACTCAGACGGTCTTCCTAACGGAATTTCCGAATGAGTTACGACCGAACGGACTTGCCCACACACGATCGGAACAAAGTCTGTTAGTTTCGAATGCGATGACGTACGACGGGACTAGAAAAGGAAGTTCAATAGCCAGTAGCCAATAGCTGCCCTTGCGTCGTATTTGGTCGGTCGGACCAGCATACAGACGAACGGTTTTCCCGATAGAAATTGATTCTGTTGGAAAGATTTGAAGCATGTTCTATTTCTAGGTCTGTAAGGAAATGTGGGATCACTCTTTAAGGTTATTGCAAGGGAATGTAATTTTTAACTTTGTAGGGTTTCTCTGCAAGAAAGTTCTTTTTTCCTTTATCTAGCTTGCTAGCTTGTGCAGAAGTGCTGAGAGAGGTGTTAGACAGGATACGCCTTTTTAGATTAAACATGTCAGGAACATATACTGCTTGCTAAATGACATTTGACCATTGCGGCCAATGTAATAAGGTTAAGTGATAAGGTTTAAGTCTTATGCCGCGTACACACGAGAGGACTTTTCAACAGCAAAGGTCCGACGGAACAAATCCGTCGGACAATTCGATGTGTGTGGGCTTCATCGGACTTTTGCTGTCGAAAAATCTGACAGACTTTAGAAATAGAACAATTTTCCCGACGGAACTCCGCTGGACCCAGTTCCGTCATCACGTTCGAATCCGTCAGAATTTAGTGTGATTGTGTGTGGCCAAGTCTGTTCATTCGAAAAGTTTGTCGGAACTCCGTCGAAAGTCCATCGGAAAGACCATCGGACCTAGTCCGTTGAAAAGTCTGCTCGTGTGTATGCGGCATTAGAATTGTGACGATGTAACAAATTGTGATGATGAGTCTGTCTCTGGGCAGAAAAACTATGAATATTTTGCAAGATCAGTATTAATTGTATAACATGAATGCTTGAATGTGATTGGTTGTTCATGGGACTTTCCCTACAACGCCTTTTCTTTGTAATCACATATATTCTGTCAAAAGGGAATAAACCACCGTACTCTTGACCAACCATATACTGTGTATGGTGTCTATGATTACCCGTCCAGACAGAGAGTTTTTCCATTGACCATCAAAGTCCAGCAAAGGGAAAGAGGGGCTGAAACAGAGGACCTTACAAGGTCCGTCTGAATTTTTTGAAGAAAAACGATCAGATTATCCCTACACACGATCGAAATATCCAACGGAATGATTCCGTCGGACCTTTTCTGCTGTAAAGTCCAGTCGTGTGTACGCGGCATAACACTTTTTTGATTTTATAATAAAATATTGTTTTTGCCTTTTTTTTCATCCTTTTTTGAGTGATACTGATTTCCTTCAGCCTCCCTTTCTACCTGTCTACATGCATTGGGCATATTGCTTTTCTCTGGACAGGCTGAATCCATATTGGGTTGAACCCAGAAGGTAGCTGTAAGTGCTAAGCCAATTACCTGCAACTCGCCCCACCTCGCAGCTGCATATATGCAAAGGGTCAGGGATAGCGGGTATTATTGGGCAGAAAAAGTGGGAGGGGCAGCAGGATTTTTCTTGGTACCATAGAGCACATTACACTAAAATCACATCATTTTATTGTTACAAATAACATCACAAGAACCTATATTTTTCATTAAGACAAAACATAAGAATAAAAATCCCTCTTGTATAGCTGTACTACACCCACAATGTAGTTCTACTCACACCATAATAATGTTAATCCATAGCGGAGGTGTACATGTGGCCAGTCAAACTACATGTTTTGCAGTGAAAATCATGAAACTATGTGATTTTAATCTAATTGTCCTTGATGGTACCAAGAAAAATCCTGTTGCCACTCCCACTTTTTTTGTCCAATTATATTAAGATTTTCTACCCAGTACCCTATACTGGGTAGAACACCAATTTATACTGTTATACTGGGCACTTGATCTTGTATCCAATGGTGGGTATTATTTAAATTAAAGGTTCAGATTTAAAATGACTGAAAATCAAAAATATTAAATTACATTAACATGTTAAAAGCCAGCTCTGGGCTCGTCCCCCCTCTTTTGTGACTCCTACTCGCAGTAGTTTATTTGCTTTAATATTCAACTTTCCAAAGTCATGCAACCAACATGGTTGGATGAGAATTTGCATAAATGAAAAACACATTTAAAAACATCAACATATTAATAATCCAGGTGGTTTGTGGATACTACTGTATGAAGTGACTTCCTGAGATTCATTCCCATATATTTATTGGGAGGAGATTCTGAGGATTTTATCTTCAGGCTTCTTGTTAGAAGAGATCTTGGACCAGAGACATTCTAACTGCAGGTCTTTAATTGAATAGGATCCTAGGCCATAGAAAATCTGTCTCTGGCTTATTATTGGGGGATTGTGGGGAAGCTCAGACCGAAACATTCTATCTACAGGTCTCTAATGGCAAGAGATTCTGGACCAGAAAGATTCTACCTACATGTATTTGATGGGAGGAGATCATATGCCAGAGATATCCCATCCCTGGGTTTTTAGTGTGAGGAGATCCTAAAACCAGGGACATTCTGCTTCTGGGTCTTTAATTGGAAAAGATCCTGGGCCAGAGAGATTCTAACTTCAGGTCTTTTTAAGGAAAAGATCCTGATCCGGAGAGATCCTATATTCAGGTCATTTATGAGAGAGGATGCTGGGCCAGAAAGATTCTATCCCCGGGCCTAATGGGAGAATGTGTTTCCAGGTGTCTAATGGCGCGTACACACGATCAGAATTCTCGTCGGAAAAATCTCTGCCGGTTTTCCCGACGGAATTCCGATGGAATCTCGCTCAAACTGTCTTGCCTACACGCGGTCACACCAAATTCCGACCGCCAAGAGCGCAGTGACGTACAACACTACAACGAGCCGAGTTCAATTCTTCCGAGCATGCGTCGAATTGCTTCCGAGCATGCGTAGGAATTTTGCGTGTCAGAATTGCTACAGACGAGCGGAATTTCCAATAGAAACCTTTTCCGTCGGAAAAATTGAGAACATGCTCTCAATTCTTTGCTGTCGGAAACTCGGCCAGAAAAATTCCGATGGAGCCTACACACTGTCGCATTTTCCGATGAAATGCTCTCATCGGTCTTTTTCTGGCCGGAATTCCGATCGTGTGTATGCAGCATAACGGGAGAGGATCCTGAGTCTGAGAAATGTTATTTCCAGGTCTCTAATGAAAGGAGATTTGACTTCCAGATCATAAAAGTAAGGAGATCCTGGACTAGAGAGTGATTATCTTTTAAGATCTCTAATTGGAGGAAATCATGAGTCAGAGAAAGAATCTAGGTTTCTAATAGGAGAATATCCTGACCCACAGAGATTATATTCCTAAATGTGAGGAGATCTTGGGCAAGAAAAAGTCTATCTCCAAGGATTTAGAGAAAGAAGATCTGATGCTGAAGAGATTCTATCTTCAGGTATTTAAACTGTATTGTCTCAAAGGGAACAATAACAATAAATTGATTCTGGAATGCTCTGCTGCATACCCAATTATAACTCTTATTAGGATCCGCAAATGAATATAACAATATATGTTGAGGAAAATATGATATATGATGACGGTTAATGAATGGTGATGGGTAGGGATGATGGTGATGATGATGAACTTATGATGATGACGATCATCATCATCATAATGGACAAGTATAAGGGTGAATCATATCTTATGACCTAGAACTTCATACAAGACACAAATATTTTAAATGAAACTAATTTCCCCTTGTACGAATGAAAACAACATTTCTACCAGCCACATGATACATAGGCACCACTATCTCCGATTTGTAATAACTGCCCTGCTTTAAACCTGGAACATGTGAAGAGTTCTAATATAGAAAGCTATACGTGTATAAGTAAATGCTACATGAGAAATAGATGAAACTGAGCCCGATAATTAGGCGGTAAGGAAATAACTGCAGCTTGGCAAAGTAAATCATCTGTATTAAACCACTCTCCATTTCCCCTGAAGCACTAAAGTGTCCCATAAAGTCCAATGTCATCCCAATAAACATTTAGCAGAAATTCATTTTATCAGAGACAACAAAAATAAAGATACACAAAAATAAAAGATAGAAAAAAATACAGCTACAATTTTAGCTCAGCTATAAAGCGAAAATTTATCAAGCAGCAGGGTGAATCCAATGTTATTTCAACAGACTTTTAGTCGCAGGATACTGTTGAGGTTTTTGAAGATTCTGTCAACTTTTATTGCCCTGAAGTCTGAAAGACTATGGTGGCTTATCAGTAAAGGAAGGCAATCAAGATTTTAATAGAGAAACTACCAAAAAAAAATAAAAAATGCCTCCAAACTCTTTTTTTGTTCTGTCCTTATCAATGTGCCCCATTATATAACTGCCTTTTTTCTGATCTTGCAGCTGTTCTTTGTGCCCACATTTTTATTGTATGCCTTAGTATCACTCTATTACTCCTATTCCTGGTTCTAAGGCTAGCCATAGATGTAAAGATGTCTCCGAGAATGATGAGGAGCATCTACCTGTCCTCTGTAGCTCTGGGACCCACGGCTGTTTCTTGTGCAATTTGTTTGACAGACTAAGGCAGCCTACATAAAGTTAACCTCTTACTTCCTTTTACTTGTTGGGAAGAGGAAATGTATTGCTAGACACAATACAATCCAACAAAATGTAAAATCTCTGCGAGTATGGACGAATAGAATGCTTTTGGAAGCAGGAGTTATCAATTTCATTAATTGAACTGCTTTGACTAAAAAAAAACACTATTCCTTTTTTGTGTAGTTACTTTCTGATTTTTTTTTAGATGTATTAAGGGTATTTTAGTTAATTTAGTGTTCTTCACATTGTGTATTTTTCCCTTTTTATGTGTGCGTTTGATCACTTTTTCACTGTGTACTTTAAATGTATTATTTTAATTCGTTGTCTGTTTTTACCATTTTGTGAAAAAAAAAAAAAAATAGAAAAAAATAATGAGGCTAATGAAGCCCATTTTTGCCACACCTGTTCTGCAGCCACTCTGGTCCAGTCCCCAGTGGCAGCTGATATGTGCAAGAGACAACCGGCAACGAGTGTGCAATGTCTGGGAAGTTATGTCATCTTTATCCCGCGTACACTCAGACTTTTCGGCCGGACTATCCGGCGGACTTAATCCGCCGGACAATCCGCCGGACTTTCCAGTGGAGGTCTGCCGGACTTTCCGAACGTGTGGACTTGCCCACACACGCCCGGACTTTTCCGGCGGACAATCCGCCGGAGCTTTGGGTAGGGGTACGTGGGTAGGGGTACATGGTACCCCATACTCATTCACATAGGGTGGGGGGCCGGGATCTGGGGGCCCCCTTATTGAAGGGGGCTTCCGGATTCCGATAATCACCCCGCCCGCAGACCCCAACAAACAACGGCCAGGGTTGTCGGGAAGAGGCCCTTGTCATCATCAACATGGGGACAAGGTGCTTTCCCCAAAGCCCCCCTTTCCCCAAAGCACCCCCCCATGTTGAGGGCACACGGCCTGGTATGGCTTAGGAGGGGGCGTCCCCACCCCCTCTCCTGACCGGCCGGGCTGCGTGCTCAGATAAGAGTCTGATAAGGATTTGGGGGGACCCCCACGCCGTTTTTTTTTCGGTGTAAGGATTTCCCTTTAAATCCATACCAGGCGACGGGGCTAGCGAGGTGTCAATCTCGCCGATCGAGGTGGCGGCATTGACTTCCTTCGATAGTCCCGTCTACCTGGAGTCACGTTCAAAATGAACGGACTTTACTCCTTGTGTCGGCAAGTCCGTTCATTTCAAAAGTCCCACGGACTAGCACACAGATGGCCGGATTGTCCGCCAGACTGCCGACACACGATCGGATTGTCCGGCGGACTCTAGTCTGTCGGACCAAGTCCGCTGGATAGTCTGATCGTGTATACACGGCATTAGACTTACTATGGGGCTTCCATTGTTGACTGTCTCGCCTGCACATGCCTACATACTGAAGCTGCCGCTAACAGCTCAGTGGCTGCAAAACAGGGCTAGATAGATTAGGCTTAGAATGTGGTAAAGAGTAGGTTTAGAGTTAGTTAGGTTTTGACTAAACATCCACTTTCACCTTTGTTCACCTTTTTTTTTCTAAATCCCAGCTCCCCTATGTACCAATATAACATTGATGTACTTCTTTTGCAAAAATAAAACAGCTTTCCATTTATTCTACACACCCTTACCTCACTCTTCCAATGGCTGTTTAAAAACACTTCTTCATTACTTCTGCCTTACTTCCTAAACAGACTTTAAGTCATAACCAGTGGTGGCCCATCCCCTTAATCCATGTGACCAGCCCCTAATCTACATGCAAGGCGCTGTATGCATGGATTCCAATATTTTTTTTGCAGTACATGATTAGAAGGCACTTAGAGGGCACTGCGCCCTGAGCCCACCCAGTTGTGTGACAATAGCAAATTAATATTCGCTATTGCCTTCCTGATTCTCCTCTCGGCCAATCAGGAAGCTCGTCCTGTGTCATGACCTAAAGTCTGTTCAGGAAGTAAGGCAGAAGTAATGGAGCAGTGTTTTTAAACAGCCATTGGAAGAGTGAGGTAAGCGTATGTAGAATAAATGGAAAGCTGTTTTATTTTTGCAAAAGAAGCACAATAATGCTATAATGGTAGATAGGGGAGCTGGAATTTAGAAAAGAAACACAAATTTAGCTTTAAAAGTGTTTGTTAACCCCCAAAAATTCAGATCCTGTTCCCTTAAAGCAGATAAACAGCACAGTACTTGTAAAAAAACTGGCCGATCCTGCAACTTCCTCCTCTCTGTCCCCATCTCTGCACTGACCAAGATAATCAGGGCTACTGAGCCCTGACCACCGTGTTCAGCATACGTCCCTCCATCATCCGCAGCTGTCCTCTCTGCTCTCCTCTCTCCCCCTCACCCCTCCTCCCTGACTGTCAGCTCTGCGTTATGTGTCTCTGTCTCTGCCCCCCTCCATCCCCACTGCTATTAGTACAAGTAAAAAACTTACAATGGTCACTACCAGCCCCTCTATTATAGGCAGGCATACCACACTTTGTACATTTTTTCTAAAAAATAGTATTGTAAATACATTTTTAGAGCTACCTTCAGGCCGGTCATGTGACTCGCAGCCACTTTACATCTCTAAGACAGGGCTTTTGCGGGAGGGGGAGATCTCGGCCCCTATAAGTATTAAGGGTGCAATGGGCCTTAATTGGCTCCTAAGGGCTATGAAAACATTCAGCTCTCTTGGAGCCAATTAAGGCCCATTGCACCCTTAAAAACCATTAAACACCAACTTAAAAAAAGAAATTCATCCACTCCCATAACTCCTTCCCCACACTCATCTCCTCTTACCTGTTGGACAGACCCCACTCCAGTAATCTCCGTTCAAGTGGAAATCACTGTCTCTTGGCAATTCCACTCCACAGGTGCTACCAAGGGTGAGTGTTTAATGGTTTTTAAGGGTGTAATGGGCCTTAATTGGCTCCTGAGAGTTATGAAGCCTCCATTCAACCCTCCTGGTTCAGGACCATCTGGGAAGTTCTATTGACAACCACAAGAACATCAACAAGCCCAGCCACTGCCCAAGGCATGCTTGCTGACTGCACCAAAATCGTGAGTTGCCACTTTTTGTTAAGCCAAATTAATGTAACTATTCTATTGCACAAGGCCGGTGTGCTCTTGTACTTCTTCTAATGTTTCAGTACATGGTAACCCTTCTTTGTTATGGAGCTGGTAAATCAAATGCATACTGAACCAAAGAAAAACATTTCCTATTTGTATAAAACTGCAGCAGACCTTTGTTTTCCTGCCCTCTAAAGACATTTGTTATATAGTTCTGTGTTTTTGCTACACATCTTATTGTATTCTTATTGTTTCTTGGTGAACAGCCAGAGAAAGAAAATCTTCCAACAAAATCTAACCTCATTGAGTAGCACTGTAACATTATCCACCATGAAATTTCGACTTTTTTGTTTTCTATGAGTACTTTTCAGAAAGTCAATATTGCTGAATGTGTAAATGATTTTTCTGTTACTATATACTGCTATATACTGTTTTGCAAGAATTTGAACAGACTATAAAGTAGAGACTATGAAGCTCACCTGTCTCCGCAAGTCTCGTGTCTTCTTGGTCATCTTATCGATGGCAATGTTCAGCGGGTCACCTTTTTCTTTTCTTCCAGACTAAAGGAAACAAGGAAATACTTTTAGTTTACACTAC
Organism: Lithobates sylvaticus; assembly: GCA_028564925.1. NCBI lineage: Eukaryota > Metazoa > Chordata > Amphibia > Anura > Ranidae > Lithobates > Lithobates sylvaticus. The sequence continues at coordinate 735,925,201 of CM053026.1, read as the reverse complement.
ATACACTGAATTACCAAACTGCATATCAGTAAAAAGAAATGCATGCTTTCATTATGTTGAGGGACAGTTCAAATGAACAGATCTAGACAGAAATAAGACACATCATGGCTGACATGTTTGTAAGGGTGCAAGTTTCAGGTCTGCCATGTTGCTCATTGATTCATTACCTGTTGAGCCACTGAACTGGAGTAAGACTGCAAACAATGGCCCCTAACACATACCCCTGCCCTGCACGCCTTTTCTGAGTCGATAACCCACTTGGAGATGAAACCAAAGGTTGGTTTGACGGCACTGAAAAAATGGCTTTTTGTAATTTATTAGGGATGTGCTATAAGGCTGGATTCACACCTATGCATTTTTAGTGCTTTTTGCATTTTGCAGATTTGTACTACAGTCCATTTACCATGGTTTCCTATGGAACAAGTTCTGTAGTGCAAATCTGCAAAATGCACTAAAAATGCATAGGTGTGAATCCAGCCTAAGTGTGCACAGGTACACTTTAGGGTGGAGCTAAAATTTTTGTTTTTATGAATCCCCCTGTAAGATAGGTTTACCACTTGTTAATCCTATCTCTTATTTTTGCAATTTCTGTAACAAGGTGACAATCCTTCTGTTGAAAATGAAATGAACGGTCCACACACTGTGATGTCAGTGATGTGAAAAAATGTTTTATTCCAGAAACAAAGGTTCACAGCATGTCTTCCCACCTGTCCACCTTGTACTCCAATGCGTTTCACCCAAAAAAAGGCTTAATCATGAAGACTGGGTGAAACACATCGAAGTATGAGTAGGACAATCAGCAGGTCATTGCTGGAATTAAATTGCTTTTTAATCAGTGACTTTCCATCACCATTTAATTGCTTTTGAAAGTTGGTCTATGTATCGGGGATGCACTCTCAGGTAGGCTGCTTAAAGCGGCCAGAGGATTAAAAAGTAGGGAGAGTTTGGAGCAATGTGGTTTACTGATTATACTACTTAGGCTTCATGTACACATAGCCTATTATGACCGCAGCCTCAGGAAAACGCAAAACGCTGCGATTTTATTGCAATCTTGCCACGTTTTGCGGCCAGCGGTCAAAACGTTCCTATCCTGAATGCAATTATTTCACTTTCAGGAGAGGGAGCTTGAAGCTCCCTTAACTACAGCAGCTCCTAAATGATGTTAAAAGCCTATGTGTACATGGACATATAGGCTTTTATGGAGTTGAGTTTAGGAGCTTTAATTAAAAAAATGCCACAAGCTCCTAAACTCAAGTTTAGGAACTGAAGTGTACATGAAGCTTAAGGGTGACAATCCTTTTTAGAAACAGAAGAATCAGTGCTACTACCCATATAACATACTGATAGTAGAGCTCCAGATGCTTGATCCACAGTTGTTTAGTTGAGTAGATAATGCAGAGAGATGATGCACACACCTATGAGGCCTTAGTCATAACTACATTTAAACCTACAAGACTTTGAAATAAATAGTAGCTCTACAAATCACAGGCTCCACCCATTAATTGTCCTAATTGATTGCAAACAATTGACAGAAGGGAAAATCAGCTGTAATACATACTAGGGATACCATGTGTGTGCCACGAGTGTTCACAGACTTCATAATAATGAAATATGAAGAAAAAAAATAACTAAAACAAAGCATAAAAGATAAAAAATGCTGATAAGGATAAAATAAATATATAAGACAGATAGAAAAACTATAATAATAACAATAACATTAATAATAATATACCCCCCCAGCAGTATTACATGGTTTGTCCCAATTCCTGTAACTCTCACTTTTGCAGGACAGCTTGGTCAGAAAGTATAAGTGAAGACACATGAAAGTATTTTTATACTAATTACTTTCATTGTTAAGAATCAAAATCGCAATCTTTTTCCCTTCCCGATCTTCAAAATAGCATGTCACGATCTTTCGAAAACCTCAGAACCATAATGGGGTTTTCAGGGTTAATTGCACAGGTTCACTTTGGCATCAGTTTGGCTGGGCTGTACTAGGGTTCTGCCTGGTCATGAGTACAGTGAGGTACACATGACAGGCCCAGAACCAGGCCTGGTTGGACGGTTTGAGTATCTGTATTCCCCGGAGCCAATCAGTGGGCACATCTGGCCCCGCTGAGGAGTCTGGGGAAGGGTACTTAAGGTGCTGAAATCACGTGGGTTTGGGCGTAGCTGCCTGTTCCTGAATCTTAACCGGGGTAGCCCCACGAGGGGTCCCGGGCCCGGGAGCGTTTGCCTTCCTGCAACATGGTCATTCTGACTAGCCCCACAGAACCACTTGGTCTGGGCAAAGGATCCATCTGTTCCAGAGTCTCGGAACCGGCTGGTCCGAGGTGCAGTAACTGAGGGAGGATTCAAGGCGTCTGGGTGCGCTCTCAACTTGGAGGGGCACCACAGCTTGTGTAGGCGACTGAGGGAGGACTCTTCGGAGGAGGGCCAACAAGCCGGCATCCCAAGAAGTGCCTGGTTGCTGAGTTGCAAAGGACACTAAAGAATCCACAGTTTCCCAATATTGCCAAGGGGACGGAAGCCATTTCAGGTACTGAGAAAAGGTTTCTATTTCACTTTCGTTGAGACTTTATTCAATGTCAGAGACTTTGCAAGTTCCGGATCAAAGTGCTGACTGCCATAATCTCTGGCTAGAGATTTGTTCAGCTTCTAAGCGCCCAGCTGCGAGTGGCTACTTTGGGTTTGTGTTAGAGACTTTTCAATTGTCAGCAGTTCAAGGTGCCTGAGTTTCTTCACCCTTACCCTCTGTTCCCATTTGAGACTGTGTTTGTTGGATGTTACCCCTGCAAATAAAAACCTTCTAAAAGGACTTTTATGGTGTCAGCATCCAAAATTGTTGGGTACTAACCCTGGAAACTCCTGGACATGGAAGAACAAGGCAAGCGGAGGTAACCGGTAAGCCCAAAAGTCAAGGCCGCCCCATCGAGGGTTATGGCCGCTACACTTACAATTAAAAATCATCATTGTCTGCTAGGAAATTACTTGAAGCACCCAAACATGATATATATATTATTTTTTTAGCAGAGACCCTAGAGAATAAAATGGTGGTTGTTGAAATATTTTATGTCACACCATATTTGCGCAGTGGTTTTTCAAATGAAATTTTTTTAAAAAAAAATGCACTTTAATTAATTAAAAAAAAAAAAAACAGTAAAGTTAGCCCAATTCTTTTTGTATAATGTGAAAGAAGATGTTACACCACGAGAATCGCGAGACAATCATGATCTTTATTCCAAGCAAAAAAAATAGTGATTCTCATTTTAGCCAGAATCTTGCAGCTCTACCAAATGGATATCAAAATCTAAATTCTAAATATAGCTGGCTTTAAGTAAAAATATTACCAGTCATGTTCGTTGATTCATAGATGACCACTGATGGAAGCATTCATCCGCATATGAAATTCAATGATCACATTTAAGAAATGAGAAAATTACAAGATGACTTCCAACATAACAAACTACATAGTTTCCAAGCTTTATGCTGCACTCCTAAAGTAGCCTTTAAAAGACCAAAATTCCACTCTTGTAATTATCTGCTTAAAAGATAAAAGCTGGACTAATCCAAATGACCCGAAAAACCGACGTCCAAAGCCATCCCTTCCTCTGCTTTCACAAAACCCAAAAAGCTGTTTGAAAGAGAAGTATAAAAACTATCTTCCGTTTATCCAAACTCAAGTGTATTTCACAACATGAAAAACATTGCGTTCAATTTTATGCACTACCGTCTCTAGTTTAAACCAAATAAATAAAAAAAGATGATGTATAAAACACTTGCGGCGCCTTGAAGCTCAGACAATGGCTCTGTTGTGTTTCGGTTTTCTAAAGAGGTATTCAAAATGACTGGATGCTCCTGGCGCTTAGAAATCTTTTTGCTTATTCTATATAATACTCCTAATGCATGTGTCAGCATGTTGGAATTCGGCTCAATTAATAACGCAATTTCAGACAGAAATATGGCTTTATTAAAACCCCTTTCTTGGTGGAAATGTTATTAATACTGTATATCCCAAAGAAATTGTGTGTGTGTGTTGAAAACTAGAAGGGCACTAAAATACAATAAAGTAAAAGGAGGAAGAGTACAAATGGTTTTGTGCACCCCCATGTTATATATATATATATATATATGTAGCGCCCACACTTTATTAAAGTGTGCGCTATCAATGTAAATTTTGTTTTTCCCAGAACTGTAACGGAGTTCTGGGGGTTAATTGTACAGGATTTGCTTTGGCATCAGTCTGACTGGGCTGTACTGAAGTTCCGCCTGGTCATAGGTGCAGTGAGGTACCTGTGACGGGCTGAGAACCAGGCCTGGTTGGACGTGTTGGGTACCAATCTTTCCCGGAGCCAATCAGTGGCCTCGTCTGGCCCCACTGAGTAGTCTGGGAAGGGGTATTTAAGGTGCTGAAGTCACGTGTTCAGGGTTCGGCTGCTGCTTTGATTCCTGGTTCCGGTCCGGGGCAGCCCTGTGAGGGGTCCCGGGCCCAGGAGTGTCTTCCTTCCCCGCGAGAATGGTCACTCTGACCAGCCCCAGAGGCCCTCATGGTCTGGAGTGGGAATCCGTTCGTTCCCGAGCCTCGGAACTGGCTAGTTCGAGGCCCAGTAACTGAAGGAGGATGAAAAAGGCATCCCGGTGTGCTCTCGGTATTGGAGGGACACGGCAACTCATACAAGTGACCAGGGGAGGACTCTTCGGAGGAGGGCCAACAAGCTGGCAGTGAAGGGGTTTACCAGGAGGTGGCAGTGTAGGGGTTAAGTGTGTCCTAGGGGCATGTTACTAACTGTGGGGGGTGTGGCTGTGTGTTACTGATCACTGATCTCTGCTCCAATCACAGGGAGCAGAGATCAGTGTCCCTTGTTGGTAGGCAGAACGGGGAGATGCTGTTTACTTCTGCATCTCCCCGTTCGTCCTCCCCGTGAGACGATGGGGGGTATCCCCACAGCGATCGAGTCCGCAGAACCTGCGACCGGACTTACGGGGGTCCCGACCGGCACGCACGTGATGGCACGGCAGCATACTCAAAGGGACGTACCTGTACGCCCTTATGCCTGTCCGTGCCATTCTGCCGACGTACATCTGTGTGCGCCGGTCGGGAAGTGGTTAAAGTGTTTGTTACCCCATTTCATATTCCTGATATGTGCCTGCTGTACCATGTACAGAGAAAGTATCCTGTTCTTTTTGTATTGCTTCATTTGTGTGAAATCCCTGGTGTTCCTGCCAGTCCTTCTGCTTTCCTATTAAAAACTGACCACACTATGCAGGAGACCACACCGTGGCCAGTTCCTTAGCTATGCTGGGAACTTGGCCTGCTCTCCTCTAATGATCAGACTTGCCCTGACAGGCCCCCTACCCCCACTAGCACAGCCTTTCACTGTGAAGCTCAGTGTTCTGCTGTTTATCCTCCCCCAGCTCTTTTGCAGCTCAGAACATGAGAACAGAGGGAATGTAATCACTTATAAGAAAGGGGAAAAAAAGTTATTTATAATGTGTTTTTATATTTATACACAAATGTGTTGCCTTTGATTTCTATTTTAAACTGAATAGGTTGTTTTACAAGGTGATCGTTAACAATCACTTTAAGGTTTTTGGAATACCTTGTAATTTTATATTGGAAATTACACCTCCATTCGTGAAAATTTGTTTATTACTAAAGTATAAGTGTGCTAGAAAATTAGTGTCTGCCTTTAAGTTCGTTTTCAGAAATACGAGACGTAAAAAAGCACAATATAAATATCACTGGTCTTGTACATTGTTATATTTTCTCAACTTTTATTTCGTTCCTTTCCACCCTGTCATTTGGAATTCGGTCTTTGTGTATTTCTTTTTTCTTGCTAAAAATAGGCTTTTAACACAACCGGCATATATTTTGTTCAACAACTGCCCACAATTGGACGTTGCTGAGCACAATACATTAGCGGACGAGTGCAAGAATTCATGACATGTAAAAACAAAAAGGAATGAAAAGGTAGGCTGCAAAAGACTGCAGTGCAAAGGATAATGTATATTTAATATACAAAAGGGCTGCAAAAGGCTGAAAACAACTTAAATGCCCAAGTTTACCTAAGACAAAAAATAAATAAATAAATAAATGATGTGTCCTTTGTGTTACTGTGTCCTCCCTTCGCCAAAATCTCCCTGCTTCGAGGCCCCCAACACTTCTCCTGCCCCCTCCATGCATAGATCAGGTTTCATTTACGGTAGCTATAGTACGCCATCTATGAATAATGGAGCTGGGTGGGAAGGGCAGGCATTAGACATGTTTGATTCACTATGCTAGTGCACAGCTGGTGACCCACCACCAGGCAGGGCTGGACTGGGACAAAAATTTGGCCCTGGATTTCATCCAGACCGGCCCACTTTGACAGGTGACAGGTCTCTACTATGCCGGCCAGACAACCCCCCCCCCCCCCCCCAACTCCGATGGCCACCCAAGTCTCTGCCTTCACTATCCAATGCCATTAGCCGTTCTACTTTATTTCTCTTATAGGCAGTACCAGTGGGGAAGCTAGACATTATTTCACCTGGGGCAAAGAATCAGTTTGGTGCCCCCCCATAATGGGACAAGATTAGGCCGGAAAGTGAGACACTCCCTGGCCATAGCTGTTGAGTCAGCTGTCTGTCCCCTCCCCCATGCTCCTTCTGGTCCCCCCATGCTCCTCTGTTCCCCCCTGCTCCTTTGCCCCCCGTGCTCGCCCCCTCTGCTCCTCTGGTCCTCCCCCTGCTTCTCTGGTCCCCCTGTGCTCTTCTGGTCCCCTACATGCTTCTCTGTTCCCCCACATGCTTATGCGTTCTTCTCCTGCTCCTCTGTTTCCCCCATGCTCACCTGGCCCCCCATGCTCATCTGTACCCTTGTGCTTCTCTGGTCCCCCCCCGTGCTCCTCTGGTACCCTTTGCTCCTCTGGTCCCCCCGTATGCTTCTCTGTTCCCCCACATGCTTCTGCGTTCCTCTCCTGCTCCTCTGTTCCCCCTGATTTTCTGTAGCCTTGTGCTTCTCTGTTCCCCCCTATGCTCCTCTATTCCCCCCATGCTGCTCTGGTCCCCCCATGTGCACTGATGGTCCTCTGGATGCTTCTCTGGTCCCCCCATTTTCTCCACTGGTCCCCCGCGTGCTCCTCTGGTCCCCCCAATGCTCCTCTATTCCCCCATGCTGCTCTGGTCCCCCATGTGCTCCGCTGGTCCCCGTGTGATCCTCTGATCCCCCATGCTCCTCTCTTTCCCCCCATGCTGCTTTGGTTCCCTGTGCTCCTCTGTTCCCCCCATGCTGCTCTGGTCCCCTGTGCTCCTCTGTTCCCCCCATGCTGCTCTGGCCCCCCGTGCTCCTCTATTCCTCTCTATGCTGCTCTGGTCCCCTAGGTGCTCCTCTGTTCCCCCCATGCTGCTCTGGTCCTCTGTGCTCCTCTGTTCCCCCCCATGCTGCTCTGGTCCCCCGTGCTCCTCTATTCCTCCCTATGCTGCTCTGGTCCCCTACGTGCTCCTCTGTTCCCCCCATTCTGCTCTGGTCCCCTGTGCTCCTCTGTTCCCCCATGATGCTCTGGTCTAGATTCCATCTACATTCTCCACGACAGCAGACAGGATGGAGAGCGGGGGAAGGAAAGAGCAGGAGAATGAGTGCAGAGGAAGCTTATGTTACAGCTGTGTGTGGCTGCCCTCCTTCCGGATTGTATGATGAGCTTCTCAGTGCCGACTCCTGAGGATCATGTCAATTTTCAGTCACACTGCATAACTAGCCAGGGAGAGTAGGTGAGCAGGGCGGGGGGGCAGATGAGTGGAGGGGGCGGTGGTTCGCTGTCACTGAAATCGGCCCACCGGGAAACTCCCGGTAGTCCTGATGGCCAGTACATGCCTGCCACCAGGTCTTACCTGAGAACAAGGAACAGATGGATGCTCTGATCTCATTCCTCAACAGAAAAATTACTTCATCTGTGCGAAAAAGAAATGTTGGATTCTAAAGATACCATAAGGTCTGAATATTTTTAATATGGTTCTCAACGTGTCAGTGAAACTTGCTTTCCAAACTTAACTTTAGAACATTTTTATTATTAACAAATTCTATGTATGTGACCATACAAGGGATATTTTCACCCATCACTTCTATTCCCGCCCCCTTTGCATCCATTTCAGTATTTTTCACAAAAAAGTCTTCCAAGACCCCCTTTTGTCTTACTTGTCATTACTGTTATGTGTCCGTTAATGGGGTCCCTTTCACTAGAAAAAGACTGGTGATCCAGTGCTGTAGTCCAGGAGCACCACCATTTGGTCCTGTGACATTACTACGCCACTGATGGAGTATTTAGGACTCAACGATGGACAGCAATGGGAAAGATACTTTTATTTTTAGTAGACTGGTGAAAAGTAAAAAAACTATACTGGGACTGATTTACTAAAGTGTGTAGAGAATAAGAAATTCACAATCACATGCAGGGAAAATTAGACAAAAGACTTGTTGATTGTATATGATTAGATATTGTGAAGTCAACGAGGCTTTAACTTAATCAATAAGCTTAATCAATAAGCTATTCTCTTTGTGAATGGAAAATTCAACTCCAAATAAATAATAAAAAATGTATATAATTTGACCTAGTAAACATAATAGATATTATAAATTCATAGAATGACGATAGTAACAAATTCCAAGATATTATAAAATCATAGAATGACGATAGTAAAAAATTCCAATGAATCAGAAATAAATTATAATGAAGCTAACGAATTATTAATATTCATTTGTTTTTCTTCGGATGACATGATGCCATAGTTTGGGCCTTTTGTGACTGTTTGAAGCATTGAAAATAATGTAACTATATAATGAATGATCTGAAAGTATTTGGATCCATTCATATTTATTCTTGTGAGCGTAATGTGAATATTCTAATAAGATTCTTTTTGTATTGGGGTTGAACTTGAGAGATCATCCATTTAATGTGTATGTGCACGGCCCAACAAAGTCAGTTGAGAATAAGGAAATTAATTCAACTTCATAACATAACAAATGAATACGTATTAATTTGGATTAATTTGTTTTATTTGGATCAAAGAGCGGCATGGTAGTCTGACTCTTGACAAATCAGCCAATTCTTTTGCATTAACATATTTAATTTTTATTTAAAAAAAAAAAGCACTACATGAAATGGAAACAAAAAATACAGTTAGGTATAAAAGTGAAATACAGTAAGGTGATTCCTATTTATTGTGTTTAGGTTGGATGGAGGAGAATCCATCAGAATCTCTGAATCATATAATTTGTTACTTTCAGATGCATGCAATGTCAATATCATCCAATCAGCTCATTCCATTTCTCTTTGTGGGTTGGGCTAGCAGGGATATAGCCAATCTTCCAAAATAACAAAAGAATAACAGAACTTTCTGAAAATATGAATTAAACCGGAAAAACAAATATATGAAAACAAATACAAATACCGTATTTATCGGCGTATAACACGCACTTTTTTCCCCTTAAAATCAGGGGAAAATCATGGGTGCATTTTATACGCCGATCCCCGCCAATTCCCCGCTGATTGTGAGGGGAGAGGAGCGAGCGCCGCCGATATACACATGATGAGTGTACTCAGCTAGGCTCGGCTCCTCTTGGCTCCGCTCGTAGTCACGCCCAGTCCCGCCATTGGACCTGTGTTATGTCCATCATAGGAGGGGCAAGACTGGGCGGGACTGCAAGAGGAGCCGAGAGGAGCCGAGAGGAGCCGAGCCTAGCTGAATAAACAGGACATCTGGCTCTGTATATTTTGGTGACGCTAATTGTAAACGTGCAAGGCTGCAATGAGACTGGGCAAGGCTGGGCAAGGCTGCAATGAAATAGGGCAAGGCTGCAATGAGACTGGACAAGGCTGCAATGAGACTGGGCAAGGCTGCAAAGACACTGGGCAAGGCTGCAATCAGACTGGGCAAGGCTGAAATCAGACTGGGCAAGGCTGCAAAGACACTGGGCAAGGCTGCAATGAGACTGGGCAAGGCTGCAATCAGACTGGGCAAGGCTACAAAGACACTGGGCAAGGCTAAAATCAGACTGGGCAAGGCTAAAATCAGACTGAGCAAGGCTGCAGATGGACACTGATCATTCTGCAATGATGTGCAAGGCTGCAGATGGACACTGATCATTCTGCAATGATGTACAAGGCTGCAGATGGACACTGATCATTCTGCAATGATGTACAAGGCTGCAGATGGACACTGATCATTCTGCAATGATGTACAAGGCTGCAGATGGACACTAATAAGGCTGCATTGATGGGCATTTAAATGTAATTTCTTCTCCTTAAACTTCCCTCCTAAAAGTTTTTTTCCTTAAAATTCCCTCCTAAACTTGGGGTGCGTGTTATAAAATAAATACGGTACAGGCGGTCCCCTACTTACAAACATCCAACTTACAAATGGAGGGAGACAACAGGAAGTGAGAGGAAATCTACCCCTAGGAATGGAAATTCTCTCCTGTAAGAGTTAATATGGGAAAAAGGTGTCTCCCCACTGATGCTTTATCACCAGTCCATGCTTCCCTAACAACCCAAAATTTTCCAAATCCAATTGTCATTGGAACAGAAAGTGAGGTGAAATCTTCTGAACAGGGGCACAGACAAAACAGCAAAACAAATGTTACAGAGGTGATAACCCTTCCCTATGTTATCTAAAAAACGTAAAAATTTATTTTTTGGCTGGAGCTACACTTAAAAAATTTACCTGTTCCGACTTACAAACAGATTCAATATAAGAACAAACCTACAGTCCCTATCTTGTTTGTAACCCGGGACTGCCTGTATATGAAACAAATTCTGAAAATAAATCAATCTAACATAACAAATATGACAAAACAATATAATTTACTTAACAAATGAAACCAAAATGAAGAAAATTTTTTTCCGTTGTGCATATGTCTAGCAGGTATACTCAGGCACTCTTGATGAGTGCCTGTCAAGGCCAGGTATTAGCTCCTGCTGCACCAGAAAGTTACGATGGCAGGGCTGGGGGCATCAGTGGCACAACAGCACAAGGGACGCATCTCACTAAAGTTAAGTAATGTCCCTTGTGCTGATTTTTATTTTTTTTAGGTAAATTTAAGCTTTAAGAAGACATGAATACAAAATTGTAGTCCTTTCAGCCTGCCTGATTGTTTGAGATGCCATCCCCATTTTCCTGAAACAGGCGCTTATTGCAACACCTCTACAAAGCCTGGTTTTTGCATGCAATGGCCAAATCATTTGCATCACTTGTTTTATCAGAGACAAGAGTTAGAAAGAATACAGTGCAATATGATCAGGATAAAAAAAAATTATCAACATTTTGTTGTATTTGAGTAAAACTGTATTAGCTTCCAATGTTTTTACAACTTCTGGAGAGAATGTGAAAACAAACTCAATTTACAATCCACAGCGCTGGTATAATTTCCATTGTTCTACGAACGACAGCAGGACAGAGAGGACACTTGGCAACTTGGGCAGATGCTCCATAATTATCTCAACCTAAATTTACTGGCATTATTAAAAACAACATAAACAGCACAAACAAAGCGGAACTTTCCCATCAGGGGGAAATCACATATCACTGTCACAAGATCAAGAGTCCAAGACTGACAAGTTTAGACTCCCACCGCACAGTAATACTCCCAATGTGCCAGTGCACAGCTGCTGACCCACCACCAGGACTCACCTGAGAACAAGGAACGGATGGATGCTCTGATCTCATTCCTCAACAGAAATAGGAATTTGTCTGATTGGTGAAAAAAAAGAAATGTTGGATGCTAAAGACACCATCAGGTCTGAATACTTTTAATATGGTTCTCCACATTTAAGAATCAAACTTGCTTTCCAAATGTAACTTTAGAAAATTATTATTATTATATTTCGAAAAGAGTAGAGAGCCTCTACCAAACTCTAGGTATATCCTATTCACCCTCCTCCTACCCCCTTTGCATCCATTTTAGCAATTTTTAACAAATAATCCTTCCAAGGCCCCTTTTTGTCTTATTTTTCATTAATGCTACAAGCCCCTTCATGGAGATCCTTTCACTAAAAAAAGACTGGTAATCCAGTGCTGTAGTTCAGGTCCTCCACTGGTTGGTCCTGTGACATCACCACACCATGGATGGAGTCTTTAGGACCTTTAAGGACTCCAAAGATGGACAGCAATGGAAAGTGTCTCTTTCTCTTTGCATTAAAGATGACTAGGGATCATGTGGACTGTTTTTAAATTGTATTGTTTTATTGTTTGAGTGTATGTCTGGAGGGAAGGGAGAGGCCTTGACTGGAGTAGAATTTTTACCAAGTAGTCCAGGAGACAGGATGTGTTGGGCACACAGACAGTAATAAAGGCACTTTTATTTTTAGTAGAATGGTGAAAAGTAAAAAATAAAACTCTACTGGGACTGATTTACTAAAGTAAGTAGAGAATAAGAAATTCACAATCACATGCAAGGAAAATTAGAAAAAAATACTTTTTGATTGTATATGATTAAATATTGTGAAGTCAAGGAGGCTTTGTCTTAATAAGTAATCAATAAGCTATTTGCTTTGTAAAGGGAAAAATGCAACCGCAAATAAATACCGTAAGTAAACAGTTATATAATTTGACCTAGTAAACATACCGTATATACTCGAGTATAAGCCGAGTTTTTCAGCACATTTTTTGTGCTGAAAGTTCCCCCCTCGGCTTATACTCGAGTCAAGCACTTTTCTGCAGCAAAAAAAAAAAAATTCCGACCCGAATTTGGGGCCCATATCTCGGGGACATTTGGAGCTAGGAACCCCAAATTTGGCATTCAAACACAGTTGAACTAGCACTACAACATATCCGAAGATGGGGTTCCTAGCACTAAGTGACCCCGAGATACAGGGCCCCAAATCGGTCAACTGTGTCCATCTGCATGGGCACAGTGAGGCTGCAAATGGGCATCGTTGACCCGCTTTTCCACTTACAGTAGCTGCGCATTTCTCACCCTAGGCTTATACTCGAGTCAATAAGTTTTCCCAGTTGTTTGTGGTAAAATTAGGTGCCTCGGCTTATATTCGGGTCGGCCTATACTCGAGTATATACGGTAATACATATTATAAAAGACTAATTTTCGTTTATAGAAAAAAAACAAATAAACATTAAAATTCACAAGATTCTGTGGGGCAGAACTTCGTACTAATTTGGAAAGGGCTAAGGCTAAGCATTCATCACAGAAAAGACTGTATGGGTACAGTAGCTGGGCCTGAATGTAAGAAGGGTCACAGGGTTTTTTAAGAGTTTTGAACCTATTTTCTCTGCTGTAGTGTAACAGGGGCTCTGTTTTCTGATTGATGGAAAGTTGTCTCCAATTAGGAGAAAGGGCCACTGTTGCTGAAATGTGAAAGTCATGTGGAGGCAAGATCCCGGAAAGAAGAATTTTCTTTTGAGTCTGAGAGACACTAAAGGCTAGCCATGTGAGTTTGAGATATGCTCCATGTTCTTAGGGAGAACGCAGAACTCGGAACCACATTCCGCTATAAGCTTAACCACTTAAGGACCGCCTCACGTCGATATACGTCGGCAGAATGGCACGGCTGGGCACAATCACGTACCTGTGCGGCACGCTCGCGACCCGGTCCTGAGCTCCGTGACCGTGGCACCAGCGGACCCGATCGCCGCTGGTGTCCCGCGATCGGGTCACAGAGCTGAAGAACGAGGAGAGGTCTGTGTAAACAAACCTCTCCCCATGCTTCCTAGCGCGACTGACACTGTCTGTTCCCTGTCATCGGGACAGACAATCAGTGACGTCAGACGCCAAGCCACGCCCCCCCTACAGTTAAAAAAAAACACACATACACACTTAACCCCTCCCCGCCCCCTAGTGGTTAACTCCTTCACTGCCAGTGTCATTTACACAGGAATCAGTGCATTTAAATAGCATTGATTGCTGTATAAATGACAATGGTCCCAAAAATGTGTCAAAAATGTCCGATGTGTCCGCCATAATGTCGCAGTCACAATAGAAAACGCTGATCGCCGCCATTATTAGTAAAAAAAAAATATTAATAAAAATGCTATAAAACTATCCCCTATTTTGTAAACACAATAACTTTTGCGCAAACCAATCAATAATCGCTAATTGCGATTTTTTTTACCAAAAATATGTAGAAAAATACGTATCGGCCTAAACTGAGGAAAAAAACATTTTTTTAAAATATTTTTTGGGGATATTAATTATAGCAAAAATATTGCATTTTTTTCAAAATCGTCGCTGTATTTTTGTTTATAGTGCAAAAAATAAAAAAAGAATAAAAACCGCAGAGGTGATCAAATAACACCAAAAGAAAGCTCTATCTGTGTGGAAAAAAAGGACGCCAATTTTGTTTGGGAGCCACGTCGCACGACGGTGCAATTGACAGTTAAAGCGATGCAGTGCCGAATCGCTAAAAAGGGGCCTGGTCCTTTGGCTGCAAATTGGTCCGGGGCTTAAGTGGTTAAGAGACTTTTTTTGCAAAGGGACTCTTAAAACGTAATAGAATATGTCAGCCATTAATTGTGCTTTTTGTGCCATTGAAGTGTAATCTTGGTCTGTGGATGAAGATGTTATTTAGTTCTATGACAGAAGTAATAAAGGTTCCTGAGTATGCAGACCAACGAGTTTCCATTGTTTTAGCAGGGCTAATAAAAGAAAATGTGAAGTGGGAAGTGACGTGAGTATTTGTTGAGGGGAAAGAAGACTGGTCTTTAGATGAGTTTTTAATAGGCTGCCAATCGAAATAAGGGAAATATATTTCCCCAAGTCTAGGCCCTGGGAATTAGTCAGAGAGGATTGGACTCCTGGACAACAATGTATAAGGACTTCTGGACTGACCAGTAAACCAAAGGGGCAAAGGTCGGTCTATGTCTACAGAGCAATGGGGTGAATCTCAGATTCCTCCCACTCAGAGAGCCTATCAAGTGCCGCTGGCTGCGTGTGTCAAGAAGCTCTTGGTGATACAAGTAGGGTCTAAGCTTTGAAGGTGTGGATGTACTTCGACATTGAAGGTCTTGTACTTCCAATCAGTTCTTACATGCACTTTAGTTGCATTGTTTAGATAACAAGTTTATTAGGCCCTTAAAGGTTAATTATACCTGTTGGAACTACATTATGCCAGAATTCAGTAGAATTTAAAAAAATAAGTAAATTTATGCTACTAATGTTACCGTCAGCCAAGTCTTCAGTATTCAAAATTTATATTAATTCTCCGTCCATGGAAGGGGTTTTGACATCACATTCAGGTCAGGAATTAATCATCTTGAATGTTATAGGTAGAACTTCAAGTCTTGGTGACTCATTTTATATTGCAAGTAATTGGAATGTAACTTACTTACTGTACCGTATTATTTTTGATGATTTTTTTAGAACACTGTGAACTCTGGTGGCTTTTGAAATGTGGTTAAAGGACAACTAAACCCTGGAAATTAATTTCTCTCAAAGGAATAAAATACAAGATTAAACTGGTCATACAATACATTTTAGAGAATGGATAGTTTTAAAATAATAGTGTATTAGAAACTTGATTTATTGAGGACCAATGGGAATCTGTAATAAACTGAATTTGCACTCTTATTTGTTATAACAGTGCACCCCTTAAAGTAGAACTATAGACAATTCATTTTTTTTAATTTTGGATAAAGTAAGGGAGGGATATAAACCCTGTCTGTCAGATGTATTTATGTATTTTTGCCATCTGTGTTCCATTGAGGAAATGTACCTTCACTTCCTGACCCATAGCTAAAACAGGAAGTGAGAGGAAATCCCTGCAAATTAAGGGAATCCCCTGGGATAATGTCCCTATTGGAAGATTTCCCCTCTATTACTTTTCTGGGGACAACCCAAAATCTGGGATTTTCTTTTACTTTCACTTTCAATGATAATAGTAACCAGGACAAAGAGAAAGGGTGCATTTACCTAACAGAGACACAAACAGCAATACAAACCTAATAGGTGTTCTAATCCATCCATTTGTCAAAAACAGAGAAAAAGTTTTGTCCTTAGTTATACTTTAACATTCAGGAAATATTTGATTTTAGATGGTTTATTCATGTTCTCTCTCTGTCAATGCAGATATGCTTATGTAAAACTATAAGGCCATTATTTCTGTTGCCTGATATTAGTGTTAATAGTAGACACCCGAAAACTTAAAAAAAGTACTTTTAGGATTACATAAATGAAAACTGAATATTTTGCTCATTACAATTTAACCCTTTTCCATTAGCTCAGATAATATCAGTTATTAATCCTGAGCTCAGGCAGGAGACAGGTCAGTCTCCATGGGGGCCTTACAGTCTGACACCATCTGGCTCATATGTGTGCATTACCAGGAAGAGAATACAAGAAAATAGCAGCACAAGGTTGGAGAATTATAACAATTTAAGAGTTGAGATTGATATTCTTATGAATTTACATTCCTGATCAGTTACGTTGAGTTGACCATACCAAGCTGAATCTTAGCATAATTGCTGGGCAGTTGCTAAAATTGGGTCAGAAGTTACGTTTTCTTCAATTGGCAAAAATCTTTTGGATGCTTGGAAACACTAATCACACAGCTCTGCTGCTTTACAAATGTATGCCAGTCACAGGCAAAATGCAAGCACCCGGTTATCATAACAGGGTCTACACAAAAGTGTTCTTAACCGCCGGTCCCAGGCAGGCAGCTAACTATTCAAACCTCACAGGGTACAGAGCAGGGACCATTCTATTGACAGCATGGTAAAATCTACCAAGAAAATGGTGACAGGACACAAAACATGAAGGGCGGGTGGGGCCTTTCCTTGTAGTGGCTCAGCTTCAGTTCAATACTCTCCACCTTCGCAAATTCTTAAATGTAGTCCCAATTCCCACCCCCTCCCAATATGCAGCCCATCCAGTAGTAACCTCTATTGCTGTATAATTAATCATGAGAAAGCAGAGGAGGGAGTTTAGGTAGAACCACCTATTATCCTTCCAGGGATCCTTGTGTCAGGGCTCTGTCACTCTATAGATCAGACTTTACCAACTTTTTCAAAACGGAGGAACCCTTGAAATAACCTTTTGGTCTCAGGGAACCCCTCTTAAAAATGGCTATATCTAAAACTCATGATACATTGGTGTAATGGTCAGTGGAAGAGTGCTCCTTACATCTGTGGTCTTGGGGAAGAATTCCCCCCCTACAGATAGCTAAAAAGATCATTGGTGTCACTGGGAACTTATCTGAATTGGTCATTGCTCCAGGAACCCCTAGCAACCATTGGAGGAACCCTTGGATTCCACAGAGCCCTGGTTGAGAAACCCTGCTATAGATCATCAAAGAGCCTTAAGGTTTCTCTACTGCTCCACTATTGTGATGTGCATCCTCCAATACAGAGCTGATAGAGGAGCAAGGGAGCAGCTCAACTAATTCTACATTTGGATAAATAAGGTTTTGGGGTCTCCCTGGTGAGCTTCAAAAAAGAACTTCAGGTATATGCAGACACCCTTAGGTGCCGGCTTTTAATCTAGACCACGAGTTTGGCACTGTAGTATTTTGACAGGTACAACTCAAAGGTAAACTATCAAATTACAAATAGGGCACCTGCCATTGTTAATTGGGATCTTTTGCTTGCTTTGAGTCAAAGATATGAAACAAGTATCTCTACACCAGACATAGGCATGAATTTTCAAGGTCAGAGACTCAGCTCAACTCAAAGGCACACGAAGGAGCATTTCACATCAACACTGAGTCAGTATTGGCAGATCCCACACTTTTATCTGGTTCTTTTAAAAACCTGAAGTGTCAAAGCTGAAGAAAGCAAGGAAGGTTATGAAGTCAATCAGTGTCTTTGACACTGAAACATTTCATTCAGCTGGCAATCATTACATGATGAGTCTCTGAATCTATGGGTTCTGCCAATGAGATGAGAAATGTTAAATGTGTCTGCGATTCATTCAGCAATATAGTGGAATGTATAGAAATTGTACACTCTGGCTCCTTCATAATAGGTCAGGGACTTGTTGAAAGCATGTGTCAGAGCACAGAGACATAAAATCATAAGATAAGACAGAAGGAGCACCATGACCTTATTATACAGAGCCAAGATAGTATAGAAGATGGCTCAATAAATGCAATAAATGCAATTTACAGACTCAGAGACGGCCAGGAGATTGCAATTTAGTCATTCTGAATGGAGACCTTAAGATGACTCGGAAATGGGTCCTCACTATCCATGTTTAACTACAAAGAGAACAGAGAGCTGTAATCACAGTGGACAATCCTGGTATAGGTATAAGTGGCAGGTCACTTAGATGACACCAGGCAGAATTCCCATGCACCCCTTTGAGGAGCTTTTATAGTGTAGCGTATTGACATTTTTAGAGTCATATCAGTTGGCAAGGTGGGTAAGAATCTCTATTAGATATAGTGTCCATTCTTCTTTGGTAATGGTCAGAAAATTAGTAGATTATCCAGGTTTTTGTGCATTTGTCTCCATGTCAGCGTGGTGCAGCTGGAGGCCTGTCTTTATGTTTTTGAAGGTGCTTTTGAAGGACTTTAGATCTAATTTAAATTGAGTTTGAACTGTATTAGTTATATACACATATATACTGTATATATTACATAAATGGCCTACACCTATAGCAAGGACCTTATTCAACTTTATTTAAGGCTACATAATCTGTTTTTATCTTCGGGTGTCCCTTACCTGTACAGACAGTAGCTGTACTGTAGATTATGTTGATCACATTGACACAACAATGGCACGCCATTAAGGCTGTGATAGAAGGGCCTGTATTATGAATCAGTACAAAGTTTACTGTTACAGGTACTTACAAAACAGTTATTTGAACTCTCTCTCTTTGATTCCTAATTACTGTATTCGACGTAGGTGTGCTGCAATATTCTGTGCCGAGGCCCCATGCAGTGAGAGAATTACATCTGACAAGACAACAACGAACTCCTATATCCATCGTGATGGTGTCATTTAAGAGAAGACAGTCTGATAGGAGGCAGCGGGAGGGAGCAGCGGGTAACAGATCTATGTATTGTGAGCAGGCTATGGTGAATTGCTGAATCGTAGACTTATATATTACAGGTGAAACATTCAGAAAAGCTTCTAGGCCTCATAACTTTTTTGCTGTAGATATACTGGTCAAGACAAAGCAGCTCGAAAGCTGGCAGGAGAAAATTAGAATTTTGTTCCAAAAAGTTTTATTTGCTAATGGAGATTGGCAATTATTATGACCACAGTGTCTGGAAAAATCCTAGGCAAAGAATAGAAAATTTTGCTAATTTCCTATCTGACGTACAGAATTCTAAGGCCACTTTCACACTGAAGCGCTTCTAAACTGCCAGTAAAAACACTGAGCGCTTTTGAAGAGCTTTTCAGGCGCTTTTGAAGAGCTTTCCATTCATTTCAATGGGGAGGGGAGTTTTTCACCGCCCTGCCAGCACACTGCCCCAGTGTGAAAGTGTTTATTGATTTTAATGGAAATAAGTTTTCATGAGCTTTTTAGGCTCTGTTTTTAGCATGAAAGCGCCTGAAAAGCGCCTCAGTGTGAAAGTGGTCTAACTGTTAGACAGCCCTTACATGAATCATTTTTTTTTTGTTCAACCGAAAATTATCTGATCGGATTATCCCATTCTGCTGTGCTATTGTGTTCTGGAGGTGATTCCAGATTCCCTGGCGTTAGAACACACTGATCAGTGCTGCTGGCTATAGCCTGAGGTGCCAATCGACTGGGGAAAATATAGCAGGCTGGTTGTACAGAAGTCGACCAGTAGATTGACTTCTATACAACTAGGGTGCCGATACATGGATACATAATGTGGCCAACCCCTGCTGAGCTGAATGAATTTCAATTCCATGAATGGCCAGCTTAAATCTGGTCCTCAGTCGAGAAAAAATTTATTTATTGTAATGTCCCGGATTTGTTGGGACAGGCATGCTTTTTAGTAAGCTGTCCCAAGACGGCCGTGTCCTGGGCTGCATCCCATAAATCAGAGCTGCAGGGACTGCAGGAGTCCTGTCTGCTCTCTCTCCCAGCCACTGAACCATCCATGTACTAAGAAAGGAGTAATCTGGAGTTATGCCCCGTACACACCAGCGGAATTTCCGTTGGCAAAATCTTGGATGGTTTTTCCGACGGAATTCCGCTCAAGCTTGGCTTGCATACACACGTTCACACAAAAGTTCTCTGAACTTTCGACCATTAAGAACACAGTGACGTAAAACACTACGACGAGCCGAGAGAATTAAGTTCAATGCTTCCGAGCATGCGTCAAATTTTTTCCGAGCATGGAAAGCGAGCGTTAGGAATTTTGCACATCGGAATTGGTACAGACGATCGGAATTTTCCGATCTGAACTTTTTCCGACCAAAAAATAGAGAACCTGCTCTAAATCTTTTGCTGGCGGGAATTCCGCCAGCAAAAGTCAGATGGAGCATACATACGGTCGGAATTTCAAAGCAAAAGCTCACATCGGACTTTTGCTGGCAACTTACATGGCTGTGAACATTTGTTTTTTTTTACACAATTATGTATGGTATCGGAATGTATTAAAAAACAATACAAACACAAGTTTCTGTATAGTGTCTAAACATGGATTTATAAGTGGATTCATTAAAGTGATAATAAATTCTAAATGTTTTTTACCTTAATGCATTCTCTGCACCCCACTACCTTCCCTACCCCTTCTTGTTCCTAAACATTTACCTGGCTCCATTCTTCACTCTCTGGCTGCAGCACCGCTCCCCTCACTTCCTGTTTCGCAGCAAAACCATAAGCTTCTGCTTCTGTCAATTAAACTCTTGTGATGAGGAAATGGGTGCATAGCATACCAGTGCTGTGTGAGTCTATAGCCATGCACGGATGCGTTCTTAGCCCCTTGCTTGATGTAGGAGGGAGAAGCGGACAGCATTAGCAAGAGACTGACAGAAGAGGAGGAAAATTATATTGAACAGAGCAGGCAAGTCTTATCTCTTTTTTTATTATAAAAAGTAAGCATTTAGTACAACTTTATGAGACGGAAAATTTTACTAACGGAGCCCCAGATAGCAGTGAAAACTCAAAAGGTTGTAATCATCCTCCACTATATAAAAAAACGAATTAAATAAATAAATTACAAGATTGATGTGACCACTAGAATAAAAAAATAAAAACCACATCTAAATACCCTCTTTTATGTACCTTAACCCATGATCATGTAATGCCACAGCCCCAGGTCTTCTCCTCTTTTGTTCACTTCCTGCTTGAGGTCCATCTTTAGATGTCAATCTCACTACCTATATCAGTGATGGAGAACCTAGGCACCCCAGATGTTTTGGAACTACCGGTACATTTCCCATGATGCTCATGCACTCTGCAGTGTAGTTGAGCATCATGGGAAATGTAGTTCCAAAACATCTGGGGTGTCAAGGTTCGCTATCACTGACCTATACGATGTAGACACTTGCTATTGGATGACCACCAGTTGGGTCACCTCAGGATACAGGAGAGGACCGATGTCATCAAAGGGGGAACTTGGACTGGTGGCCTCAAGGCTCCATTTCAATGCTGGATTAGTAGGTCCCCTGCACCAAAACCGGTGACACTAAGGGACCTGGGTGTGGAACTTAGGTGAGCATTGTTGGGTTCACAAGGTAAAGCAGCAAAAAAGACTGTCAGTATTAATTAGAGGGGGGATAGGAGGGAGGGTGATAGTTTTATCCCAGAGTAGATTTAAAGGAACTGACCCTGAAACCTAAGCCATAAACCTCTGAGGGACCAAGTGCCAGGGCGATGTAACTTCAGCGTGGATGCGTAGGGTTTACATCATTAGTGGCTGACTATTGGCTTAGGAAAAAAGACCAGAAAAAGATGGGTGCAACAGAGTAAGGCAGAAGAGCCCTCGTCATCCCTTGAGTTGGGCAAAATAAATGGTATGTCAGGCATAATGCATAATGGGAAGGTCCTGCAGCTGCCATGCTATGGGCAGTGGGTCACCTACTGCAACTACCGGCTAACAACCAGAAAAGCCCTTAGACTGCAGCATGCACACCTCAACTGCATTCATTGTTTTAGTCTAACCTTCTCACTTCAAACTATTTCAATAAAACATTTTTAACATTATAATGCGATTATTATTCCATATGTCATGCCAAAAACACTATCAAATACAAAACTAAAAGCCGCTAATTCCCTCAATGCGCTGGCGGTTACCGTGTTATCATTGCAATTGTTCGAGGCTGATGTGGAATTACACAGATCATCTTTAATTACAGACCTGCCCGTCAAAAAAGGAAACCGTGTCAAAGGGAGCGTCACTATTCTGGCAGTCCGTGTACTGAGTTATTTCCCTTCAGCCATAAGCAGATGGAAATATACGGGCTCATTTCATAAGGCTGTGCAAAATCCAATGTAACCCTAAGCAACCAATGCAATTGGATTGATGGCTATGATTAAATATTATAAATGATGCATTCCTGCACTGGGAATGTATCCTCTGTATTCACTAAAAGCCTAGTTGGTGTGACCATATTAATGCCCTTTGTAAGATCATTGGGGGAGATTTACTAAAACTGGTGCACTCAGAATCTGATGCAGCTGTGCATAGTAACCAATCAGCTTCTATCTTCAGCTTGTTCAGTTAAGCTTCAACAATAAAGACTAGCGGCTGATTGGTTACTATGCACTGCTACACCAGATTTCATTGTGTGTATTATATTATTATAATTTTTTTTATTACAGATACTTGTATACAGGTTTTTTTTTCTCAGAGAATAGGTGCAGGAACTCGCCCTTTCCCAGTCACCCCTTGTCTTCGCCCCTACCCACCTCCGAGCTCCATTCCTTGGTTTCCCTCTCGACCCATCTCCCATGACCACCCCTTTTAGAAAATACAGAAGCATGTAACATTTGTGCTACTAAGCAATTTGTATGAAAATTGTTAATGTTAACAAGAAAATAAGTAAAAGAGATCCCCTGCAACCAGCAACAATAGACCCCCCCAGCAACAATGGACCACCCACAACAAAATACCCCACCCCAGCAACAATAGACCCCTGGCAGAAACAGCAGATATCCCGACACCAAGCATCAATAGACCTCCCCCAGCAACAATAGACCACCCTCCAGCAACAATAGACCCACTGCAGCAACAACAGATCCCCCTGAAGCCAGCATTAATTGACCCTCCAGAAGCCAACAACAATAGACCCATCCCTCAACAGTAGATCCCTCCCAGCAACAACTGACCCCCAAGCAACATAAGACCCATCTCCAGCAACAATAGACCACCCCCGCCAGCCACAACAGACCCACTCTAGCATCAATAGATCCCCCAGCAGTCAGCATTAACAGACCCTGCAGCACACCCTAGAACCACTTGCCATTACATACATTCAGTGCGTTACCCTCGCGTTCCTGCTGAAAAAAAGCCCTGCTTATATAGCACCATCAATTCATGCAGCGCTTTATATACATATTGTACATTCACATTAGTCCCTTCACATTTAGCTATTCATAAATTATTATTAATGTATAGGACCAACATGCTCCACATGTTTGCAGAGTACACAGATGCCAACTGCCCAGGTTTTGCCTGCATCTTGGCCCCCAGTCCCTCCAATGCTGTGTCCTGGGGGTCACAGGAGGAGTAAACGTAGGTGTACTCCTGTGACCCACAAGAGAAGTACTACCAAAAACTCTTCGGCCATAATTAAAAATTCGGCAGACCTCCGCTTTAATGAAAAGATTCCTTTCATTTCATAAAGAAAAAAATCCTGATTTGGGGTTTTGCTCAGGCTGTAAGTATTGATCTCTGAGTACGATGTTTTCCTGCATTCTATAGAGTTCCGTTATAATAATTTATGCATACTCCACAGACAGGCAAAAAAAGAATGCATACAAGTCAAGTAGGACATTCTGGTGTGACAGCAAAAAGCAACCCATGAATTTTTCTCACAAGGAAAAAAAAGCGGGAAATATTGCATTTTTCAGCGAGGCTTCAGAGAACTAAGAAACAAGGAGAATTACCAAGTGAGGCCCCGTGTGACGACTAGATGAAGACAATGCCAGGATCTGAACATGAAACGTAGGCCAAGACAAGACAATGTTACAGAGACGGCACGGCAGCAGACACAGATTCATGCATGGCAATCACATTGCTCCAGTATGATCAGAAAACAGAGCCGTCAATGACAAAGACTGGCAAATGACAACAAGTTTCACCCAAGGGGATAGATTGAATGAGGCATGTCGGAAATATACACTGTATACAAAATGTCTGTTTTGGCAATGAAACTTTTCTGATCTGTTATCTAACTTAACACATTTATACCCCGAAGGCAACCACTAAATATAACTCAATCCCGTGCATGATATACAGTATTTCCAGTGGAATACGTGGGATACAGAAAATCCCAGTACCAACAAACAGCTCAGGTCCACCATTAGAGATGGGCCGAACACCCCCCTGTTCGGTTCGCACCAGAACTCCCAAACAGAGAAAAAGTTCTGTCCCGAACAGCGAACCCTATTAAAGTATATAGAACCCAAACTTGAAAAATCAAAAGTCACAATTTTGAAGGCTTATATGCAAGTAATTGGCAATAAAAGGGGTATGGGGGTCCGGGTACTTCCCTGTGGGACATGGATCAATTCAATTTTCTTTTTTTTAAAAGATCGTTTTTACAGGAGCAGTGATTTTAATGGCACTTAACCACTTTACGACCAGCGCTCGACGATGTACGTCCCTTTTTTGAAGAGGGATATCTGCTGCCACAACCGAGATATCCATCTCTTCAGGTGCCGGTCGTATTTATGATAATGGTGGTCGCCACAGTGGATTCGGATTCGCCGCAAGATCACTGTTATCGGTGGCGGGAGAGATGCCCCCACCTCTCCCGCCACTCTCCCGCACCCCCCGCCGCTTTCCGGAGCCGTCGGTAGCGGCGGAGGCGATCAGGTCCTTTCATCTGCTGGGTATGGAGACGAGTGAGGCTAAGATGGCCCCCTCCCGCCGCTCTCCCGTGCCCCCCGTCGCTTTCCGGAGCCGTCGGTAGCGGCTGAGGCGATCAGGTCCTTTCATCTGCTGGGTATGGGGATGAGTGAGGCTAAGATGGCCCCTACCCGTCTCTATACCATAGCAGGGCGGAAGAAACATCAAAACGTCACTTCCGCCCATACCTCTTAAAGGAACATTTTTTCAATGTCATTTTTTAAATGACATTTTTTTTTTTTTTTTTGCATTTTAGTGTAAATATGAGATCTGAGGACTTTTTGACCCCAGATCTCATATTTAAGAGGACCTGTCATGCTTTTTTACAAGGGATGTTTACATCAAATCAAAAACACTGAAATTTGCTCAGTTGCAGAATAGTCGCTGTCATTAAATTTAGTGTTTGATGATGAATTGTAATTCTAATTTATTATCGCTGTTTTCTAGCTGGTCTAAAATCACTTTTGACATAAAGGGACGCTTTTTGGTTGCTATGGACAATCTCCAGTTTCCAGGCAGAAAAAAATCTATTTATTATATAAAATGACATGCAGGGCACTGTCTTTTTTTTATACAGTACTGTAATCTGTAAGATTACAGTACTTTATGTGTATTGTGTGTTTTTAAACTTTTTTGAATTTGGCGCCGATCTCCGTTCCCGTGCGTCATAATGTCTCAGGGAACGGAGATCAGCGGCACTCGGCACTGTGTGAATCGAGTGAGCAGACAGCTCGCACACACAGCGGGGAGACATCGCAGGATCCAGGGGATAAGGTAAGTAACTTCCCCCTGTATCCTGCAATGCGATCTCGAGTCTGGCTCGGGGTTACCGCTTTTGGTACTGAAGATCCCGCCCCGAGCCAGACTCGGGATTACCGTCAGGGGGGTAGCGGGTGACCAGCTGGCGACCCGCAATCGCTCCTCATAGAGCCACAACGGGGATCTGTGTTTCTAAACAGAAATATCCCCGTTCTGTCAGGGAAGTAGAGAGAGATCTGCTGTTCCTAGTCCTGATCTCTACTCTCAGGCACAACACTCCCCCCACAGTTAGAAACCCCTCCCTAGGGAACACTTAACCGCTTGATCGCCCCCTAGTGTTAACCTCTTCCCTGCCAGTGACATTTATACAGTAATCAGTGGTTATTTATAGCACTGATCACTGTATTAATGTCATGGGTCCCAAAAAAGTGTCAAAAGTGTCCGATTTGTCAACTGCAATGTTGCAGTCCCACTAAAAATCGCAGATCGCCGCGATTGCTAGTAAATAAATAATAAAAATGTCATAAAGCTATTCCCTATTTTGTAGGCTTTAGCGCAAACCAGTCAATATATGCTTTTTGCGATTAAAAAAACGACATTACTAGTAAAAAAAATAATAATAATAAAAATGCCATAAATATATTTCCTATTTTGTAGATGCTTTAACTTTTGCACAAACCAATCAATATACGCTTATTGCAATTTTTTTTTACCAAAAATATGTATACATATTGCCCTAAACTGATGAAGACATTTTTTTTTTTTTTACTTTTTTGGATATTTAGTATAGCAAAAAATTACAAATATTATTATTTTTTTTTTTCAAAACTGTCTCTTTTTGTTTATAGCACACAAAATAAAACCCCCAGAGGTGATCAAATACCACCAAAAGAAAGCTCTATTTGTGGGAAAAAAAGGACGTTGATTTTGTTTGGGTACAGCGTCGCACGACAGCGCAATTGTCAGTTAAAGCAACGCAGTGCTGTATCGCAAAAAATGGCCTGGTCATTAAGGGGGCAAATCCTTCCGGTCCTTAAGTGGTTAATGATACTTCCCCTATTCTTCTTTTGGTAGTAATAATATTAATACACCTAGGGTGAGCTCACTGGGTGGTAGCCTGACTCTGCATAGGAATGAAGAAGAGACAATTTTTGTAACCTATGTCAAAGCAATTAATTGCTCATCCAATGTCATTCATTTGGGTATCCAGGTCCTATCAATGGGGAATGCTGATACATAGCACATCCTTACAAAAGACTCATTAGTATCCTTCACTGCTAATTATACCAATTTGGCACAGCTGAACTAGTGAATACAATGTTCCCAAGTTATTAGGAACACCAGCAAAGCAGGAAGATACAGCTTGTACTAAATCAGCATCATTATCAGACAAGATACAAACCGTTCCCCTCTCCAACGAACACCCATCCCTTTCACTGTTGTCTATAGGGATAAATTGTCACATGGAGCTTGCGTAACCCTAAAGGAGAACGCCAGAAAATAGAATTAAAGTAAACCCGTCACAAAACCTGGAAAATTCAAACTGAGCATACGGCAAAAAAAAAAACTGCTAGAAGGTCACCTTCGGTGAAGACCGTATGCCGAAAAGATCAGCAGTTTCGGGGATATAGTTATCTGCATTTAAATGCAAATCTCGACATTTCCTTAAAAAGCCTGACTTTGTCCACCTATTCTTGGCTCCAAAGTCAAAGGTGTGGTATGAGCTGTTGCGATGCGGTAATGTGCACGTTAGTCCAATGCATGGAAACCCATGCTCTGCTGTGGGAACCATTCATACTTAAACAATAACTTCACTTTCATGGGAAAGAAAATTGCATATACAAATGTGACACAAGTCATAGTGTAATTGAATGTCATTAAAAATGGCCTTTCCTTTTCAATCTGCAGTTCTCACTGATATTCCCAGCCGGACGCATGGATTCCAATGGGGGGGGGGGGTTGAAGCACATTCTGACGAAATGTCCCTACACTCCGCTTGAGTGCTTTCATCATATACCACTTCCTCCCAGTCTGAATATAGATATCAGATATTCAAACAGCTCCATACATAAAACAAGACAACACTTGTTTAGTGCTAACGTGGACTGATTTATTAGAACCAAAATGACAAGTATTTATAATACAGTAGAAGAGGAGGTCCCCCCTCCTGCTCATATTACTCTAACAATACACCTGTAACAAATTAACATGAGCTAATTAACTAATCCCTTTAAGCAGCCGATGTGACTCGTGCCCATCAGGACTTCACTACAGGTCAGACTTGTTGTCACCGAGCTTCACACAGTAGATTATACATTATCATAAGTACAACCACAAGACATTTTGTCCTAATAGCAGGAGCTCCACTAGGAGTCGGCCCATCTTCCAAATTGTACAGAGGACAATGTGATCAGCTCTCTCAATTAACATCTTGGGTTCAGAATCAACAAACTAAGAATAGTCTTTACATATATCCTGGGAGATATTGTGGATAAATATTACTTACTTACATTTTAAGTAATCCAAGATATATTTTCTCACTCACCCTGTACCAGGATGGCACAGGGTGACTTAGACATAAGGGGTGTATGGGGAGCTGAAACATGGGTTTCCTAGCCTTATCAAGGGAATCTGTGTTCCACGTGCCCTCCCGTCACACTCATGATTAGACCCAGAGGCTCTAATAGGCTTCAAAAAAGGATGGGACTTGGATGAGTACTTGAGACACTGGCACCCACATTGGTGTGGAACATCAGAGCAGGGTTCTTGGTGCTTCAAGGCGGTGCTCCAAATTATTCAACATTCCAAAATCCACAGATCGCTGTTTACACACCCCCTGTATACGTAGGGCTGTGGTGAATGTCTCAGCATGTAGGCAGGTGCAATCTACTTTCTCCACTGCAGTTGGTGCTCTTCCACAGCGGCACTATTGTTGGAGAGAAAGTCAAGAGGAACATGATAGCTATCCTATTGGATGGTGCTGCCCCATGTGACTCTAGCAACCATCTTGGGTCAGGCAGAGCCTATTTAAGGCCCTGGCTTCCAGGCTTTGCGTGCATTTTTTTGCAAGTTGCTAGAGTAGGGACAAGTACCCCACCTGTTGGGGACAGAACTAGCACTAGGGAAAGGTTCCTAATGAGGAGGTAAAGCGTAGGGTTACAACACTTTGGCATCTTCTTGATTGTACACAAGATGGTCAGCTCGCATTCTGTCCCTCTCAAAAGACGCTGTCAGTCCGTATCTGCTCTTTCATGTTACTGGAATCTGTGAGTGCACCCTGCCGGGAAGCCCGCTCGCTGGTTTATTGTAACTGATGCTGAATTATTTCTGCCCTGTACTTGTCTGTGTGAATTAATGCCACTGCACAGGCTACACCCCGCCTACAAACAGCTTATGACTGGCCCACTACAGGTGACAGGTTCTTGGTAGGATTGTTCAGGTGGGTTCAGACTAGGATCTGAACACACCTGAGCTCATCCGTACTACCAATCACTACTATATACCAGACCACATGCCATGTTGAGTAAACAAGAGCCTCATCCCAGATCCTGTCCTTCAGAAGTGATGTGGGTTTCCGGAGTCTAGAAGCACCATTTAGAATAAAGCAGCCCCCAGGTAGCCTCCCACATAAATGGGTTCAAGGTACATAGTACCACTCGTTACTTGTTCACAAACCAAATCAAAAAAGTTAATAAAAACAAACACATGAAAAAGTCCAATTTAACCCTTTCATGACTACGCCTATTTCTGACATTTGGTGTTAAAATCCGTATTTTTTGCTAGAAAATTACTTAGAACCCCCAAACATTATATATATATATATATTTTTAGCAGAGAATATAGAGAATAAAACGGTCATAGTTGCAATATTTTATGTCACACGGTATTTGTGCAGCGGTGTTTTAAGTGCAACTTTTTGGGAAAAAGATACTTTCATGAATTTAAAAAAAAAACAAACAGTACATTTAGCCCAATTATTTTGTATAATTTGAAAGATGATGTTATGCCGAGTAAATAGATAGCAAACATGTCACACTTTACAATTGCACGCACTCGTGGAATGGCGACAAACTACGGTACCTAAAAATCTCCATAAGCGTTTCTTTTAAAAATGTTTTACGGTTACCAGGTAAGAGTTATGGAGGAGGTCTAGTGCTAGAATTATTGCTCTCACTCTGACTATCGCAGCGATACCTCACATGTGTGATTTGAACACCGTTTACATATGCGGGCGCGACTTCCATATGCGTTTTCTTTGCTGCGTGAGCTCGCGGGGAAGGGGGCACTTTAAAAAAATGATCACTTTTATTGCTGTCACAAGGAATGTAAACATCCCTTGTGACAGTAATAGGTGATGACAGGTAATCTTTATGGAGGGATCTGGGGTCTAAAAGACCTCAAATCCCTCCTTTGCACTTCAAAGTATTCAAATCACCGAAAACTGTGTATCTGAACACTGTGTACTTTTTTAAATCCGGCGCCATTGGCAGCCGAGTAAACATGAAGTGACGTTGTGATGTTGCTTCCGTGTTTACATTCGGGAGACTGGAACCAAGCCGTTTCGGGTTTTTAGCTTTTAGCCACATCGGTTGTTATACCTGGATAGCCAATCGCCCTCTCTAAACAACGGTACTGGGATGGTGCCTGCAGCTGCGGGCATCATCCCGGTATAACCCCCGATAGCTGAGTACGCATATCTGCGTACGCTTGGCGGGAAAGTGTTAAAGATAATAGGGTTGATTTACTAAAATTGGAGAGTGCAAAATCTGGTGCAGTTGTGCATGATAGCCAATCAGTTTCTAGCTTCAGCTTCTTCAATTAAACGTTGACAAAAAACCTGGAAGCTGACTGGTTTCTATGCACAACTGCACCAGATTTTGCACTCTCCCGTTTTAGTAAATCAATCCCAATGTGTTGTTTTATTGAAAAATAAGTACATCAAAAGCCTGGAAGATTTAATACAATATTAAAACAAGACATAACATCTCTAAAGCAGGTGGTAGTTTTGAAGGGATTTGTGTTCGTTCGAGTTAAATATCACTGAGTGAGCAGGCAGCCCATGTGCAGAGATGGAGAGGTCCCCACGGGGCCCCCTGTAGCCTCCCCACCAGCGCTGGCTCTGCATTCTGCTCCTGCCTCGGGGATCAAGAGGGAGCGTTTGGTAGCTGGGCTGTATGCCAGGGACATTTAAGCACATGGCCGCTGGAGGCAAAAGGATGTTGTGTGCTGCAGCTGCACATTCCGCCTTTTCAACCTAACCGAAGAATCAAAGTCGGTCAAAAGGCAATTAAACTCCTTGTGTGAGCAGCTTGGCTGGACAGGTGGTGGTCATTGTTCTCTCAAAGAATTGTCATGTTAGGAAAGCACGAGGAAAAAAATAAATGTGTTTCTCGTTTTTGAATCCCAAAGCTAAGTCTTGTGCTTGGTTTCACTAACCGTTTTGGTTCTGTGATGGTCGATGTGTAGTGTCAGGGCTAAGAGCTGCAGAGGACGACTGGGAATGTATGGCATCTCAGGCTATTGGGCCACTCGACATAAGGTGTATCTCCATGTACACTGCCTATGGTTAAATGAAGCTCTGGGCATGGTTTTAGTTTTGGACAAATAGTAAGAACCTCGGACACATATTTTTTTTGTATTGTGACCTTTGGGGTTATTTAGCCCTCACATTACCTAATTTCCTCTCCTGTTGGCCACCATCCCTGGTATAGAAAGTCAGAAGGAATGTACAGTTTGACAGAGGGGATATCCTCTATTAGGGATATCTGTTCCAGCATCCCGGAATATTTTTATTCACTTCCTGTTGTGTCTATGAGAGAGGAAGTGTTTGGAAATATCTCAAACGAAGTGGCTGGGGGTAGTATAAACATAGCTCAGTCCCCCCTCACCCCAACTGTAAGTATAAATGAGGCTAAAGCCTCGTACACACGATCAGACTTCAAACAAACTTTTTAGTGGATTTCTGTCCAAAGGGCGTTGGCCGTGAACTTGTATTGCATACACACAGCAGGACTTTTTCAGCCAACTTTAACCAAATCACGTGTTTTTTCTGCTCTTTACCGCCACTCTTTGGTCAACTTCTGTATTGTCCTTTTATATTTTGCATTGGTTCTGAGCATGCGTGTTTGTACTTTGGACTTAAGTCCGATGGATTTCTGTACACACGATCGGACTTTGCTCCATCGGACTTTTGTTGCCGAAAAGTTTGTCTGTTTGCAGAGCGATGAAAACCAAAAAAGTTTGTCCAAAGGAGCATACACATGGTCGGATGTTGCCTTAAACATCTAATTTGCATGTTTGTTGTCAAAAAAGTCAGATCGTGTGTATGGGCCTTTAAAGAACACGTTACCCCAAAACTTCTTATTTCTGATATGTGTCCATACCTCCCAACATTTTGAGATGGGAATGAGGGACACCTACTACCAAATGTATGTAGGCATAGGACACGCCTCCTGCCACACCCCCTCAAAGGAGAATTAACCAAAAAAAAAGTTAATTAAATCCACAAGGGCTTTTTTTTTTTACCATTACTATTCCTTTATATTGGCTTTCAAAATTTACAAATGCAGCAATTTAAAAATTGGATGAAAGGTTTAGCCCTGGGAAACACTTTTTGAAAGATAACAAGTGCATTTTATTTACAACTATATAGATCAGACCAAAATGAGGGATAAATGAGGAGAAAGGAGGGATAGAGGGACTTTGTTCCAAATCAGGGACAGTCCCTCGAAATCAGGGACAGTTGGGAGCTATGTGTGTCTGTTGTGCCATGTACAGTACTTGTTTTGACCACTTAACCACTTTCAGACCGGACCAATTTGCAGCCAAAGGACCAGGCCCCTTTTTGCGATTCGGCACTACGTCGCTTTAACTGACAATTGCGCGATCGTGCGACGTGGCTCCCAAACAAAATTGACGTCCTTTTTTTCCCACAAATAGAGCTTTCTTTTGGTGGTATTTGATCGCCCCTGCGGTTTTTATTTTTTGCGCTATAAACAAAAAAGAGCGACAATTTTGAAAAAAAAACGCATTATTTTTTATTTTTTGCTATAATAAATATCCCCCAAAAATATATAAAAAAAACTTTTTTTTTTCCTCAGTTTAGGCCGATACGTATTCTTCTACATATTTTTGATTATAAAGAAGTTATAGCGTTTACAAGATAGGGGATAGTTTTAAAGCATTTTTATTAATATATTTTTTTTATTAGTAATGGCGGCGATCAGCGATTTTTATTGTGACTGCGACATTATGGCGGACACATCGGACATTTTTGACACATTTTTGGGACCATTGTCATTTATACAGCAATCAATGCTATTTAAATGCATTGATTCCTGTATAAATGACACTGGCAGTAAAGGGGTTAACCACAAGGGGGCAGTGTAAGGGTTAAGTATGCCTAGGGGTGTGTTTCTTACTGTGGGGGGGCGTTGCTGTCAGCTAGTGAATGCTGATCTCTGCTCCAATCACAGGGAGCAGAGATCGGCGTCACTAGTTGCTAGGCAGAACGGGGAGATGCTGTTTATCTCGGCATCTCCCCGTTCAGCCTTCCCGTGAGACGATCGCGGGTGTCCCCGCGGCGATCGAGTCCGCGGGGCTCGCGACCGGACTCACGGGGGTTCCGACCGGCGCGGGAGCACGCCACTCCCGGCGCGCTCCCGATGGCACGGACAGGCATTAAGGAGTGACTTATATATACGCCCTCCTGCCTGTACGTGCCATTCTGCCGACGTATATCTGTTCGCCGGTCGGGAAGTGGTTAAAGGGGCTGTAAAGTCAGAAGGTTTCTTTATCTTAATGCATTCTATGCATTAAGATAAAAAAACCTTCTGTGTGCAGCAGCCCCCCTTCAGCCCCTCTAATACTTACCTGAACTCCATCTCTGTCCAGCATTGCCCACGATTGTCTTGGCCATCCTGGACTCTCCCTCCTGATTGGCTGAAACACAGCAGCAGAGCCATTGGCTCTCGCTTCTGTCAAGAAAAGTCAGTTAGCCAATCAGGAGAGAGAGGGGGTGGGGCTGAACCACAGCTCCATTTCTGAATGGACACACGGAGCTGCAGCTTGGTTCGTGTGCCACCATAGCAAGCTGCTTGCTGTGGGGGCACTCAACAGGAGGAAGGGATCACAGAAGAGGGACCCGAGAAGAGGAGGATCTGGGCTGCTCTGTGCAAATCCACTGCAACAGAGCTGGAAGGTATAACATGTTTGTTATTTTTCAAAAAAAAAACAAGAATTTACAATCACTTTAAGGTCCACCCTATAGCAGTTTTACTACTATAGGGCGGCACCTCTGCACCGGATCACGTACACATACGGGATCCGACTCTTCAGGGTAGGGTGCATGCATGGAAGCCAATCGATGGGTGCACGGTACCTATTGTCCGCCGGCACCCACCGATCATTAGGCAGAGAGAAAGAACAGCTATCTGCCTATGTAAACAAGGCAGATCCCTGTTCTGACAGGAGGGAATGGATGGAGTTTGTGTCCCTGCAAAGCAGGGAATAAATTCCATGTCTAACCCTAGTAAAACAACTCCCCCACCGTATAATAAAACACTGGCTAGGCACACAGTTAATCCTTTGATCGCCCCCTGATGTTAACCCCTTCCCAGACAGTGTCATTAGTACAGTCACAGTGTACATTTTTAACACTGATCACTGTATTAGTGCCACTGGTCCTCAAAAAGTGTCAGTTAGTGTCAGAATGTCCGTCGCAATATCGCAGACCCGCTATAAGTCGCTGATCACTGCCATTATTAGTAAAAAAAAAGTATATATATAAAAATATCCCATAGTTTGTAGATGCTATAACTTTTGTGAAAACCAATCAATATATACTTATTGGGAATTTTTTTACCAAAAATATGTAGCAGAATACATATTGGCCTAAATTGATGAAGAAATTCTATTTTTTTAAATTTTTTTTTATTGTATGTTTTCTAGCAGAAAGTAAAAAAAAAAATGTTTTTTTTTAATTTCAGTCTATTTTTGTTTATAGCGTAAAAAAATGAAAAATGCAGAGGTGATTAAAAACCACCAGAAGAAAGCTCTATTTGTGAAAGAAAAAAGGACACACATTTTATTTGGGTACAGCATTCCATGACCGCACAATTGTCAGTTAAAGTAACGCAAAAAATGGCCTGGTCATAAAAGGGGTGGTTTAACCACTTCAATACCAAGCACTTTCACCCCTTTCCTGCCCAGGCCAATTTTTTGACACAACCCCGGCAAGCATGTACACTCCGGTACATGATATTATGAGCGGACATTGTTAGTTCGCCTGATACTAACCAACAACATGGCCGCCTCCTTAGCCGCTGTTCTGTCAAAACAGAAAACTCTTTGTGTACCATAGTGTACACACTTGCCGATGTTGTATCAAAGCAGCAACGCATCTAAATCTCCAATTACTGATGCTTTACAGTAACCAAAAGTGACGTGATTGGAGATCTCAATGAATTGGCTATTTTGACAGAACACTGTTAATCGGCTTTCCTCACTTTGCGCTGACAAGATGCGAGCAGAGGAGAGCCGATTGGGGGCTCTCCTGACAGCGGGGGTCTGCACTGATAATAAGTGCATTGATTATCAGCGCAGACCCCTTCAGAGGCACCAATTACACATGCTTAATAGTACCCATCAAAATGGCAATCAGTGCCCATCAAAATGGCAATCAGTGTCCATCAAAATGTTGATTAGTGCCCATCAGTAACGCCTGTCAGTGCCCATCAGTAACGCCTGTCAGTGCCCATCACAGATGCCAGTCAGTGCCCATCAATAATGACTGTCAGTGCCTCCTCATCAGTGCTGCCTATCAGTGCCATCTATTAGTGCCCATCAGTGCCACCCATCATTGCCCATCAGTGCCACCCATCAGTGTCCATCATTGCCATCTATCAGTGCCCATCAGTGCCACCTATTAGTGTCCATCAATTCCACCTATCTGCCGCCTATAGTTGCCTATCAGTGCTGTATATCTGTGCCGCCTATCAGTGCCCATCAGTGCTGCCTCATTGGTGCCCATCAGTGCCACCTATTAGTGCCCATCAGTTCCATCCATCTGTGTCGCCTATAGTTGCCCATCAGTGCTGCATATCGGTGTCACCTATCAGTGCCTCCTCATTAGTGCCCATTAGTGCCGCCTCATCAGTGCCTATCAGTGCAGCCTCATCGTTGTCCTTCAGTGAAGGAGAAAACTATATTTCTATAACAGAACTTTTTTTTCAAAAATGTTGGTCTTTTTTAATTTGTTTAGTAAAAAATAAAAAACCCTGTGGTGATTAAATACCACCAGAAGAAATCTCTATTTGTTGGAAGAAAATTATAAAAATGTAATTTGTGTACAACGTTGCATGACCGGGCAATTGTCATTCAAAGTGTGACAGCGCTGAAAGTTGAAAATTTGCCTGGGCAGGAAGCGGGTGAAAGTGCCTGGTATGGAAGCGGTTAAATAAAGCCCTCACCCTTTCCAACTGATTCTGTCTACATGTTGCTTTTTGCGAAAAGTTACACGTTAAGGACGGTATTTGTGGGTTTAAGCTTCTGCTCACCAGCAGTCATGAATATTTAACTGTCATTGTCATTCGTGAATGCAATTCTGAGAATTTGAGGCAAATCGACTCACAACATCGCTTGATCCTTATAATTGCGGTGGAAACAGGATGCTCTGACAGAGATAAATGGTGCCCAGTCAGGTTAGATCTTTTGTTTTGTCTTGTTTTGGACATCACAGGAGAGGGAGGAGAATGAAGTGTACACTTTCCACAATTTCATTGCAACAAAAAAAGAAAAAAATCTTTTATTTATCTCAATAAATGTCAGCCTGGGGCAATGTGTGGGTGTGTAATAATGGCGCTCACATGCCCAGCCTCGGCTACCGGTTACACGGGGTCTCTGAGGAACGACTACACTAGTCAGTCAGCTAAGGCAGTAAGTCGTCAATGAAGTTTTCCTTTAAATAAATAAAAGTGTGATCTAGGAAAAAAAGTTTAAGTTTGTTGAAAGCTTATGTGCGCACAGCGAAACAAAGGAAGTCCCCCGGGATGGAGGGGATCATCGCTTCTGTCACTGAACACTGAAGATATGAAGAAAGGCACTTCACTATTTTTTTTCAGGTTGAAGAAAAACCTAGAGCCACGGCACCTGCATTATTCTCTGCGACCATTGCTAAGGAACATTTAACACCTAACTGGCAGAATACTAGGACATCGGGCACAAAGATTCCACTGCAGATGAAGGACAGGATTGTTACTTTCAATATTTTTATTCAAGTATAATGCAATAACAAGGTTCCTATAAAAGGTTCAATAAGAAGTAGACAACAGCAGACAACATAATACAAGCTGAGCATATATATGGGAGAGAGATTGGGAGAGTGGGGAGGGAATCAGGCTGAGCAGGTAGGGAGGATTATTAGCCTGGGGACAATGTAATGCCTCGTACACATGAAGGGACTATCCCGCGGGATTGTCCGCTGGACTCGAGTCCGCCGGACAATCCCCTCGTGTGTGGGCCTTCGACTGACTTTTTTTCCCAAAAGTCCGGCGGACTAGGTTTTAAGTTTTGTTTTAAAATTACTTGGCAGTCCGGCGGACAATACGGCCGTCTGTAGTATGGTCCGGCGGACCAAAAAGGACGCATGCTCATTAGCAAGTATTTTTCTAGTATTTTTCTTTTTCTAGTCCCGTCGTGCGCGCTGTACGTCATCGCGTGAACCGCCGGACTTTTAGCGTGATCGTGTGTGGTCAAGTCCGTTCGCTTCCAAGTCCGGCGAAGCCCAGCTGGAAAGTCCGGCGGTTTGTTCGCTGGACTAGGTCCGGCGGACAAAGTCCCTTCGTGTGTAGGCGGCATTATTCTTTACTATTAGAGGAAGAAAGAGATATTTTAGAACCCGCACTCTGAATTTTTTCCCGAAGATCGATTTTCAGTCACCTGAACCTAATTGTATCCTTTTACATAGTTACATAGTTAGTCAGGTTGAAAAAAGACACAAGTCCATCCAGTTCAACCGCAAAAAAAAAAAAACGAATATCATACAATCCCATATACCCAATTCTATACCCACAGTTGACCCAGAGGAAGGCGGAAAAAACACCAACAGAGCATGATCCAATTTGCTGAAGCAGGGGAAAAAATTCCTTCCTGATCCCCCGAGAGGCAATCGGATTTTCCCCGGATCAACTTTACCTATAAATGTTGGTACCCAGTTATATTATGTACATTTAGGAAAGTATCCAGGCCTTTCTTAAAGCAATCTACTGAGCTGGCCAGAACCACCTCTGCAGGGAGTCTATTCCACATTTTCACAGCTCTAAACCCCCGTACACACGGTCGGAAATTCCGACCACAAAATCCGTCGGATTGTCCAACACTGGTGTTGCATACACACGGTCGGACAAAGTTGTCGGAAAATTTGATCATTCTGAACGTGGTGACGTTCGTTGCATACAACGGAACTACGTAGAGGCTAGTAGCCAATAGATTTGGTCTCGTAATTTGATCTGAGCATGCGTGGCACTTTGTCCGTCGGAATTCTCGACACACGATCGGAAAAAGTCAGATCGGATTTTGTTGTCGGAAAATTTGAGAGCAGGATCTCAATTTTTTTCCAACGGAAAAAGTCCAATGGAGCCCACACACGGGTGGATTTTCCAACAACATGGTCCGATCGGACATTTTCCGTCCTTATATATTTGTACATGTTGATCATATCCCCCATTAATCTCCTCTTATCAAGAGTAAATAAATTCAGTTCCTCTAATCTTTCCTCATAGCTGAGCTCCTCCATGCCTCTTATCAGTTTGGTTGCCCTTCTCTGCACTTTCTCCAGTTCCCCGATATCCTTTTTGAGAACTGGTGCCCAAAACTGAACTGCATATTCCAGATGAGGTTGGCAGGTGATGATGTAGGTGTGCCCAGAAACACTTGGAAGAGGTGGTTCTGGACATAGTTCACTTGTAGTCTGATATTACTGTTTGCTTCAGTGTGAATGCAAACTGTATCTGAGCACAGAAGTCTCCATAGATGACTGAGCACAGAAGTCTCCATAGATGACTGAGCACAGAAGCATTGATCAATGTGGTCTTGTAGGCAGGTGCGATCACCTTTCTTCACTGCAGGTGGCGATTAACCACAGCGACATTGCAGAGGGAGAGGAACTTAATTCCTCTATGGTTTCCTAGGTCACAGAGGGCAGCTATATGATTGGATGCTGGCGCCACATGTGACTTCTCGAGCCAGCTTGAGCTAGGCAGGGTTTATTTAGACCCAGACTCCAGGGATTGGTGCACATTTTGCATGTGGCTACAATAGGTCACTCGTCTCTCAGGGATAGTACTTAGAGTCAGTACTGTCTTTGCAGCTTGGAGTGGAACTTCACCCTAGAGGGGAAGTTCCACCCTATGCCCTCATTCCCCGAACCCTCCTCTTCTTCTTTTGGAACCTTTTTTCTTTTTTGGATCTGGGAGTGGGTAACTGGTTTTGACAGGTACTTGCTCTCACTTCTGGTCAAATTGCCTAGGCTCCTCCGCTTGTAACCTTCTGGGACACGTCATAGGTTCCAGAAGCCTGCGGGACCATTTACAGAGTAAACAGTGGGAAGCCAGCTGTGAAGCCGAAAGGAGTCACAGCTGACTTTCCACAGTTAGCATGGTGGTGCTGGGGACCCGGTTGAAGAACTGGCCCTGGTGAGGACACCACTGGATCCCTGGATAGGTACCGTATATACTCGAGCATAAGCCGAGTTTTTCAGCACATTTTTTTTGTGCTGAAAATGCCCCCCTCGGCTTATACTCAAGTTAAGCACTTTTCTGCAGCAGAGAATTACATTTTCCAACCCAACCCGTATCTCGGGGCCACTTGGTGCTAGGAACCCCAATTTTGGTGTGCAAACCCAGTGGAACTAGAACTACAACATATCGAAAGATGAGGTTCTTAGCAGATACGGGGCCCCAAAGTCGGTTCAGAAAATGTAATTCTCTGCTGCAGACAAGTGCTTGACATTTTCCGACCCGACTTTGGGGCTCCGTATCTCGGGGGCCACTTGGTGCTAGGAACCCCAAATTGGTGTGCAAACCCAGTGAAACTAGAACTACAACATATCGAAAGATGAGGTTCTTAGCAGATACGGGGCCCCAAAGTCGGGTCGGAAAATGTAATTCTCTGCTGCAGAAAAGTGCTTGACATTTTCCTAACCGAGTTTGGGTCCCCATATCTCAGGGCCACTTGGTGCTAGGAACCCCGACATTGGATATGCTGTAGTAATAGTTCCACTGGGTTTGCACACCAAATTTGGTTCCTAGCACCAAGTGACCCCGAGATACGGGGCCCCAAAGTCGGTCAACTGTGTCCATCTGCAGCAATGTCATTTCGGGACCCTTTGGGTCCAGAGACCCCAAATTTTGTCTGAAGCTAGGGGGCATCTAGGAACCCTTAACTACCAAGTTTGGGGTAGTTAGGGACCTATGGCTGCAAATGAGCACAGTGAGGCATGCAAATGGGCACAGTGAGGCTGCAAATGGGCATTGTTGACCCTCTTTTCTACTTACAGTAGTTTCTCATTTCTCACCCTAGGCTTATACTCGAGTCAATAAGTTTTCCCATTTTTTTGGGGTAAAATTAGGTGCCTCGGCTTATACATATACTTATACTTATACTTATACTCAAGTATATACAGTAAGTGTTTTTCTATTAAAAGTCAGGAGCTACAGTATTTGTAGCTGATGACTTTTCTTTTTTTCTTTCAAACAGGGTAAAGTTTTAACGACCTCCAACTATAAGTTCAAACTAGGCTTTAGTAATTTGGATGAGTGGACTTTTTGGAAGACACAGGCGGTTCGTGAATTCATATTTACTTGTTGTATTTGCATTGATGTGCCGCATTACATCTTCAATAAAGGTAACATTGTTCAGCATTTTGTCCCCAATACCGGTTTATTAGATTATATCCTTTTAGACATCCAAACCTTTCACCTTAATTTATCCAGCGTTTTGTGTACCTTTTTTTTCTTTCCTTTTATCTGCTCAGACTCACACTGAAATTCTTTTGTGTTGGGCAGATTAAAATTGTACTCCCTGAAAAAAAATAAAAAAAGACAATCCAATGTCCTTTCAATCAAGGGCATTGCAGCAGTCTCACTTAAATGACTTAAGGGGATGGACACACTACAAAAAAAAAAAAAATTGAAAAAAAAAATAAACAGATTTATTTGATTTGATAAGGTCTAGTAAAATCAGGACCCGTGCAGCGAAGCATGGAGGAGGTAAGTAGAGAGAAAATTATAGTCTCACTGCATCATTGCCTCTCTTTCAGAGTTTTAATCCAATTCTCTACATTCCATTTATTTATTTATTTTGATCCATCGGTTTTTTGTTAGGGAACTTTTTTTTTAACCCATAATGAAAAGTCTAATTCCCGGGGAAGACAACACTATCAAATATTTTACACTTTGCAGGTTTGTGCCTTAACCAGAACCTGGCTCTTTATCGCTGGACTCTTTTAACACTTCGCCCTGTTCAATCAATGAACAGACACTACTGCAGCCCATCCTGAGCTCAGCTGCTCCATTAATTCATCTCCTCCTTCCTCTGGCTGCCACTACCACCTTCCTCCGTACTGAATTCAATTTGGTATCAACCTCTTTCAATTCTAGGTACAGCAAAACTCAGACTGAGAGTGGGAGAAGCAGCAAAATAAGTGAATCAGTTCATTTGCTGACAAGCAGCATGCTGATAGGAGAAATCTAAGAGAATACTTCATTACTGTGCTGCTTCTGTGCAGTCACGAGTTGGGGGAGGGTCCATGACAGCCTCGCCTTAAAGGGAAGTGGATTGAAGGATGCTGGCCGTCATTCAACCTGGAATACTGAGGGCCTCTTGTGGCAGAAAAGACATACTGCAGGGTCCAGTTTAGGATTGACAACAATCTTTTCATAGTGTGCATTAGAAGCTGCAGCAAGTTAGATAGAGCCAGGGCTTTTTTTCAGCGCAAATGCAGTTCCGGCACCTCCAGCACTGAATGTATGTAATTGCAAGGGGTGCTGGGGTGTGCTGCAGGGTCTGTTAATGCTGACTGCTAGGGGATCTATTGTTGCTGGGGGGGGGGGTCTGTTGCTGGTGGAGAATCTATTGTTGCTGGGGTTGGGTCTTATGTTTCTGGGGGGACAGTTGTTGCTGGGAGGAATCTATTGTTCTTGGCTGCTGGAGGGACAATTGATGCTGGCTGTAGGGAGATCTGTTGTTGCTGGGGGGGGGGGGTGGGTATTTTGTTGTAGGTGGTCCATTGTTGCTGGGGGCATCTATTGTTGCTTGGGTGTCTATTGATGCTGGCTGTGGGGAGATCTGCTGTTGCTGCCAGGGGTATATTGTTGCTAGGGGTGTGATTATTTTGTTGTAGGTGGTCCATTGTTGCTGGGGGCATCTATTGTTGCAGGGGTGTCTATTGATGCTGGCTGCAGGGAGATCTGCTGTTGCTAGCGGGGGTCTATTGTTGCTGGGGTGGGGTATTTTGTTGGGGGTGGTCTATTATTTCTGGGGGGATCTATTGTTGCTGCCCGCAGGAGATCTATTTCACTTATTTTCCTGTTATCATTAACAAGTTCCATACAAATTGCTTAGTAACACAAATGTTACATGCTTCTGTATTCTCTAAAAGGGGTGGTCATGGGAGGTGGGTATGTAGTGGAACCAAGGAATGGTGCTCAGAGGTAGGTAGGGGGTGGAACCAAGAAATGGTGCTCAGAGGTGGGTAGGGGGTGGAACCAAGGAATGGTGCTCAGAGGTGGGTAGGGGGTGGAACCAAGGAATGGTGCTTAGAGGTGGGTAGGAGGTGGAACCAAGGAATGGTGCTTAGAGGTGGGTAGGGGGTGGAACCAAGGAATGGTTGCTCAGAGGTGGGTAGGGGTTGGAACCAAGGAATGGTGCTCAGAGGTGGGTATGTAGTGGAACCAAGGAATGGTGCTCAGAGGTGGGTAGGGGGTGGAACCAAGGAATGGTGCTCAGAGGTGGGTAGGGGGTGGAACAAAGGAATGGTGCTCAGAGGTGGGTATGTAGTGGAACCAAGGAATGGTGCTCAGAGGTGGGTAGGGGTGGAACCAAGGAATGGTGCTCAGAGGTGGGTAGGGGGTTGAACCAAGGAATAGTGCCCAGAGGTGGGTAGGTGGTGGAACCAAGGAATGGTGCTCAGAGGTGGGTAGGGGGTGGAACCAAGGAATGGTGCTCAGAGGTGGGTATGCAGTGGAACCAAGGAATGGTGCTCATAGGTGGGTAGGGGGTGGAACCAAGGAATGGTGCTCAGAGGTGGGTAGGGGGTGGAACCAAGGAATGGTGCTCAGAGGTGGGTATGTAGTGGAACCAAGGAATGGTGCTCAGAGGTGGGTAGGGGTGGAA
The DNA here is from genome assembly GCA_028564925.1 of Lithobates sylvaticus. Classification (NCBI taxonomy): domain Eukaryota; kingdom Metazoa; phylum Chordata; class Amphibia; order Anura; family Ranidae; genus Lithobates; species Lithobates sylvaticus. The sequence goes on along the minus strand of CM053026.1, from coordinate 735,882,137 downwards.
CCAAGGAATGGTGCTCAGGGGTGGGTAGGGGGTGGAGCCAAGGAATGGTGCTCAGAGGTGGGTAGGGGGTGGAATCAAGGAATGGTGCTCAGGGGTGGGTAGGGGGTGGAACCAAAAGAGGTGACTTGGAAAGGGGGGAGTTCCTGCACCTATTCTCTGAGAAAAAAAAGCCCTGAATAGAGCCAATCTTATTCTTGACTGAGGCACATCTAGCATCATCTAGCTCTCACTGTCCCTGACCCACCTCTTTCATTTATTGGATTTCAGTTCTTTCAATCATGGACATTCAGCATCACGTGTGGGTGTTACTTAGGGCCATTGAAATCCAAATACAGCCTGCCTTGGCACACCCCCTCCACCAGATGGACATCCACCCATTAAGGCATTTAAAACGTCAACTTTAAAGTGTATAAAGTATAAAGAAGATAAGGGTTATGGCGTCCGTTATTTTGTTTTCTGATCTCTGTATCCTGTTAGAGAGATTTTTCCCTGTTACGTCCTACCCTAAAGATGGAACAGGATGTAAGAGGAAATCTCTCCCAAATTGTTCCCATTGGATGATTTATCCTCTCCACTTGTTCTGGTCACAGCTGTGAACATTTTGGATTCCATCTTGTAAACTTCCCCGGGACACTGACTGCAATAAAAACCTTCCTTACTCTACCCAAGTGATCTCCAAACTGCGACATGTGGGCTGGATGTGCCATTTTGCTTGCCTTTAGCCAACCTTTTGACCACTATTTTTCCGATTGATATGCAGCACTAATCCTCCCACTGACATCAACGATGGGGCACTGTTTTCCCCCTGAAGCCGACAGTAGGGCACAATTCCTCCCACTAACACCAACAATGGGGCACTATTCCTCACACTGACACCAACGATAGGGCACTGTTTTTCCCCCTGATGCCAACAATGTGGCATCATTCCTCCCACTGACACCAACGATGGGGCACTGTTTTTCCCCCTGAAGCCAACAATGGATCACTATTTCTCCCACTGACATCAACATTGGGACACTTATCTTCCCAGTGACACCAATGATGGGGCATTATTCCTTCCACTGATACCAATGATGGGGCACTATTGTTCCCGCTGACACCAAAGATGGGGCACTATTCCTCCCACTGATACCAACAATGGGACATTATTCCTTCCACTGATACCAACAATGGTGCACTATTCCTCCCACTGACATCAACGATGGGGCACTATTCCTCCCATTAGCATCAAATAATGGGACACTATTCCTTACACTGACACCAATGATGGGGCATTAATGCTTCCATTTATACCAATGATTGGGCATTATTGCTCCCACTACCACCAAAAATCAGGCACTATTTCTCACACTGACACCAATGATGGGGCATCAGTCCTTCCACTGATACCAACAATGGGACACTATTGCTCCCACTGACGCCAACAATGTAGCACTATTCCTTCCACTGACACCAACAATGGGGCACTAATCCTCACACTGACACCAATGAGAGGGCACTATTGATCCCACTGACACCAATGAGAGGTCACTATTCCTCCCACTGACACCAATGGTGGGGCAATATTCTTTACACTGACACCAACGATGGGGCATTAGTCCTTCCACTAATACCAATGATGGGGCAGTATTGCTCCCACTGACACCAACAATGAGACACTACTCCTCACACTGACACCAATGAGAGGGCACTATTCCTGCCACTGACATGAACAATAGCACTATTCCTCACACTGTCACCAATGATAGGACATAATTCCTCACAATGACACTAGCGATGGAGCACTATTTCTTCCATTCATACCAATAATGGGACACTATTGCTCCCACTGACACTGATGATGGTTCACTATTCCTTCCACTGAAACCAAAGATGGGGCATAATTCCTTCCAATGACACCAACAATCGGGCACTATTCCTTCGACTGACACCAACAATAGGGAATTATTTCTTCCACTGACACCAATGATGGGGCATTATACTTCCCACCAATCCTGACACCAATTATGGAACATCATTTACTCCCACTGATGCCTAGGGCATTTTAACCCCCCCCCCCCCCCCCCCCCCCCCCCCGCTGGCCATAGTCTAGTCAATCTAAAACCGGAAGGACAGTAAACTGGACCTTTATTTAGAAAGATTGTAGAACTCTATGCAAAAATGTTTGGCCTACACATGTACTTTATTGTCCAGAAACATCACTGATACTTCACAGAGATAGAAGAAAATAAATTTTTTCCCCTTGTTTTTGGACTTTTTAGGCACGACCAATTTTTCCCAAAATGATACAATATATGTAATAACAAAAAAGTTTATTTTAAACAAATCATATACAAATTAGATAAAAAGTAAATGGTTTTGACAGAATTAGACAAATACATATCGTTACATCAACATAATGTGTAGTATCAGACCCGACGCGTTTCGGAGAGAAGTGTCCTCCTTCTTCAAGGGTCACATTTGCAGATGTAGAAATTATTTCTAAATATAAGAATTACAGTTTTTAGTATGACAGTGCATATAATTATTGTGAGGCAGGGAGATTTAGTACATAGTAGACAATTGGGTAAGTGGGCAACTGCCTCACAATAATTATATGCACTGTCATACTAAAAACTGTAATTCTTATATTTAGAAATAATTTCTACATCTGCAAATGTGACCCTTGAAGAAAGAGGACACTTCTCTCCGAAACGCGTCGGGTCTGATACTACACATTATGTTGATGTAACGATATGTATTTGTCTACTTCTGTCAAAACCCTTTACTTTTTATCTAATTTGTATATGATTTGTTTAAAATAAACTTTTTTGTCATTACATATATTGTATCATTTTGGGAAAAATTGGTCGTGCCTAAAAAGTCCAAAAACAAGGGGAAAAAAAAAATGTATTTTCTTCTATTATTATCGGATGTGGCACACATATCTCTAATTCTCCCAGCCAGTACAAACCAGCTGACCAAACCAAACCCTCTCCTTCACAGAGATAGATTGAAACCCAAAAGCCAGAACTGGCAGGCAAACGTGTTTTCACCACTGGATAATCATACGGCACAAAGGTGTGATACTCACTCCCCAGCTAAACTTCGTATTACATATAATAAAAAAACTAGACAGACCACCTAATAGTGGGTGACCCCTTTTCTGTGGCCTTGTTGGATGGAGTGGTGACATCAACCTACTAAATATAACTCGGGAAGTTTCCATCACAACATGCTTCTAGAGAGCAACAAGGCCTATCAAGTATATCGAAGAGACAGAAACCACTTGAACATCCTGAATAATAACACAATAAAAAAAAGAATGTCATTTTAATATGACCTACATTGTCTATCCACATAAAAAAGAACAAATTATGCTTTCTGACAAACACACGGGAAGGAAATTACTGCTAAGATTAAAGAAGTCATATTAAATTTCTTCTAAAGGAAATCTTGAAGAGACGCGTTCAGATGACTGCATTGAGGGGGAATTAAATTACTTTTTTTTTTTCTCTTCTTCTTTTTTGCTTTTGGTGTTTTTTTTTGTGACTGAAACATGGCTGATTGAAAGGGAAGGCTTTGATTTATTGTTACAGTGAGTTTAGCTCTATCAAACCAAGTGCGGTGTGTGTATAGATTTCTTAAAATGCTGGAAGAAATTTGTATTTTAGGCTGGCCACTTACCTAAGAGTCAGACAAAGTTTCACTGACTTGTAGAGAAGTTTTCATGTTTATGGAGATACTGAAGACCCAATCCAACCTTAAAGCGGAAGTAAACCCTCCTATCATTTTCAGCCAAGGAAGCTGCCATCTTGGTCTCTGTCTAATCTTCAACTGCCATGATGAGGCACATGTGATCAGTTATGACTCCAGCCATTGGATGGTTCGACAGATTGGTTGAGAGCACAACCAATGTGACAGCTAGCATTCTACGGCATGCCGGTAATGTAACTTTTTTTTTAAGCCGTTAAATCAATGGGTTTACTTCCGCTTTAACGACTGGATGAGGATTTATCTGAAAACTGATTGGATGTGGGCCAGATTTTCCATTCGGCTAAAGGCTGCAAAGGTAAAGGGGGCAGCTTTTCCTTGTGGAATTTTTGGCTGCACATAAAGTGACACAAAACAATATTCTTACCGTACACACGGTCGGAAAATCCGACAACAAAATCCGTCAGATTTTTTCTGACGGACTTTGTCCGAAACTGGTGTTGCATACACACAGCCGGACAAAGTTATCGGAAAATCAGATCATTCTGAACGTGATGACGTTCGTCCGTTACGACGGGACTATGTTCACGTTAGTAGCCAATAGCTTTGGTCTCGTAATTTGATCTGAGCATGCGTGGCACCAACAACAGGGAATTATTTCTTCCACTGACACCAATGATGGGGCATTATACTTCCCACCAATCCTGACACCAATTATGGAACATCATTTACTCCCACTGATGTCTAGGGCATTTTAACCCCCCGATGGCCATAGTCTAGTCCATCTAAAACCTGAAACTGGACCTTTATAAAAACTGGCCATTTATTTAGAAAGATTGTAGAACTCTATCCAAAAATGTTTGGCCTACACATATACTTTATTGTCCAGAAACATCACTGATACTTCACAGAGATATTGTCTCTGGTGAGATTGAAACCCAGAAGCCAAAACTTCCAGGCAAATGTGTTTTCACCACTGGATAATCATACGGCACAAAGGTGTGATACTCCCCAGATAAACTTCCTATTATGTATAATAAACTAGACAGACCACCTAATAGTGGGTGACCCCTTTTCACGATCGGAAAAAGTCCGATAGGATTTTGTTGTCGGAAAAATTTGAGATCCTGCTCTGTTTTGGAGATTCCGACGGAAAAAGTCCGATGGAGCCCACACACGAGCGGATTTTCAGACAACATTGTCCGATCGGACATTTTCCGTCTGAATTTCGGACCGTGTGTACGGGGCATTATTCTTCAAAAATAATCCATACACATCCACTATTTAAAGTGGAAGTAAACCCTCCTATCCTTCTCAGCCAAGGAAACTGCCATCTTAGCCTCTGTTTAGCCTCTGTTTAAGTAGCCTCTCTGCCTTTCTTTTAGGAGTTTGACTATGGAGAAGTACTATATATGGCTACATCAATAGCTACAGGTATTAACAATGGCATAAACTTGACCTCCCCCATCCAGGAGAAAGGAGAAGCAAATCCACCTCCCCTGCTGGAGAAGTCACTTACCATGCCAGCTTTATAGAACAAATTTTCTCCTACATAACACTGCACAACACTTGTTAGCTTGTGTACGGTGTAGTACATGCAATGGAGAAAACCAGCAAAAGAAAAGCAAACAGATGAAGAGAATGGAAAGAAGTAGAAAAACAAGGTGAAGAAAAAAAAAAAAAAAGAGCCAAAGAAGTGCACCCTCTGCTGCCAGAACACAGGTTTTGGTCCCTCTCAAGAGGAACCCAAAATATATTTTATCCAGGGGAACCCAAACTTTCTTGAAGAAGGCCAATCCGTCATGTAGAATTGCCGATAAGCATTAATTTTTCATGATCCATGTTAACTTGGCCTTCAAGAGCTCAAATGGGATTATGAGAGATTTCCAGGATCTCGCATTTGAGATTCTGGCTGCTGAACTGTCTCACGTGTCCCAGGTTCCCCTTCACTGGTCTTCCCAGTAGGGCCTGTTGTGGAGTTTAAATTAGGTTAATCTGGGTAAGGGAATAAATGAAGTTGTACGTGCGGATCCAGAACCGCTTGACTTTGGGACAAGTTCATCATGTGTGTAATATCATTCCCTTCTGACCACAGCCTCTAGATATTGGGCATTTTTAATGTTTCAATATAAAACACAGATTTCGGTCTATCTCAAAAGGAACCCAAAATATATTTTATCCAGGGGAACCCAAACTTTCTTGAAGAAGGCCAATCAGTCATGTAGAATTGCCGACAAGCATTCATTTTTCATGATCCATGTTAACTTGGCCTTCAAGAGCTCAAATGGGATTATGAGAGATTTCGAGGATCTCGCATTTGAGATTCTGGCTCCTGTGGAAATAAAATAAATTAACTGTCTCATGTGTCCCAGGTTCCCCTCCACTGATTTTCCCAGTAGGGCCTGATGTTGAGTTTAAATTAGGCTCACCTGGGTAAGGGAATAAATGAAGTTGTACGTGCAGATCCAGAACCGCTTGACTTCGGGACAAGTTCACCATGTATGTAATATCATTCCCTTCTGATCACAGCCTCTGGATATTGGGCATTTTTAATGTTTCAATATGAAACACAGGTTTTGGTCCCTCTCAAAGTGAACCCAAAATATATTTTATCCAGGGGAACCCAAAATTTCTCGAAGAAGGCCAATCCGTCATGTAAAATTGCCGACAAGCATTCATTTTTCATGATCCATGTTAACTTGGCCTTCAAGAGCTAAAATGAGATTATGAGAGATTTTCAGGATCTCGCATTTAAGATTCTGGCTGCTGTGGATATAAAATAAATGAACTGTCTCACATGTCCCAGGTTCCCCTCCACTGGTCTTCACGGTAGGGACTGTTGTGGAGTTTAAATTAGGTTCACCTGGGTAAGGGAATACATGAAGTTGTACTTGCGGATCATGAACCGCTTTAGGACAAGTTCATCATGTGTGTAATATCATTCCCTCCCGACCACAGCCTCTGGATATTGGGCATTTTTAATGTTTCAATATAAGTATTTTAAAAAAGCACTGCTGCTGGCCAAAAGGAATAAGTATTTTTTTAAATCTTTTTTTTTTGCATTGCTATATGTAACCCAAGGCAATGTTCAACCTCCATGCCTATCAGCCCAGAAATGGAAAACGTAATATTTGGCAGATTCGGCTCCCATTTGTTTAAATGGGGCACGGGTTTCAGGATCCAATCACCGAACAATGCTCAGACTGAACCTGGGCATCCCTAAAGCTGATAATCAGACATCTAGAGGCAAAAAAAGTTCTGTTGGGTAAATCTCTGGATTACAGCTAAATATTGCAGAAAAAGCTGTTTTTGTTATTTTATTATTTTCTTTCGGCTATTGCCTAGTATTTTGTTATTTTCGGTTGAATGTCTGCTTTTTAAGAGGGAGTCCGGCAAAAAAAATTTTTTTTAAAAGTTAGCAGCTACAAATACTGCAGCTGCTGACTTATGTAAATATGGACACTCACCTGTCCAGAGCGCCCGCGATGTCGGCACCCGCGATGTCGGCACCCGAAGCTGTTCTGTTGATCGGCTCTAGGGTGCTGCCGCATGCGCGAGTCACGCTGCGCAATAATGACGGTCCCTGCTGTCTGTGGGATCCATGTGTTTTCCAGCAGACAGCGGGGGCCCCGCAGGAAGTGGCGTAATAGCCGCAGAGTCTGTGGCTATCTATGCCCGGAAGTGGGTGCAGATACCTGTATTATACAGGTATCTGCACCCCCCTCCCCTTGAAAGGTGCCAATTGTGGCACCAGAGGGGGGAGGGTTCCAATGAGCAGAAGTTCCACTTTAAGGTGGAGCTCCGCTTTAAGCAGAGTGTATCTAAAGCTATTTTGTTTTGTAGAGAAAATGGGGAAAGACTGGAGCCCCTGTTTTTTCTGCTGACTGTACCCCAGCTATGGAGATTTATCCTCTCTATTTGCCCTATTTTCCTATTCTGGGAAAGAAAATTGTAGGGAATTTTAAATACTATGGTTGTCAGTAGAATAGGCAGAGAGCAGAAATCTTCCAATGAAAACTTTGGAGAAACTTTGGAGAAATTCCCTCTAATGTTCTCGGGGGGGGGGGGCGGGGGGATAAAAAGAAGAAAGTGGCACAGGCAGAAAGCAATCAGGCAGTGAAGAAACACCTTGATTGGACCCACCATATTATAAATATTATAAAATACAGAAAATAAAAAAATATAAATAGCAAAAAAAAAGATACAAAATATTAGACTTACGGTAATGTAAAATAAAGCTAGCCACAAACTTTCACTTTACGAAAAGAAAAAAAAAAATATAAGAAAGCAGCGTAACCATAGCTATCAACTGCTGAACATAATGTGTCTTTACAGCCTGAAACAAAAGATGAGAACTAAGAACCATTTATCCTAATGAATCCACTTTAACCCTTTCCCACCCAACCACAGCCGGCGCCATAAATCCTCCTCCACTCTTATCTGTCCTCATCCATCTCGCACAAAATGAACAGTAAAAAAAAAAAAAATGAAACCCCGGTCTAGACAATTTCATCTTATCCTGAGTAATCTAGTTAGCACATGGCACAGTAACTAATCAAAAGTTTTGCATTTTTGTTTGCTAATTCAGTTTTGGGATACTTTTTGATATAATTAAACAAGCTGGCCGTCTTGATTAAGATCGGCTTTGAAGTCATTTTTATCAGTCTCAAATCAAATTAAAGTAACAAAATTAGATAAAAGGAAGCGACAAGTGGAATGCATACAAGCATGTAAGTGTATTTTTTTGGCGGAAAAAAAATACTGTCATAATTACACAGAGCATTTTGGATAAAGTTATGCACAATTTTACATATTGAGAAAATAAAACTGGAGAATATTAATTGGTTTTTGAATAAAAATATACATGTTAAATCTATTTTTAATAAGTCTTAGTGCATGTTGTTCAGGTAATCTTTATAAATGATTGTTTATATGGTTTTTGCATGGTGTGCACTTGTCGCAGTACAAACTGTAGTCAGCAGAGGGTATTCTTCAGCCAGCATCTAAAAAGTAACAATCGGCAGCCTAATGTCCCGTATACACGGTCGGAAATTCAGACCACAAAATCCGTCTGACTTTTTCCGACGGATTTTGTCCGACACTGGTGTTGCATACACACAGTCGGACAAAGTTGTCGGAAAATCCCATCATTCTGAACGTGGTGCCGTTTGTTGCGTTCGACGGAACTACGTAGAGGCTATTAGCCAATAGGTTTGGTCTCGTAATTTGATCTGAGCATGCGTGGCACTTTGTCCGTCGGAAATTCTCTACACGCGATCGGAAAAAGTCCGATCGGATTTTGTTGTCGGAAAATTTGAGAGCAGGATCTCAAAATTTTTTTTGAGATCCGACGGAAAAAGTCCGATGGAGCCCACACACGGTCGGATTTTCCGACAACATGGTCCGATAGGACATTTTCCATCGGAATTTCCGACCGTGTGTACGGGGCATTACTGAAGTCCTAAACCAGCTTTTTTCAACCTCTCCGAGTTCCTCTCTCAGAACCTCTAAAATAATTGTCTGGTCTTTGGAGCCCAAACTTAAACCAATTCAATTGATCAGGGGTCAATGGGAAAAAAAAGCCTCTAACAGAGGAATCAAACCCTTTGGAGGTTAGGAAGAATCCAACCTTTATAGTGCTGGTCATTAGGAAGAGTGCCACAATTGCAGTGGTGGTCATTATGGAGAATTAAACCTTTACAATGGTGGTCATTAGGGAGATTCAAACCCTTACAGTGGTGGTCATTTGGAAGAATCTAACCCTTAAAGCAGTGGTCATTGGGAAGAGTGCAACTTCTACAGTGGTGGTCATTAGGGAGATTCCAACCCCCACAGTGGTGGTCATTATGGAGAATCCAACACTTACAGTGGTGGTCATTAAAAGAGAGCAATCCTTGCAGTGGTGGTCATTAGGAATAATCCAACCTTTACAGTGGTCGTAATTTGTAAGACTCTATCCTTTACAGTGGTGGTCATTAGGAAGAGTGAAACCCTTACAGTAGTTGTCATTTGGGTAGAGTGCAACCCTTACAGTGGTGGTGATTAGGAAGAATCCAAACTTTACAGTGGTGGTCATTAGAAAGAATCCAACCCTTACAGTGGTGGTCATTGGGAAGAGTGCAACTTTTACAGTGGTGGTCATTGGGAAGAGTGCAACTTTAATGCCCCGTACACACGGTCGGAAATTGTCCGATCGGACCATGTTGTCGGAAAATCCACACGTCCGGGAAGAAGCCAAGCAATTACGCACTCACCGAAACGCGTTGACGTCACGGTACCACGTGACCGCCAGCAGAACGCCCACCGTCATTTCCAAACACACAGCGGGAAACCTCCACATGGAGAACGTAGCTGCTCTAAACAGCGGCAGCCAGAGGAAAAATCTCGCCTTACAGATTCATCCCAAAGCAGCGTCAAGGCTACCAACTGCCTACATCAGCCACGAAACCACCAGCAACCGTCCATGAACAAGCCCTGAGATCAGGACGCGGCACCCGATATCGCATAGCGATGCAAAGCTGCAAAACGGACAGGACAAGCTCCATGTGGTAACGTAACAGGCTGAGGCCATATCAAAAACTTGCCTAACCAGTTGTCAAATGATATTACCATATTAACGCTACATGCTAACTGCTTTAAAGTTGTTGCTTGATTGATCTGTAACAGTGTGCTGTTGAAATAGAAGTACCTACATGTGACATGAAGGTCTCCAGCATTCATGCTGAAGGTGGCTATCTACTACACTGATCAACTAAACCTTTCTCCATGAACATGAACCATTTTGATTTTTAAACAAGCGTTCCAACTATATATTAATAATGGATGGGTAACTTCACCAGACAAATAGAATATCTGACAATTCTGACATATGTGCTATTTCACTCATAGAACAGATACAGCGGCGCCTCTCTAATAATTATAGAGACACCTTGTCTGAACAAATTACCTACCAGCTTTGTTAACAGGAACTTCCAGAAATACTACCTCTCAAATGTATTAATGTCAATGGTTACTAGAATCCATATCCAGTTTAAACTTAGATACTCACAATAGGGCAATGGCCAGTTGGTGAACCAAATGGTATAAGCTTATTTCAACTCCAATTTACCACCTGGTAACCCAACCATTTGTCTCCAACTGACCATCTCTGCTGTGCGAATCACGTGGTGCACCACCTGTCGTTATATGGTTGTTATGTGTTGTCCTGTACCAGTTCGTCCTTGCTAAGCAGGAACATGTTGTTCCCTTTTTTAAGAAAGATACCCATTTTCTAATAATAAACTTCAATTTATAATTAACTTGAAGGACTCAATCAAATACTTTGTCACCATTAGTAGCCTCTTTATGGGCCCGGCTCTTTCGGTCTCAGGTTTTCTCCCCCCCTTTTTACATATGCTTATGGCTACGGAGACACTTACCATTCAGGTAGAAGATTGCATACTGATCCATTAACTTAATCGATCAGATAAATTGATGGTACCCTTGTCATCCCTCCCCTTTCCCTTTTCTTTTTTCCTTTATCCGCAATACATTTGTCGGAAAATCCGCCTGTGTGTGGGCTCCATCTGACTTTTTCCAACTAAAAAAATTTGAGATCCTGCTCTCTAATTTTCCGACAACAAAATCCGATCGGACTTTTTCCGATCGTGTGTACAGATCAAATTACAAGACCAAAGCTATTGGCTACTAGCCTCTATGTAGTTCCATCGTACGCAACGAACGTCACCGGATTTTTCCGACAACTTTGTCCGACCGTGTGTATGCAACACCAGTGTCGGACAAAATCCGTCGGAAAAAATCTGACGGATTTTGTGGTCGGAATTTTTCGACCGTGTGTACGGGGCATTACAGTGGTGGTCACTGGGAAGAGAGCTACTCTTACAGTGGTGTTAATTAGGAAGAATCCAACCTTTACAGTGGTTTTAATTTGTAAGACTCTATCCTTTACAGTGGTGGTCATTTTGGCAGAGTGCAATCCTTACAGTGGTGGTGATTAGGAAGAATCTAATCCTTACAGTGGTGGTCATTAGGAAGAATCAAACCCTTAAAGCGGTGGTCATTGGGAAGAATCCAACCTTTACAGTGGTGGTAATTTGGAAGAATCTAACCTTTACAGTGGTAGTCACTGTAAGGAGAGGCCATCATGCCTCTCCTTTGGCTTCAACACTTTCCAGTCACTGACCCAAAAAAGGATGATGTACTGACTTCCGGAATCTCTGTCGTTGACCCAGAAAATAGAATCAGCCATGCAATTAGCATTTCCAGAAGGAGGTCAGCAGTTGGAAATAAATTTGAATTTTGGGTTCCTCCATTTATTTCCAGTGTGGGTTTTAATCTGATTGGCTGCTGTGTGTGTGGGCATGGGTACTTCATATATCAGACAATGAAATAAATGAGGTCCTATGTGATGAGAAGATAATCTGAATTCTGGTCATTAGGGAGAATCCAGGCTTTACAGTAGTGGTAATTTGGAAGAATCAAACCCTTACAGCCATGGTCATTAGGGAGATTCCAACCCTCACAGTGGTGGTCATTAGGGAGAATCCAACACTTATAGTGGTGGTCATTAAGAAGAGAGCAACCCTTACAGTGGTGGTGATTAGGAAGAATCCAACCTTTACAGTGGTGGTCATTAGGAAGAATCCAACCCTTAAAGTGGTGGTCATTGGAAAGAAAGCAACTTCTACAGTGGTGGTAATTTGGAAGAATCTAACCTTTACAGTGGTAGTCACTGTAAGGAGAGGCCATCATGCCTCTCCTTTGGCTTCAACACTTTCCAGTCACTGACCCAGAAAAGGATGCTGTACTGACTTCCGGAATCTCTGTCGTTGACCTAGAAAATAGAATCAGCCATGCAATTAGCATTTCCAGAAGGAGGTAAGCAGTTGGAAATAAATTCGAATTTTGGGTTCCTCCATTTATTTCCAGTGTGGGTTTTAATCTGATTGGCTGCTGTGTGTATGGACATGGGTACTTCATATTTCAGACAATGAAATAAATGAGGTCCTATGTGATGAGAAGATAATCTGAATTCTGGCAGAAACTTTTTCTTACAATCTTGGTGAGCCGCTGTCCTCGTGGGGTTAGCAGCGCGCGGCTCTGTTCTAGGATCTGAGCTCAGCTGAGATTTGCTTCTTGCTGATGCAGACACAAAGACCAAATTAGCAGCTGCAATCAGCACAAATCTATCAGTGGCTTTGGGGATGTCATCTGTTTTCATTTCTTCTCTTCCCATGCTATTAATTCATCCATCAAATAACGGCGCATAAAGTCAGGACGGAGATGTCTCTTGCAAAACTGTCTGTGCGTTAGAAGCTCAGCCATTCCCCAATTTACATGTAAATGGAGCTTCACGAAATATTAAATCGATTTAGAAACAGAGATACTGTTCCTTCTTCTTGTGTTTACATGTGTCGGATTCTGGAATGCATTTTAACCTCTTCCTGCCGGTGCGACTCGTATATGCGGTGGCAGGACTGTTGGTTTGAAAATAGTTTGTAAAACTCTGAAATAAAAAATGACCAAAGCATACCCTTCTTTATGCCGCATACACACGATCGGAATTTCCGACAAAAAAAACGTGGATTTTTTTCCCGAAGGATGTTGGCTCAAACTTGTCTTGAATACACACGGTCACACAAATGTTGGCCCAAAATTCTGAACGTGAGAACGCGGTGACGTACAAGACGTACAACGAGCTAAGAAAAAGGAAGTTCAATAGCCAGTGCAGCTCCTTCTGCTTGATTCCGAGCATGTGTGAGCTTTTGTGCGATGGACTTGTGTACACACGATTGGACTTTCCGACAACAAGTGAAGTTGGCGGAAAATTTGAGAGCCTGCTCTCAAACATTTGTGGCCGGAAATTCTGACAGCAAATGTTCGATGGAGCATACGCACGGTCGGACTTTCTGACAACAAGCTCACATCGAACATTTCCAGTCGGAAAGTCCAACCATGTGTACGCGGCAATAGTGTGCGCTTCCCTCAGTCCAAAGTTACCAGTGTGATTTCTGTCTGCTGTCTCCTTCTTTTACTATCTGCCTGAGTCCCTTTTGACAGGTTCTGCCAACTCCAAGCAATCATGGCTGATGGAGGTGGGTGGCACCAGCACACAGCCTGTGATTGACAGCCGCAGCTGTGCATGTTTCCCTATGAGACTGTGTAGAGGGGGGTGTGTCCTTTCCCATAGACACACTCCTAAACCTTGTGGACAGCCTTCCCAGAATAGTTGAAGCTGTTATAGCCGTATAGCCACAAAGGGTGGGCCAACTCAATATTGAACCCTACAAACTAAGACTGGGATGCCATTAAAGTTCATGTTCGTGTAAGGTAGGTAGGTGTCCCAATACTTTTGATAATATAGTGTATGTGCGGTAAGAAGAATGCAATCCAGCCACTCCAATTGTCTGGTCCCACAGCTTTTTGACTGCATTAGCCATACACACACCTCTCAACTTTTTGAGATGGGAATAAGGGACACCTATGAGCAAAAGTATGCAGGCATAGGACACACCCCTTACCACGCCCACTTAAAGGAGAATTGTACAAAAAAAGATGATTGGTTAAACCCAAGGGAATTTTTTTACCACTACTATTCCGTTATATTGGCTTTTGGAATTTACAAATGCAGCAATTTAGAAATCAGATTAGCGCTGGAAAAAAGACTTTTTGATAGATAAAAAGTGAATTTTATATACAGATATATAGATCAGACCAAAATGAGGAGCAATGAGGGACAGAGGGACATTGCTCTCAATCAGGGACAGTTGGGAGCTATGCCTACAGGTTAGGTTGGCCATACAATCATAGATTTTCTTTGTTTGGCCTGCACCTTGCATATTCCATATGGCCCTTCACATTTTCAATTAAAGGATGTTGGGGAGGAGATGGCCGGGATGGCCACTCGTTAAGCAAATCTTTGCATAGTGTATAGCCAGCTTTAATTTCAGTTTGTAGAAGAAGCTCAGAAGGCAATAAATCTACATGACTAAAACAGAAAACCGAATGCTTCTTACTGCACAAAGAGGGATCTGTGACTAGAGAGGATCCTGAGGTCCGTCTTCAGCCCTTCTATACCAGAAACTTCACAGTTTTCCCCAAACGGGGGCCCCCATCCAGGGGCGGACTGACAACTCATGGGGCCCCCGGGCAATAGGAGATTATGGGGCCCCCAGGCAATCAGAGATTATGGGGCCACACAGTATACAAGCACACAGTATACACAGACATGTTTCTATTGGCTGAGAAGGTACTGGAGAGGCGGGGCAGCTATAATCTCGGGATTTTTAGACCAAAAGGATGTCGGTAAGGGACATTTCAGAGACAGATGTAAAAAAAAAACAAAGATTTTTACATACTGTCCCTGGTTTTACTGAGGCTGATAACCCTGATGGGGCCCCCTAGTGGCCGGGGGGCCCTCGGTCAGTGCCCGAGTGGCTGAATGGTCAGTCCACCCCTGCCCCCATCTTATCCCAGGCCCCATAGCGCCTGCATAAGCTGCTATGGCTATTGTTACGTCACCGTGCCAATGTCGTCTGTCCGTGGTTCCGATTGGGCTTCAGAATTATTCCTCTTATCAGACCTTGGCAGTGGTTTCTTTACACACTTTCAGAACTTGATCTCAAATGTGGATTTTTCCGCCAGCTGACTAATTAAGTATTATTTTACGTTGGGAGCTTTCTCCACAAAATACACATCATATAATCGCAGGAGCTCTGTCACAACAACAGGGTGGAAAATGGAACTAAGTACTGTGATTGCGAGTATACTGATAATTATGTTCAATTAAACGTACACGTACACCCACCGAGGACAGCGACTTAATGTATGGTGGCTGTGGCTGTTTTAAGTAATAATGGCTATAGATAGCAAAGCGGATGTTGGGAGGGGGAAAACAATTACATGGTAGCAATGCAAGCTTTAGATGTTGTTGCCATAGAATTTATACATGTAGTTTATCCATGTTTAGCTCGTGCCGAGCCATACTGTCACAGGCGCCGCCCCCTCTCTCTTGCCGCCCCCTCTCTCTTGCCACCCCCTCTCTCTTACCACCCCCTCTCTCTTGCCACCCCCTCTCTCTTGCCACCCCCTCTCTCTTGCCGCCCCCTCTCTCTTGCCGCCCCCTCTATCACCAATAGATAGATTCATGCATTGTATGATGAAGATAGAAACCCCAGGAAGTCAGCACAGGGATGGTGGGATCCCCTCATAATGATAAATTCATCATAACGAACATTCGTAATTGTTACGAAAAGATTAAGAATCTAACGAAAATTCGTATTTCGTACGAATCCGAAGTGAATTTCGGACACGAATTACAAAATACAAATTAATTTTAATACGGAACTAAACGAAACAAATTTTTGGACGGCACACATGTCTAATGCAGACTACTGTCTCTAATGCTGCGTACACACGACCGGACTTTCCATCAGACTTCACACTAATGCGGCGTACACACGGTCGGAATTTCTGATGGAAACAGTCCGATGGGAGCTTTTCATCGGATTTTCCGACCGTGTGTATGCCCAACGGTCTTTTTCTGTTGGCATTTCCGACGGACTTTGGATTAAGAACCTGTTCTCAATCTTTCCGATGGAAAACCTTTCTATCGGATTTTTCGATTGTGTGTATGCAATTCCGACACGCAAAATTCCGACGCATGCTCAGAAACAATTCGGCGCATGCTCGGAAGCATTAAACTTCCCTTTTTGTAGTGCCGTCGGACGTGTTGTATGTCGTGGTGTTATTGACCGTCGGAATTTGGTGTGACCATGTGTAGGCAAGACAGTTTGAGTGAAATTCCATCGGAATTCCAACAGGAAAACCATCAGAGCTTTTTCCGATTGTGTGTACGCGGCATTAGGAGGCACACAATGGGGAAATTATACCATGGGAGAAAGACACCTTAGTAAACAGATTATAGAAGGAAACCCCAGCATCAAGTTGTTTTGAGCAGGTTATATTAACATCTGCTCTGCGTCTCACAGTCTAGGTGGGGGTGAAGCAGCCATTGCTGATTTGGACACCAAGGCCCCACGTCTGTTCCTAGGTCCTAGATTCACAGAGTCTGTGTGTTTTGGGAGACATGGAACCAAATCTGAAGCAAGACCACTCCAAGGGTCCCCCAAGAACACCCCCCCCCCCCAAACCAGGGCACATAGTCAGTAGACAAGAGGCCCTGTCCTGGTTGGGTCTGTCACAGGCCCCTTCCACACTGACTGACCAATTGGGTCCACCTGTCAGTTTTTCAGGCAGACCCAATCAGACCATCTATTGCTCTCTATGGACGGCGAATGTCAATGTCAACTAGACATGTGCACAACCAAAAAATTCGTTTATTTTCGTTTCGTTTCCGAAAAAAAAATCGTTTTTTTTTTTTTTTTCGTTTCGTTTTTTTCGTTTCCGTCGATTCGTAACGATTCGTACATTCGTAAGTCGTCGTTGTTCGTATTCGTAACGATTCGTACATTCGTAAGAGTTATTTTTTCGTTGATTCGTTTTTTCGTTAGTTTAATTTTCGGACACATTCGTATTTATTCGTACATTCGTAACATTCGTAGATTCGTAATCGGAGCATAATTCATAATTTGATGTAATGTGTGCTATTATTACATTTTAATAATTTACGAATCGAAAAAAAAAGTTACGAATCGAAAAAAAAGTTACGAATCGAAAAAAAAAAGTTACGAATCTACGAATTTTTTTGTTCAATAGAGACACGGAAAATTACAAATCGAAAAAAAAAAAAAAAAAGTTACGAATCGAAAAAAAAGTTACGATTCGGAAAAAAAAAAAAAAATTACGAATCGAAAAAAAGTTACAAATGTACGATTTTTTTTGTTCAATAGAGACACGGAAAATTACAAATCAAAAAAAAAAAAAATTACGAATCGAAAAAAAAAGTTACGAATCGAAAAAAAAAGTTACGAATGTACAAATTTTTTTGTTCAATAGAGACACGGAAAATTACAAATCGAAAAAAAAAAAAAAACAAAGTTACGAATCGAAAAAAAAGTTACGAATCGAAAAAAAAAAGTTACGAATCGAAAAAAAAGTTACGAATCGAAAAAAAAAGTTACGAATGTACGAATTTTTTGGTTCAATAGACACGAAAAATTACAAATCGAAAAAAAAAAAAAAAAATTTACGAATCGAAAAAAAAAAGTTACGAATCGAAAAAAAAGTTACGAATGTACTAATTTTTTTGTTCAATCCATTCGAAGCACGTTTAGCAGCACCATTGTAAGGGACACGGAAAATTACCAATTCAACAAAAAAAAGGTTACGAATTTTTTTCGTTCGTTTTCGTTTTTCGGATTTTCTTCATTAGTACATTCGTTGTTTCTAATTAGTTTTTTTTGGATTTTCGTTGTTTTTCGGATTCGAATGATTCGTTATACGAACGATTCGTTACGATTCGTTATTCGTATTCGTACGATTCGAATGATTCGTTCATTCATACGAAAACGAACGAACGAAAATAACGAAAAAAAAAAAAAAAAAAAAAGAAAAAACGAAAAAAAACGAAACGAATTGCACATGTCTAATGTCAACCCGCCAACATCCGATCCAATCCTGTCTGCTAAAAACAGGTGGATGGGGGAGCTGTCCCCATACATCTGGTGGATCGGATGACAGTCAGATGGAACCGGACAGGCTGTCCATTTCCATCCGACCACCCCATAAAGAAAAATGGGATGTGTCATGGACACAGACCTGTGATCCTCCTGCACAGTGGGGATCCACTGGAGGACTCCGCGAGTGTGGAAGGGTCCTTAGAGCAGACAAAGCCACAAAGCTGACATGTGTAAATAGCTAATTATGTTTTGATTATTAATTAAAGTTGGATTTTATTCTGAATTTTCTTCGAAACCTCATATAATGAACGCCATTAAAATCCAATTTAATAACAAATTTCTCTTGACATAATATCGCTGATTTTTGCTATTTGCATTTACAGTTGACATTTTCTTTTTCAAGCGTCATTTTCTAATTACAACTAAATTTAGGTGCTTTTTCCCACTTCATGTTTTTAAAAGCTAAACATCTCCAGAGTTGGGATTCAAATTCTTTGCCCGTAAGCGCACTCCTCTTCTGGTTTTAGGATCATCTTACTATATTTTGGTTCTAATTTTCCTTTAATTAATAACTGTTTCATGATTGACTTGCAGGTGCGCCTCTCAGCGTCCTGCTTAAAATTCACAAATTAGCACATTCTCAACAAGGTTCAGTGAGGGGAGGTTTAAAACTAAATTTAATTACTAAACTCCTCCACATGAATGGATTATTCAGATTAAGGGATTTTACAGAGCAAAACCTGAAGAAGAAAACATGAAATATACTACATACAGTTTTCAAAGCTTTCATTTTTTTATTTTTATTTTTTCTAAACAAGAAAGTGAAAACATTTTGTTGGCTTGTCTTAAGAACATTTGTTTCTTTGGAGATACTTATCTTAAAATTAAATGGTAATTAAAAATAAACTTTTTGGGGACAAGTTTTTAAGGGACAATCGCTCTTTTCACATTTAGTATTTTATCTATAGCCATTTTATTTAAATTTTTTTTAGATTTGAACAGGTGAAACAACGCTACAACCGCTTCAGCCCCGGAAGGTTTACCCCCCTTCATGACCAGGTCACTTTTTGCGATATGGGACTGCAGTATTTTAACTGACAATTGCGCGGTCGTGTGACGTTGTACCCAAATTAAATTGATGTCCTTTTTTCCCACAAATAGAGCTTTCTTTTGGTGGTATTCGATCAACTCTGTGTTTTTTATCTTTTGCTCTATAAACAAAAAAAACCCATAAATTTTGAAAAAATTATATTTTTTACTTTCTGCTGTAAAACACATCCAATATATATTTTTTTTTTAAATGTAAAAAATCAAATGTCTTCATTAACCACTTCAGCCCCGGACCAATTGGCAGCCAAAGGACCAGGCCCCTTTTTGCTGCGTCGCTTTAACTGACAATTGCGCGGTCGTGCGACGTGGTCTTCCAAACAAAATTGACGTCCTTTTTTTCCCACAAATAGAGCTTTATTTTGGTGGTATTTGATCGCCCCTGCGGTTTTTATTTTTTGCGCTATAAACAAAAATCGAGCGACAATTTTGAAAACAATGCAATATTTTTTACTTTTGCTATAATAAATTTTCCCAAAAAAATATATAAAAAACATTTTTTTTCCTCAGTTTAGGTCGATACGTTTTCTTGTACATATTTTTGGTAAAAAAAATCGCAATTAGCGATTATTGATTGGTTTGCGCAAAAGTTATAGCGTTTACCAAATAGGGGATAGTTTTATAGCATTTTTGTAAATATTTTTTTTTTTACTAGTAATGGCGGCGATCAGCGATTTTTATTGTGACTGCGACATTATGGCGGACACATCGGACATTTTTGACACATTTTTGGGACCATTGTCAATTATACAGCAATCAATGTTATTTAAATGCATTGATTCCTGTATAAATGACAGTTGTAGTGAAAGAGTTAACCACTAGGGGGAGGGGAGGGGTTATGGGCTGTGACGTGTGTGTGTGTTTTTT
Source organism: Lithobates sylvaticus (assembly GCA_028564925.1). Taxonomy (NCBI): domain Eukaryota; kingdom Metazoa; phylum Chordata; class Amphibia; order Anura; family Ranidae; genus Lithobates; species Lithobates sylvaticus. Next base: position 735,861,891 of record CM053026.1, on the reverse strand, counting down.
TTACATTAGGGGGCGGGGCTGACGTCTGTTGTCATTGATCGGCTTTCCCGATGACCGGGAACAGCCAATCAATGACAGGCAGAGTAGGAAGCGCAGGGAGAGGTTTGTTTACACAGACCTCTCCCCGTTCTTCAGCTCTGTGACCCGATCGCGGGACACCAGCGGCGATCGGGTCCGCTGGTCCCGTGGCCGGGGTCACGGAGCTCCCGACCGGGTCACGAGTGCGCTGCTGGCGGCGCGACCCACGGGCAGGCATTTAAAGTGGAAGTAAACCCCCTATCGTTTTCAGCCAAGGAAGCTGCCATCTTTGCCTCTGTTTAATCTTCAACTGCCACGGTGCTGCACATGTGATCCGTTATGACACCAGCCATTGGATGGTTTGACTGTTTGGTTGAGAGCACAGCCAATGTGCAGTTAGCATTCACGGCATGCCTTTTTTTTTAGACTGTTATATCGATGGGTTTACTTCCGCTTTAAAGGGCCACGTACACGTACGTGATTTTGCCTGCCCGTGCCATTCTGCCGCAGAATATCTGCGTGAGGCGGTCGGGAAGCGGTTAATTTAGGCCAATATCTATTCTGCTACATATTTTTGGTAACAAAAATCCCAATAAGCGTATATTGATTGGTTTGCGCAAAAGTTATATGGTCTACAAACTATAGGATATATCTATGAATTTTTTTTTTTTTTACAAGTAATGGCGGCGATCAGCGATTTTTAGCGGGACTGCGACATTGCGGCGGACAAATATGACACTAAGTGACACTTTTTGGGGACCGGCGACACCAGTACAGTGATCTAATGACACTGGCAGGGAAGGGATTAACATCAGGGGCAATCAAAGGGTTAATGTGTTTCCTGGGAGTGATTTCTAACTGTGTGTGGGGGGAAGGGGGTGCTTTGACTGTGGGAAGACAGAGATCCGTGTTCCTGCGTAACAGAAACACAAGATCTCCATTTTCCCCTCTGACAGATTGGCCTTTTTTACATAGATAGACCGCCCTTCTGTCTGCCTCAGGAACGATCTGGGGACAGGATCTCAAATTTTTTCCGTCGGAAATTCCGATGGAGCCCACACGCGGTCGGATTTTCCGACAACATGGTCCAATAGGACATTTTCCGTCGGAAAATCCGACCGTGTGTACGGGGCATAAGACTGGGATGCCATTAAAGTCCATGTGTGTGTAAAGGCAGGTGTCCCAATATTTTTGACAATATTGTGTATTGATAGATACATAGATAGATAGATAGATAGATAGATAGATAGATAGATAGATAGATAGATAGATAGATAGATAGATAGATAGGATATATAGAGAGATAAAAAAAAAAAACATAAAAATGTAAACATTAAAAAAATTGAAAACATTTAAAATAAAAATCAGAAACTATTGTTTATTCCCATTACTCCTTAACTGAAAATGTAATATTTGACAGTGGATTTGGTTACTGCCAAAAAATAATGTTCCATTCTGAAAATCACTTCCTGTATTTTTGTCTAAAATTCCCACCAGCGATAACTTTGGAATATTCTTAGACTGCAGTCACCTCACATCATTTTACGTACCGTTACCTTCGCCATTTTTAAAACGGTAAAGACACTTATCTTTGATCTTCTGCAAATTATCCATGATTAATCTCTTTCATTTCCCCCTCCAAAAAAAACTTACTTAAGAACTTTAAATGCAAATGCAATTTTCCTAAAAACGTAATTCACAGCACCATTAGTTTCCTGATATTTTTACCGCACATTTTCAAGGTTATTACCGAGTGCTATAACTTAGGCAATTAAAAATAAAAAGTCACCTTTTTTGTGAAGACCATTCACTGTGTGTCCTTCTATATATTGAATGGTTAATAAAAATGTAATTCATAAAAACAGGTGCCCATTTTTCCTGTCTGAAATTGAGCATTAAATTGTAAAAAGGAGATTTAAAGGGATTGTTAATTTAAAATAGTTGTGATAATAATAATGAAAAAAAAAAAAAAATGTTGCAGCCCCCCATTTATCTTTTTATCAATGAAAAATAAAATAAAATTACGTTTATATTTTAACCACTTCAGCCCCGGAAGATTTTACCCCTTCCTGACCAGAGCACTTTTTGCGATTCGCCACTGCGTCGCTTTAACTGACAATTGCGCGGCCGTGCGAAGTTGCACCCAAACAAAATTGACGTATTTTTTCCCGACAAATAGAGCTTTCTTTTGGTGGTATTTGATCGCCTCTGCGGTTTTTATTTTTTGCGCTATAAACAAAAAAGAGCGACAATTTTGAAAAAAAATGCAATATTTTTTACTTTTTGCCACAATAAATATCCCCAAAAATATATAAAAAAATGTTTTTCCTCAGTTTAGGCCGATATGTATTCTTCTACATATTTTTGTTAAAAATCACAATAAGCGTATATTGATTGTTTGCGCAAAAGTTATAGTGTCTACAAAATAGGGGATAGTTTTAGGGCATTTTTATTAATATTTTTTTTTTACTAGTAATGGCAGTGATCTGCGATTTTTATCGTGACTGCGACATTATGGCAGACACATCGGCCAATTTTTGCACATTTTTGGGACCATTGTAATTTTTACAGCGATCAGTGCTATAAAATTGCACTTATTACTGTAAAAATTACACTGGCAGTGAAGGGGTTAACCACTAGCTGGCTAGGAAGGGGGGAAGTGTGTCCTAGGGAGTGATTCTAACTGTTAGGGGGCGTGGCTATGTGTGACACATCACTGATTATAGCTCCTGATCACAGGGAGCTATGATCAGTGACACTGTCACTAGGCAGAATGGGGAGATGCTTGTTTACATTAGCATCTCCCCGTTCTTCAGCTCCGTGAGATGATAGCGGGTATGCCCACGGACATCGAGTCCGCGGGACCTGCGATCCTACTCGCGGCAAGGTCGCACGCACACCACCGGCAGCGTGCATGCGACCACACGGTGGCAAATTCAAAGGGACGTACCTGTATGCCCATTTGCCCAGCCGTGCCATTCTACCGACGTAAATATACATGCGACGGTCGGCAAGTGGTTAATATCTTGTTTACTTCTTTTATTACTAAGAGTCATTAAAATCGAAATGAGCATGCCACATTTAGCAGGGGCAGTGTTTGTATTCATTAATTTGATAATAAATAATTTATGAATTTAATTTTATAAAATGTGTTGATGGGGGGTTCCCTCCCGCGGAGCCATTGTGTTCTCCCGGTGGGGGCGTCCACTGCTGGGAGAACACAGTGATTATTGTTAGCGGCTATGACAGCTGCCAGCAATAATCGCATGTAAAATCCAACAGGCTGGTTGAACCCAAGTTAATCTCTTGATCAACTTGGGTACATTCAGCTTGCCCATGCATGTTTAGAATCTCAAGAAAAACAGAAATGGAAGTCGCGCACACATACTCGAAAGACGGCTGCAGCATGGACCTACTTTGCCGGGAGGGCGTCCATAGATGTCCTCCCGTGCTCGAGCGCCCTGCGCTCGCCCAGTAGGGTCTATTAGACTTGGCTGATCACAGGTTGGAGTAAGGGGTCGATCCCGACCCCTTACCACGTGATCAGCTTTTAGCCAATGACAGCTGATCATGTGATATAAACAGAGCTGGTAATCGGCTATTTTTTCTCCTCACACTGGTAGCGTGAGGCGGAAAAAAAAAGCTGATCACCGGCGGCTGTGAGAGGGACATCAGTGCCGATCGTGGAGAACCTCTGCCCACCTGTGCCACCTACCAGTGCACAACAGTGCCGCCTACTAGTGCCCACCAGCGCCACCTATCAGTGCCACCTATCAGTGACATCTATCAGTGCCCATCCGTGCCACTCATCATTGCCCACAGTGTCACCTATCAGAGCCCATCAGTGCCCATCAGTGCCACATATCAGTACCCATCAGTGACATCTATTAGTGCCCATCAGTGCCACTCATCAGTGCCACCCATCACTTCCACCCATCAGGGCCCATCAGTGCCGTCTTATCAGTGCCCATGAGTGCCATCTTATCAGTGCCAATCAGTGTCACCTTAGTGTCGCCTTATCAGTGCCCATCAGTGCAGCCTATCAGTGCCCATCAGTGCCACCTATCAGGGCCCATCAGTGACATCTATCAGTGCCCATCAGTGCCACTCATCAGTGCCACCCATCATGGTCCACCAGTGCCGTCTTATCCGTGCCCTTGAGTGCCATCTTATCAGTGCCTATCAGTGTCGCCTTATCTGTGCCTATCAGTGTCACCTTATCAGTGCCCATCAGTGGTGCAGCCTATCAGTGCCCATCAGTGCATTCTCATCTGCAAATATCAATGAAGGAGAAAAATTACCCGTTTGCAAAATTTTATAACAAATTATGAAACATGTTTTTTTTTTTTTTTTTTTTAAATGTCTGTCTTTTTTTTGTTTGTTTAGCAAAAAATAAAAACCCCAGCTGTGATTAAATACCACCAAAAGAAAGCTCTATTTGTGGGGAAAAAATGATGAAAATTTGGGCACAGTGTTGTATGACCGCGCAATTGTCATTCAAAGTGCAATAGCACTGAAAATTGGTCTGGGAAGGAGGGGGGGGGGGGTTAAGTGCCCAGTAAGCAAGAGGTTAAATCTGGACATAGCAGATTTTCTTTTTTGCAGAGATTCATTTGAAATAAACGATGAAATAAATAGAAATAGAGAGGAAATAAATCGCCTCGCCAAAGAGATTCTGTGTTCCTGAACATCGTTTAGAATCTTTGTGATTATTCATTTTCTTGTATTTACTGGCTCAGCAATATAAAAAAAAAAAAAGAAAAAAAAGTTTTGCTTGATCTGTTCTAATCCAATATTCCCATACTTTGTGACATCTGCCCGTTTTGTGAGTATTATATTCTGCAATAGGCTATGTGTCCTGATCAAATTAGCAATTTAATTAACTCAGCAGCGAGAGGGTCAGCAAAGTTCACGTTCCGTTCTTTAATAACGTTACATTAGCATCGGTTTCATTTAAAGACGACGCTTCGGGAACACGTCCATTCCGAGCTGTGAACTGCCGATGTTAACCAGCAACACTGCGCTAAGAACCCGCAAAGTTACGAATTGAAAAAAAAAGTTACGAATGTACGAATTTTTTCGTTCCATCCATTCGAAGCACGTTAAGCAGCGCCATTGTAAGAGACACGGAAAATGACGAATCGCAAAAAAAAATAAAAAGCTACGAATGTACGAATTTTTTCGTTCAATCCATTCAACGCACGTTAAGCAGCGCCATTGTAAGAGACACGGAAAATTACGAATCGAAAAAAAAAAAAAATATGTTACGAACGTACAATTTTTTTTGTTCAATCCATTCGAAGCACGTTAAGCAACGCCATTGTAAGAGACACGGAAAATGACGAATCGCAAAAAAAAAATAAAAAGCTACGAATGTACGAATTTTTTCGTTCAATCCATTCGAAGCACGTTAAGCAGCGCCATTGTAAGAGACACGGAAAATTGCGAATCGAAAAAAAAAAACACTGCGCTAAGAACCCGCTCACCGGCCTTCACACATCACATGCCTTGGTCTGTCCAGCCAGTATGGTCACCTGCTGAATACGCACCATCCACAGACAGCTTAACTCTCCAGTAAGACACAGAAGTTTAATTCAAGGTAGTTTTACTTTTTAACCGCTTCAATAGTGGACACTTTTACCCCCCCCTTCCTGCCCAGGCCAATTATCAGCTTTTAGAGCTGTCACACTTTAACTACTTGCCTACCAGGCACGAACACCTCCTTCCTGACCAGGCCATTTTTCAGCTTTCAGCGCTGTCGCATTTTGAATGACAATTGCGCGGTCAAGCAACGCTGTACCCAAATAAAATTATTATCATTTTTTCCCCACAGATAGAGCTTTATTTTGGTGGTATTTGATCACCTCTGCGGTTTTTATTTCTTGCGCTATAAACAAAAGAAGAGCAACAAGTTTGAAAAAACATAATATTTTTTACTTTTTATTATAATAAATATCCAATTATTTATTTTTTTTTTAAACAAATTTTTTCCTCAGTTTAGGCCGATACGTATTCTTCTACATATTTTTGGTAAAATAAAATCGCAATAAGCGTATATTGATTGGTTTGCGCAAAAGTTATAGCGTCTACAAAATAGGGGATAGATTTATAGCATTTTTAATATAATTTTTTTTTTACTAGTAATGGCGGCGATCTGCGATTTTTATCATGACTGCGACATTGCGGCGAACATATCGGACACTTTTGACACATTTTTGGGACCATTCACATTTATACAGCGATCCGTGCTATAAAAATGCATTTATTACTGTATAAATGTGGCTGTCAGGGAAGGGGTTAACACTAGGGGGCGCTGCAGGGGTTAATGTGTTCCCTATGTTAGTGATTCTAACTGTGGGGGGAGGGGACTGACTGGGGGAGGGGACCGATCGGTGTCCCTATGTACAAGGGACACACCATCGGTCTCCTCTCCAGTGACAGGACGTGGATCTGTGTGTTTACATACAGATCCACATCCTGCTCGATTACCGGGCAATCGCGGGTGCCCAGCGGACATCGCGGCCGCCGGGCACGCGCATTGGCTCCCCAGCTACGCGGCGGGCGCGCCCCCCTAGTGGCCAAAATGTAGCCGACGTCATATGACGGCGTCCCGCCACAAGAGCCGCACCGTCCCGCCATCATTTGACAGTGGGCGGTCGGCTAGTGGTTAAAGGACAATTGCGCGGTCATGAAACCCTGTACCCAAATAACATTTTTAGGAATTTTTTCTTTTCACACAAATAAAGATTTCTTTCGGTGGTATTTAAAGTAGAACAAATGATTCACAAGGAATCAAGACACCACCGATCAACCCTATACAATCAATATTTTTTTTAAGCCGCAACCGATCAGGAGGCCAATTGAAGCGCTTTTTTTTTTTGCGCTATAAAAGAAAAAAGACTGAAAATTCTGAATGAATGAAAATTTATTTTTCTTCGTTTCTGTTATAAAATTTAGCAAATTAGTAATTTTTCTTCATAGATTTTGGCCAAAATTCATACTGCTACAAATCTTTGGTAAAAATAAGTACAAATTGGGGTATATTATTTGGTCTTTGTGAAAGTTATAGAGTCCACAAGCTATGGTGCCAATATCTGAAAACTGATCACAAGATTTTTTGAGACCCTAACATGCCAGAAAAGTACAAATACCCCCAAATGACCCCTTTTTGGAAAGAAGATGTTTTTTTAGCAAAGACCCTAGAGAATACAATAGCGGTCGTTGCAATTTTTTATCTTGCACGGTATTTGCGCAGCAATTGTTCGAATGCATTTAAAAAAAAAAAAAACTGTTTTGTGCTTTAAAAAAAAACAAAACAATAAAGTTAGCCCAATGTTTTTGCATAATGTGAAAGATGTTACGCCGAGTAAATAGATACCTAACATGTCACCCTTCAAAATTGCACACACTCGTGGAATGGCGCCAAACTTTGCTACTTAAAAATCCCCATAGGCAACGTTTTAACATTTTTTACAGGTTACATGTTTTGAGTTACAGAGGAGGTCTAGGGCCAAAATTATTGCTCTCCCTATAACGTTCGCAGCGATACCTCACATGTATGGTTTGAACACTGTTTTCATATGTGGGCGGGACTTACATATGCGTTCGCTTCTGCATGCAAGCACACAGGGACAGGGGCGCTTTAAAAATATTATTTATTTTATATTGTTCATTTTACTTTATTTATTTTAGTTTGACATTATTTTCCCAAAAATAAATCTTTTGAATCACTTTTATTCCTATTACAAGGAAAGTAAACATCCCTTGCAATAGGAATATGGCATGACAGGTCCTCTTTACAGTGAGATATGGGGTCAATAACACCCCACATCTCACCTCTAGGCTGGGAAGCTTGAAATAAAAAAAAAAAAACGATCCTGGCTTCGATCGTAGTGGTGAGTCGGTAGAAGCACCAGAGGGCGGCGGGAGAGGGGGCACATTGCCTCCCGTAAGAATGATCAAGCAGTGGAACAGCCACTATGATCATTCTTATGGTGTAGGGAATCGCCGGCTGAAAAAGCTGATATCTGAATGATGCCTGTAGCTGTAGGCATCATTCAGATATCTCCGCACAAAGTCAAGGACGTCATATGACGGCCGGTGGGCGGGTAGTTAAAACACATTTTTTTTTTAAACACAAAGTTGTCCATTTATACAATATTTCTAACACATAGCATGTACATACCAAAAATGACACCCCAAAATAGATTCTCCTACTCCTCCTGAGTATGGCGATACCACATGTGTGAGACTTCCACAGCCTGGCCACATACAGAGGCTAAGTACAGCCGAGCATGGCTGAGCATGGTTGAGTATGGCTGAGCATGGCTGAGCATGGCTGAGCATGGCTGGGTATCGCTGAGTATGACTGGGTACGGCTGGGTATGGCAGAGTATGGCTGGGTATCACCGAGTATTGCAGAGTATGGCTGGGTATTGCAGAGTATGGCAGAATATGGCAGGGTATTGCAGAGTATGGCAGAGTATGCAGGGTATTGCAGAGTATGGCAGAGTATGCAGGGTATTGCAGAGTATTGCAGGGTATGGCAGGGTATTGAAGATTATTGCAGGGTATGGCAGGGTATTGAAGATTATTGCAGGTTATGGGGGGGGGGGGGGTATTGCAGAGTATTGCAGAGTATGGCAGGATATTGCAGAGTATGGCATGGTATGGCATGGTATGGCAGGGTATGGCAGAGTATGGCAAGGTATGGCAGGGTATGGCAGGGTATTGCAGAGTATTGCAGGATATTGCAGAGTATTGCAGGGTATTGCAGAGTATTGCAGGGTATTGCAGAGTATTGCAGAGTATGGCAGGGTATTGCAGGGTATTGCAGAGTATTGCAGGGTATTGCAGAGTATGGCAGGGTATTGCAGAGTATGGCATGGTATGGCAGGGTATGGCAGGGTATGGCAGAGTATGGCAGGGTATTGCAGAGTATGGCAGGGTATTGCAGAGTATTGCAGGGTATTGCAGAGTATTGCAGAGTATGGCAGGGTATTGCAGAGTATTGCAGGGTATTGCAGAGTATTGCAGAGTATTGCAGAGTATGGCAGGGTATGCAGGGTATTGCAGAGTATGGCAGGGTATTGCAGAGTATTGCAGAGTATGGCAGGGTATTGCAGAGTATTGCAGGGTAATTCTGAGCACGGAGGGATGGCTGAGCATGGATGGATGGATGTGACTTCAATTGTCACAGAGCAGCGCTGTGGGAACTACAGATCCAGTCCACAGTGCTGCTGCCATCCGCTCTCTCCCCTCTCCCCTCACACTGTACCAATCGGTAAACAGAGAGAAGAGAGGAACCGGCGTCATGACATGACGCCGGTTTGTTTACAAGTGATCGCTCTGTCATTTGACGGAGCGATCACATGGTAAACGGCCGATATCAGCGCCCCTTTACCATGATCCGTGATGCGCTGGGTCCTCTGGCCCTGGCAGTCACGGATGTTCTCGGGTGCGTGCCCTGGTTAAAGTGGTAGTAAACTTGCACTGTTTAGGAGATATTCAGCGAGCATGCAGCTGGTGACATTGTGTCGTAAATGTGACATCAATGTGCCCCTGGCCACTAATGTAGCCGGATGTCATGTACTCAGAAGCAAGACCAGGTGAAGATGGAAGCCCTCTCAGCGGTGACAGCGCGCCACTGGAGGGCTTCATTTTAACTTGTTCAGATCCGTGCTAAAGCCGAATGACGGATACAGCGCGGACCTACTTTGCTTCTGACGTCCTCCCGTGCCCGAGCGGCCTGTGCTCCCCCTGCAGGGCGCACGCGGCGCGCTCTGTGACCAGCGAGTCTATGAGAGACAGAGCCGGTAATCGGCTATTTTTTTCTCCTTGCGCTGATAGCGTGAGGAGAAAAAAAAAGCCGACCACCGGCGGCTCTCAGAGGGACATCGGTCCTGGTTAAGGAGAGCTCCCAACAGCTCATCTGTGCCCACCTGTGCCACCTGCTAGTGCTGCCTACCAGTGCCCACCAGCGCCACCTACCAGTGCCCACAGTGCCACCCATCAGTGCCCACAGTGCCACCTGTCAGTGTAACCAATCAGTGCCTCATCAACAGTGCTGCCCATCAGTGTCACCTACCAGTGCCCATCAGTGCCATCAGTGTTTATCAGTGGTACCTATAAGCGCCACCCATCAGTGCCACCCATCATGGCACATCAGTGCCATCTTATATGTGCCCATCAGTTCCGCCATATCTGTCCCCATCAGTGCTGCCTTATCTGTGCCTATCAGTGCCCACCAGTGCAGCCTATCAGTGCCCCCACATCAGTGCCACCTCATTAGCGCATATCAATGATGGACAAGAATTTCCTGCAAAATGTTATAACAAACTATGAAACATGATTTTTTTTAAAACATTGCCTAGCAGGGGATTTTTTTTTTTTCTTCAACTGCAGTTTACTACCGCTTTAATAGGTTGTATTCGTAGATCTAAACACCTCTGCCATCGTCGACTCAAAGACGGTATAGATTGCAATATTTTTAAAGTATGGGGAAAAAAAATGTTAAAATTGAAAGCCGAATTATAGAATTTCAGTTCTGTATTTCCAGGTCTCTAAATATGCTGGAATATTTCCTATACACCACGCTGAGAGGTCTAGGTAAATCGCGGCTTATTATGCTCAATTTTGTGAAATACAGATGCTTTCATCTGCAAAGGATTCTGTCCATTTTCTCTAAGTAGCTATTCAGGAGCCTCGATCTGTCAGTGGCACTCCCTCACATCCAGGGCACAAGACACTTCTAAATGGAGAGCCAGCTGCCTGCCAGATGGGGCACAATCTGCCGCTCTCCCTCGGCCGTGCCACACTCGCCTCTCGCAGATCCTCGGCACCAACCTCTGGACCTTGGGGGTGAGACCTGGAATATATTGCGGCACCCTAAATTGTTTAATGAGCATGTGTTGGACGTAATGACGGGAGATTGGAACAAGCTGTACTCTAATGTACGGAACATACGCGCTCGATGAAAGGCCCTGCGTGGGATTCTTTTTGCTGATTCTTGCCAAGAAGGCGTCCATCTTTGCCTGCAGAAAAATCAGTTGGATTTGCTGACTCGTGGATGAAGCCTTTTGCAGTTTTAATATTCGTTGTTATAAAAAGAAAAAAAAAGTAAACTGCATTCCAGGAAACAAGTAGAGTCAACCATTAAATCATTAATGCCATTTATTTATTTATTACATGTACTTATATAGTGTTGTCAATTTATGCAGCACTTTACAAATGTATTGTACATTCACATCAGTCCCTGCCCTCAAGGAGCTCCCAATCTAAAGTTCCTAACTCATGTAGCACTGTCCCCGTAGGGGTCGCTGAGTATAGATTTCCCTGGGCCTCCCTCTGATTATCCTGCAGCCAGATGCTTGGGTATTTCCACACCAGGTACACACTCATCTGCTTATTATCCAATGACCAGTCTAGAGGATTTGTTTTTTTGCATTTATTGGTAGAACTTAGATAGGAGAAGGGATTAGTGGGATACTCCAACTTTAACTATGCACAGATGAGGACAACTCTCACTTGGCCTCACTTGGTTGAACTGAATAGATGACCCTCTGCTGAACAATACAGCATTTGTATGGAAGAATAAGACCTTTGCTTGCTCTGGTAGCAGACTCAAAGAACTCTGATTCTTCGGGACACTAACCAGTAGCCCCTTTAGCTGGCACCCATCCACTGACTTTACTAGCTTGAAGGGATTGCCCTCACAAAACAGGCCCCTAGACTTAGGTCTGTACTCACAGTAGCCAGGAACAGATCTTTCTAGGTGTACCTCCCTCGCAGTCAGTTCTGCAGGACATCTGGGTTGCAGCTTCTGCGACTCTGGCCTTCAGGTCGACTACCTGAGGCCACATGGTAGCCTGTACAGAGAAGGGGCAGCCCCCTGTATAGAGGAGGGGCAGCCCCCCTCCCATCCTCCGGGACCCCGCTCTCTAGCCGAAGACCCTGTGCACTCTTGGAATAAATACAGTCACCCAGCATGCCTTGAGGCAACTTCCTCTGTCAATAGCCAGGGCTGTATCTACACCCATGCTCCAATTTGTCAGGTTTCTTCCCACTGTCCAATATGCCCCTTCCTATTGGACCAGTGTGAAACAGGCAGACAACATGAGCAGCATCTGATCACACTAAGCAGACCCTATGAATGGATTGCTGCTCCCTGTTAGGCAGAGAGCACCTATATTTGCCTGACTGTCCCCCTGTTAAGCAGGGAAACCATGTACTCTCTAGCACCTACCTAGGAGGGTGCTACATCCACACATACACATACTAGGGCCAATTTAGATAGGAGCCAATTAACCTCCCAGCATGTCTTCGGAGTGTGGGAGGAAACCCACGCAGGCACAGGGAGAAAATATAAACTCCAGGCAGGTAGCGCCATGGTTGGGATACAAACCAACAACCCTAGCACTGCCAGATGGATATTGTGCTGCCCTCTAGTAATGCCATCTAATAAAAAACCCTGCTAGGGGGGAAAATACAGCCAAATTCAGCTGGCTTCTTACAGTACTTCTGGAAAGGACTGCAGTCGCTTGTCAAATATATCTATGTATTAGTCCGGTGAATTGGTTGCAATCAATTCCTACTCTTCGCCCCTTAAAGAGGTGGTATTATTTAGTTTTAGAAGGCAGGTGGTAGAGATTTGATGTCACACACTGCACAGCACAAAGGGGAGAGCTGAGTGTAATCTGAAACCTGAGTGGAGGGAATACCCACATCCCTCTACATAGTTGCAAAGTGAAACATGCACAGCTGAGGCTATCAGTCACCTGCTGTGTGATGGAGGGGGGGGGGGCAGGGCTGTCTCCCAGGATTATCTGGTGTCGGCATAGACTGCCATAAGTGACCCATGCAGATAGCTGAGAAATTAGGCAGCAGACAGAAATCACACTAGGTGCTTTGTATTGAGACAAGCACGTGCTATAGAAACACATACTTTGTTTATGTTTCATTTCAGAGGTTGACAACCACTTTAAGGCAAAGCCCTCCTCCCACGTCCAGCTCTTCCATGCTGCCTTCTTATGAAATCTTGCACATGCACAGATCTCTGCCAGGTATTTGGCATGGGGCACATCTGCACATGCACACAAATGGCACAAGTTTCTAGTATATGAGCCCTAGTGTGGTCCACAGCATCTGTGCACATGCGCAGAAAATAACACACATGTGCGGCGAGTCTGCACATGCACTGGATCTTGCAGCACACCCATGCCCTTGGAGACAACTAGGCCTGGCCTAGGCCAGAAAGCACAGAAAAGTACAAAAAGGTATATATTATAAAAAAAAAAAGTGGAAAGGGTGCTGTAATGATTTAAGTTCCCCTTGGAACTACATGCCCACGGACGTCTTAAAAAACGAGCTGCAAAGCTAGTACCGACGCCAGGAAAAAAAGCGGAGTTAAAAACTAAATTTTTTTGGGTTTTTGCATTGGCATCAATGCGCGTTTAGCCACGCTAGCTTTCAGCCGCGTTTCTCTGTCTCTATTCAAAATCAATGATTCCCTATGGGAGCCAATTGATTTGAATTGAAGTCGCACCAGAAGTCAGATCCAGATTATCTGACTTGCGGTGAAACTTGTGTTCTGAGAATCTTGAAGGGGAACTGTGCCAAAATTTTGCGTGAGGTTCCCCCCAAGATCCATACCAGACCCTTATCCGAGCACGCAGCCTGTCAGGTCAGGAAAGGGGGGGGGGCGAGCGAGTGCCCACCCCTGGACCATACTAGGCCACATGCCCTCAACTGGGGGGGGGGTTGGTGCTCTGGGGCAGGGGGGGCCCGGGCCGTGGATAAGGGGGGCACCACCAGTCCTCCTGTATGGGGCCACAGGCAGCAGGTTGAATTAGATGTGGGCAGGGAGGGTGATTGGGGGATCACTGGAACCTATCCCCTATATGGCTCTCTCTGCAGCAGCTGAAAGTATCTTCTCCTCTCCCTTCTGCTGGCTTACACAATCAAATTCTTCAAAATGGAGAATAGTGGAAGGGCCCAGGAAATATGTCATATTTACCAGCCCCCTCCTTTCCTGGATGAACACAATGAGTGATTGGTACCAACCACTCACTGTGTTCATTTGTAACTGAAGAGTAGTAAACTGTACTTACTTGGGGGGAAGGGCCCTGTCAGGTTGGCTGTATAGGGCCCTGTGGTTTCTAACAGCAGCCCTAGATAGGGCCATATACTAGCTAGTATCCACTAAGGCATTAGGGGTAAGTAATACGTGCTGACCACTAATCACTGTGCCACTCTTGCTTACTATATCTGTTTACATCTACATATCAGAAATTATTCATATTGCTCTTCATATATCTGTGACTCTTACAATGCACCTTTTCATATTTATTTTTCAGTTGCTGGATTAGCCTCCCTTTAAATCACAATCGGGTTTTAATTTTTATTTTTTTACTTTTCCTTCACAGTGGAAAGAAAATATCGAAAGTGGCACTGACAAATTGCGTGTCCACAGCTTTCTCTAATAAGTCACTCAGTGCTTAGAACATAATTGAACGGCCAACGGCAGCAGAGGAAGGGGGCGCCAGCGATGGCTGTCGTATACAGGTTTATTTTTTTGCGGAATTTTAACCTATTGAACGCAGAAAGAAAAGTCGGCGCACGGATCTCATTTACATATTTATTGAAACCCTGGTTTTATTGAAAAAGCTCTCCGAACGCATTTATTGTGACATCTGGATGTTCCAACAGGTGTTTTTTCGGAGGAATATGAAATGTAATTTGCCACATCAAAAAACCTAAATCATGTAATTAATTTCTTCAATTTTAAATGGGATGAAATGAAATCTTTTTATTTTTTTTATTTTTTCCCTCGGATTTGATGGCTTTATAAACTGGCTAATGTAACAGGTTTTAATTATTTTGTTGCTGGAACAGCAGCGGGTCAATAATAGAAAATTAAAACACTGGTTCTCAAATCTGTCCCTGGGAGTTGTGTGTCTTTTGGATGTACTGAGTAAAAAAACGATTTATAAAGAAGTGAGAAGGGAATCTGAAAACGGTAATGGGACAGCAGCTGCCTGCTTGTGGTTGGCTGAACAGGAGGAATGATATACGGTAAAGTATAGGTAAAGCCCAAACTTTTTTTTTTTTTTTTATTTCAGATACAGTATGGAATAGTTAACACCCCCATCATTTTTTTATTTAGTTTTTGCTACACTTGTTAACACATAACCTACCCTTTTGCAAATGTTCCAAACAGAAAACCACAGATCTATTTGGTATCTGCCTATCCATGCCATTTAAGCATAGTCACAATTTCTGACCCTCCCTAAAAAGATCTCATGGAAATCAGGTTAGAGAATGATCCAGCAGCTCTCCTTCATTTTACACCCTTGCCATTAAAACATTACAGGGAATCTCTCTTGATTCCCTTATTAAATGCAGCTAAGGTTTGTATCTACTGGAAACAGGCACCCCCACCTACAATTAGTGCACGGTTGGGTAAGGTCAATGTGGTCAAAACTATGTTGCCGGTCTCAACCATGAAAGTGAATAATTCCACAAAACTTGGTTCTTTTGGCTGGATTTTACATGCACACCTGAATTACGCACTCTTATTGGGCAAGTATGAGTAATCCTCACATGGTTGGTCATGCACCTCTCAATACATACTCTTTATTTTTTTATAAATCTTTTATTTTGAAAAATTGTTCAAAAAAAGATTCAAAGAAGTAAAGACGTACATATCGTGGTTTCCAACATTGCATCAATAACAATAAGAACAGCATAATAATCCAGCCATGCTGTGGGTGGGCAACTGCCACAAGAATGGCCAGACAGTAGTGCAAAATAACAAACAATCCACACAGGGCTATGAGTTAAAATGGCATAATATATCATTGATTGGATATAGAGTAGTAAACAATACAGCTGAGGATCCCTGAGAGCTTAGAGTATACATTTTAGTCATAATGGGGCTTTAGGTCCTAAAAAAAGGAGGTGGAAACAGAAATAAATTGTGAGGAGAAGCTAGGAGACTGAAAAACTCCTGTCGTCTGCCAGCCATAAGGCCCATTGGTCATGACATTTAGAAGCTTTAGAGATAGGCTTTAGCATAAGAGAATTCCAGCAGGACGTGGTCATTGAGAATATGAATACACGATTACAAGTAAAAGCGTAGCTATTTCCTCAAAACTGTCACAACAGAGGTACTCGAAGACCTGGCATTCCTGCCAGTACTATGGATGGCCGCAGGAATTAGCACAGGCGACAAACAGCCTTTATAGGGAAGCTAGTCAGTCTCTGTAGTTGCTGGTTGATCTTCAGCTCTCCAGTGCGTTTGTTCCTGTGTTCCCTTTGCCTCTGTGGATCCCTGTTACCAACTTGGCTTGCCCTTGGGCCTGTCTTCTGTCTGCCTCCTGATCTGACCCCAGCTTGTCTTGTCTAACAGATCTTCTCTCTGCTCTCCTGTTTATCTCCCCGGCTATCCTCCTGACTACGCTTGCCCCACCTGGCACCTGACTTTGGCTTCAAACTGGCTTCTCTTCTGTTCTCTGCTCTACTAAAGACCTGGTGCTTCCCATGGGGGCTACCTGCCTGCAGAACACCATTTCAATGCACTGGCTGTATACTGGGCGTTCCTGGGACAAGCATCCTAGTCAGATCATCCCTACAAGCATTCCAGTAGGCGGTCTGTGCTACTTTGGTCCTGATTCCTTCTTTTCCATCTTCAGGAGAGTCTGGAACTTAGCTGCAAGGGAAGCCTTCTCTCCATTGGCCTTCAGTACCAGGAACAGTATACATCGGTTTGTGTAATGCTCTAAGATCGAAGGAATGCCTCTCAGCAGGATCACCAGCAGATGTGTTCCAACATTACCAGCAGGTGTGCTCCAGGATTATCTTTAGCCATGTTCCAGGATCATGAGCAGATACTGCTTGTTCCAGCATCAACAGCAGGTATGTTCCAGGATAAGCAACAAGTGTATTTCAGGATCATCAACAGGTATTATTCAGGATCACCAGCAGTTGTGGTAAAACATTACTGGTATGTGTGTTTCAGCATCAGGGATAGATTTATACCAGAATCCTCAGCAGCAGATGTGTTACAGGATCCTTTTATTATTACAGACAAAAGGGAGTGGGGTCCAGGCAGCTGAGGCAGTGCAGAACCCTTAAGATGAAAAACTGAACTACAAAGGTTTAGGTTATTCTTCCTGTATGCATTACAAGATTTATTTTTCAGTTTTGACAAAAACGTATCTCTAAGGTCCTGATTTGGTCACATATTAGGTCAGCTAGTTCTTTTCAAGCCCAAAGGATCTCCCCAAAAGATCACAGGTGGATTTTGGTTCTTGTAGGCATTTTGCATTATTCCCCACTAAGTCCCAAGTACCACCAAACTCTGAATGCAGAGGTAGAGCTGCAGACAATCACTGAAGTAAATCGGACACATAAAGGTGACAGCCACAGCACAAAGAAATTATCTGTGAAATTTATCCAACAATTACATTTTTATGCAGCATTTTTAATTTGGACTTTATGCTGCATACACGGTCGGATTTTCCGATGGGAAATGTTGGATGTGAGCTTGTTGTCGGAAAGTCAGACCATGTGTATGCTCTATCGAACTTTGCTGTCAGACTTTCCACCAACAAATGTTGGCTAGCAGGTTCTGAAATTTTTCGCCAACAAAACGTTGTTATTGGAAAGTCCGATCATGTGTATACAAGTCTGTGCACAAAAGTCCAGGCATGCTCAGAAGCGGTCGGTCTTGTAAACTAGCGTTCGTAATGTTGAATTAACATTCGTGGCAAATTAGGAAATATCCAAATGCAGCGCACAATTATCTTCTTCTTTAATGGGATAAGACGTCAGCCCCCGCCCCCTAATGTAAAAAAAAACACACACGTCACAGCCCATAACCCCTCCCCTCCCCCTAGTGGTTAACCCCTTCACTACAACTGTCATTTATACAGGAAACAATGCATTTAAATAGCATTGATTGCTGTATAAATGACAATGATCCCAAAAATGTGTCAAAAATGTCCGATGTGTCCGCCATAATGTCGCAGTCACAATAAAAATCGCTGATCGCCGCCATTACTAGTAAAAAAAAATATTAATAAAAATGCTATAAAACTATCCCCTATTTTGTAAACGCTATAACTTTTGCGCAAACCAATCAATAATCACTAATTGCGATTTTTTTTTACCAAAAATATGTAGAAGAATACGTATCGGCCTAAACTGAGGAAAAAAAAAAATTTTTTTTATATATTTTTTGGGGATATTTATTATAGCAAAAAGCAAAAAATATTGCATTGTTTTTCAAAATTGTCGCTCTATTTTTGTTTTATAGCGCAAAAAATAAAAACCGCAGGGGCGATCAAATACCACCAAAAGAAAGCTCTATTTGTGGGAAAAAAAGGACGCCAATTTTGTTTTGGAGCCACGTCGCACGAACGCGCAATTGTCAGTTAAAGCGACGCAGTGCCGAATCGCAAAAAGGGGCCTGGTCCTTTGGCTGCCAATTGGTCCGGGGCTGAAGTGGTTAATGGGATAATAATGAAGCTGCTTTGCTGGTGATACTGATGGAGTTATTGCCAACGAATTTCAAAGGCTTTTTTTTTTCCAAGTATATCAAAAAATAATAATAATAATAGCGTAAAATAAAAAACGTAAAAAGAAAAGCACGAATTAACACTCACCAAACTTCTACTAACACGAAATTAGCAGAAGGAGCCCAAAGGGTGGCGCTAAAGAGCTGAAAAACCATGTAGTACATCTTGTACGTCACTACGTTCGTAATTGTTGGCCAACATTTGTGTGACCGTGTGTATGCAAGACAAGTTGGAGCCAACACCATTCGAACAAAATTCCACGTTTTTTTTGTCGGAAAGTCCGATCGTGTGTATTAGTGATGCTCTTGACAAACACCAAATATTTTTCAAATAATTCTGTTTGATCGGAGTGTACCTTCGCAGGTTTTCTTGGAAATTGCTCTTTGATCAGTAATGTAATCACTAAGATCTTTCCACTTCTGTGTCACAAAAGCATACAAAGCAGACATTATCAGATCAATATGCACACCATTGAGCATTTCTATGAAATACTTGCATTTCTATGAAATCCTCCATGACTGTAGAACCCCCCCAAGTTATATTTACCATATAATACTGTATACATCCATGCATTACCAGTGCCAAGATGCACACACTAAAGACATGGCCTTTTAATGCTTTCCACAAATGTGCAGCTAGCATTCAGAGGGCGGTCATTTCAGCACAATGCACCGCTAAATTTGCAATAAGAAAGCATTGTACAGAACATAATCCAATACTATTAATATTGTTAAGGCTATGACTGTTCAGCAGTTTAGTGCCCATGAATGAAGTGTTTAAAAGCACTTTGAAGCAGATAACACAGCTGGATCAGCTATAATTAATATGCTGATAGTAGGCAGAAGAAGGACGAGCATAGACACCCTCAGTGAATTGCTCTTCACCTTTTTGTTAACAAATATATGTTGCAATGTTGTGTACCAGTTCTGTTTCATGTATGGGTTTGTGTTGTACGAATGGAGATTTTTCACCCATTGCTAGATCAAGAGGAGTCTGCATCCACTTTAAATAAGTGGACATTATATTTCCATCTCATACTTTCCACTCTTAATTACCATTTCATTTATGTCCTCATTATTTTTATTTTATTCCTAGCTCCTCTAAATTCAAACAATTTTATTGTTGCCTTGCTTGTTATTTTTTTACGTTTTTATTTACTTATATGTTCTATCTATGTGTCTTCTGTCTTTTCTTCAACGCCTTTTTAATATTTTCTTTAATGAATGGTGTTGTTTTTGTGTTTTTTATTTTTAATTTTCGGTTTTATTTTTTATTTTTTTAGGTTCTCAATTTTTGTTTTACCATTCATTTTATTTTATAATTAATTCATTCATTCATTCATTAATTCAATTATTATTATTAATTATTATTTTATTATTATTATTAAACAAGAAGAAGAAAAACAATAACTGTTGTTGTTATTAATCATAATACAAATAATAGTATTATTATATTAGTGTTTGTTATATTATCATTATTATTATTATTATTATTATTATTATTATTATTATTAATGGAACTCCACTTTAATAATAATAGTAGTAGTAATAATAATATAACAATGATAATAATAATAATAATATTAACAATTATTGTTCTTCTACTTCATCTTAATAATAAAAATAATTTAGTATTATTATTATTTGAATTGTTATTATTATTATCATTGTTATATTAATATTATTATTACTACTATTATTATTATTAAAGCGGAGTTCCACCCAAAAGTGGAACTTCCGCTCATTTGTCTCCTCCTCCCTTCCGGTGCCACATTTGGCACCTATTAAGGAGAGTGGATACCTGTCTTTGACAGGTATCCTGTCCCCACTTCCAGGAGACTGGGCCGCTCTCCTCCCTACTCCTCCCTCCTCCTTCCCCCGCCACCGGGCCAGTAGGAGAGCGCAGCGGTGCCTCGCACATGCGCAGTAGGGACCCGGCGTGAAGCCGTAATGCTTCACTACTGGGTTCCCCTCCCGGCAATGGCGGCGGCAGCACCCGACAGTTGATGGAAACATCAGCTGTGGTGCCGACATCGCTGGACTCCAGGACAGGTAAGTGTCCTATTATTCAAAGTCAGCAGCTGCAGTATGTGTAGCTGCTGGCTTTTAATCTTTGCAGGGGTGGGCGGACCTCCGCTTTAAGAAGAATTGTTATTAAAGCGGTTGTATACCCACACATCACACCACACCACAAAAAAACCCTGTAAGGCAAATGCATAATGAGCTAGTATGCACCGCATACTAGCTCATTATGAAAAAATCACCTTAGATTGAAGCCCCTTAGATTGAATCCCCTGTATAGCAGCCCAGTCCACGCCGAGGGAGCTGACATGTTGCCCTTGACGATTCTTCTGGGTTTGCGGCTCCAGCGCTGCGAGTGGCTAGAGCTGCAATGACGTCTTCTTCCAGGCAAGGTCGGCCTGCCGGACCTTCAGCCGGGCATTCAGAGCGTATGCGCCGCTGACGCCAGCGGCTGCATTCAATGTGAATATCTCCTAAACCGTACAGGTTTAGGAGATATTCATTTCACCTACAGGTAATCCTTATATAATAAGGCTTACCTATAGGAAAAAAATTACAAATGATATTGTATACAACCACTTTAACCACTTCAGCCCCGGACCAATTGGCAGCCAAAGGACCAGGCCCCTTTTTGCGATTCGGCACTGCGACGCTTTAACTGACAATTGCACGGTCGTGCGACGTGGCTCCCAAACAAAATTGGCGTCCTTTTTTTCCCACAAATAGAGCTTTCTTTTGTTGGTATTTGATCGCCCCTGCGGTTTTTATTTTTTGCGCTATAAACAAAAATCGAGCGACAATTTTGAAAAAAATGCAATATTTTTTACTTTTTGCTATAATAAATATCCCCAAAAAATATATAAAAAAACATTTTTTTTCCTCAGTTTAGGCCGATACGTATTCTTCTACATATTTTTGGTAAAAAAAATCGCAATTAGCGATTATTGATTGGTTTGCGCAAAAGTTATAGCGTTTACAAAATAGGGGATAGTTTTTATAGCATTTTTATTAATATTTTTTTTTATTAGTAATGGCGGCGATCAGCGATTTTTATTGTGACTGCGACATTATGGCGGACACATCGGACATTTTTGACACATTTTTGGGACATTTGTCATTTATACAGCAATCACTGCTATTTAAATAGCACTGATTCCTATGTAAATGACAGTTGTAGTGAAGGGGTTAACCACTAGGGGGCGGGGAGGAGTCAGTGTGACGTGTTGTGTTTTTTACAGTAGGGGGGCGTGGCTGCACGTCTGACGTCATTGATCAGCGTTCCCGATGACAGGGAACCGCCGATCACTGACAGTCAGTGTAGGAAGCGCGGGGAGAGGTTTGTTTACACAGACCTCTCCCCGTTCTTCAGCTCCGTAACCCGATCGCGGGATACCAGCGGCGATCGGGTCCGCTGGTCCCGCGGCCGTGGTCACGGAGCTCCCGACCGGGTCGCGAGCGCGCCGCTGGCGGCGCGCGCGCGCCCCCCCCGGGCAGGCAAATTAAAGGGGACGTACCCGTACGTGCATTTGCCTGCCCGTGCCATTCTGTAGACGTATATCTACATGAGGCGGTCGGGAAGCGGTTAATATTAAAGCAGTTCTTTGCCCTGTTTGAAAAGAAAAAAGAAAAGTCAGTAAATACAAATACTGTAGCTGCTGACTTTTAATAAAAGGATACTTACCTGTCCCAAGGGTCCAGCACTGTCCTCACCTGAACTGGATTTCGCCAGTCTTTGGGTCCCCGGCCCTGGCATGTTTATTGTGGGCAGCCAGCTGTGACTCTTTGTGGCTTTACAGCCAGCTGCCCACTGTGCATGCGTGAGCCCTGCTGCGCTTTGTGAATGGTCCTGCTGCCTTCTGGGACCTGTGACGTGTCCCAGAAGGTTCTGGGCGACGCGGGAAGGAGGACCTCCAGTGGATCCTCTGAATGGTCTTGCTGCCTTCTAGGACCTGTGACGTGTCACAGAAGGTTCTGGGCGACGCGGGGAGGAGGACCTCCAGTGGATCCTGTGAATGGTCCTGCAGCCTGAATGGTCCTGCTGCCTTCTGGGACCTGTGACGTGTCCTAGAAGGTTCTGGGCGACGCGGGGAGGAGGACCTCCAGTGGATCCAACTGGAAGTGGGAGTGGGTACCTGTCAAATCAGCTAAAATAGAGGGAGGAGGGCATGGAGCGGAACTTCCCCTATAGGGTGAAGTTCTTCTTTAAGAAAAATAAAAAGAAGAATTAATATTATTTAATGTTTTAATTTTACTACTATAAAGCAGATTTATAATGAATACAAAACTGAATAAAGTGCCAACACAACCTGTTAAAATATAATAAAAAACACAGTAAAGTATTTACAGATCTGTATAACTATTCAAATGTTATGCCATCATCTCCTGGCTTGGACAAAGACTATGGCATCCTTCTATATTACCAAACATAGTGCAAGTCTGTCCACTACTTATTTCAAATGACTAATTCCCTTTCTGCGCCCTATATATTGTTTCATGTTACAACTGAATCTCCTGGCTGAGCCAAAGATGCTTGCATACAGAATATATTAATAAATTGTGCTACAGTGGCAAGAAAAGCCCCGCATTTATCCTCTTACCAAATACAGAGATAAACAGCATCAGAGATCACAAGTTTAGGCATTGGCAAAAAAAAAAATCACTAGTAGTTATTATAGCAAAACTGCTTTTTGCCTGCTGTTCTGTAGCCTCATGAGGTCACATATAGAGATTTGAAGACTCTCACACTGCAATTAACACATAAACTCAAATGCAGAGAGCCGCAAGCTCTTTAATGTGACTAATCAATGGTTCAATATACTTACAGATCTAGAGGAAAAGCAAGAGTATAGAAAGCACACATGTGGCCATATTGAGCAAGTGCCCCCCACAGCCAGGACGGCAAGAAACCCAATCCCATAGTCTCTGTAAAAATACTTATTTACTTAATACCTACATAAATCAGTCTAAAATAACAAGAAAAAATGAATATTTCATTGGTTGATACCTGGTCACATTTTAGATACTTACATTAGGTCAACCTTTCTCAGCCAGGGTTCCATGGAATCCTAGGGTTCCTCCAGAGGTTCCTCGGGGTTCCTTGAGCAATGAGAAATGTCTTCCTCTCAGATAAGTAACCTCTTACAACAATTATTTTTGTAGATATAGTATTTATTGCCAGGGGTTCCCTGAGACCAGAAAGTTTTTTTTTTTTTCAAGTGTTCCTCCATGTTAAAACAATTGAAAAATACTGTATTAGGTAATACATTTAATGATGCATTAATGATTACAGAGCTGCACTAATTTGTAATTGTATATCTGTCTACGATTCAGCTCACAGTCCTGGAAAACATTGGCACTGGGTTAGAAACAAATAGGGAATCTTAGATTTTATAGCTGTCACTGTAATAGGAATAAAGGGGAAATCTTTCAAAGTGGGAGACTACCACTTCCTAAATGTGTCACCAAGACCAGACTAGGAAGCACCTTAAGTGGGGACACAATGTTCCCTATTCTATCCAAAACTAAAAAAAGATTTAGACTTTAGATATACTTTAATGTAAAGCAGCCCTGAAAGGAATACGGGAGGCTACCATTGTTGACCAGCTTTTGAAAATGGAAATTGCCTGGCTGACTGTGTACTTTGAATCCCTGACAGGAACAAGTATGCATATCAGTAAATATAGAGAAAAGTAAGAAGTATTTGTCTGTATACTTGCTTGCAGTCAGTGCCTCAAAGTTTTGAAGCCACGAAGGCCCACTAGTTGAAAGGGGTTGAGAATCTTTTTATTGGTATTGGGTATACTTCTGTGCAGGACTAATACCGTGTACACACGAGCGGGCTTTTCGACAGCAAAGGTCCGACAGAATGAATCCGTCGGACAATTCGATCGCGTGTGGGCTCCATCGGACTTTTGCTGTCGAATAATCCGACAGACTTTAGAAATAGAACATGTCTTAAATTTTCCCGTCGGAACTCCGCTGGACCCAGTTCCTATGGAAAAATCCTCTCGTCTGTGTGCTAGTCCGACGGACAAACAACGACGCTAGGGCAGCTATTGGCTACTGGCTACAAACTTCCTGATTCTAGTCCGGTTGTACGTCATCACGTTTGAATCCGGCAGAATTTAGTGTGACTGTGTGTGGCCAAGTCCGTTCATTCGGAAAGTACGTCGGAACTCCATCGAAAGTCCGTCGGAAAGACCGTCGGACCTAGTCCGTTGATGTGCTTTACTAGGGCCCTGTACACGCTAATGTTTCCTGGCAGGGAATAGCTTAAAGTATGGGCCATGTGATGGACATCTTTGGTTGTTACAAGTTATGCACCACAATGCATAGCACTTCAAGTTTTTACTTATTCTTTTACCCCTGATGAAGCCCTGGTCTTTTGTTGAAACGTGTAATTGTTGTTTTTTCCATTCCCTGTAGCACAACTTCATGTTGGTTTGAAAATAAGGGGAGATCAATGCACAAACCAACGGGGAAGGAAATCAACAGGCAGCTGCCAACATCAGGGTGTTCTCACACCAAAAAAATAAGCTGATAATAATAGGTATGAATATGGCGCTTACCAAATATATCTATTAAAAAATTTTAATAAATTGATCCTCTGGCGATACCACACAAAGGATTGGGTGTAAATGTGACACACCTTCATGTTGGTTTACCACCCCCTCGCTTACCCATGGCAAGAGGGTTGGGTCAAGTGTTCCCCTCTCCTTTTCCCTGCCAAAGCTAAGGGTTCAAACTGGAGTTATATCCCAACAAGACACTTTGTTTCTGCTAGCATAAGCAATAATAAGGATATCAGAATATCTGGACTATCCTTTTCCCACCCACCAACCAGTATTCACAAATCTGCCAGACTATTGGGACACATAGTTCCAGAGCAGTGACCCACATCACTACTGCCCCCCCCCCCCTGCTGGCCAAGGCTCATAGGGGGATAAGAAAGCATTGATGGTCATTTGACTGATATTTTCTCTCCTGTTCTAATGCACTGAAACTCCAATATATGCTAAAATAAGGTTAGAAAGCTGCATTGAGGGCAATAAGGAAGTATTCCTGCATACTGGAACTAAGTTTGAACAACCTTCAAGGTGAGGGGGTGGATTTACTAACGGCAAAAAAGATGTTCATGTGCTTTGCAAAGGAATTTCCCTCTAGTAAATGTGGTGAGATTTCACTTTGAAAAGTTAGCCAGCAAAGCTTTTCCCCATTCACTAAGCTTTGGTGAAAATTCCCTTGCAACTTCACTTGCAAAGTGAACAGACTATTTGCCTTTAATAAATCAACTCCAAGGTATCACCCACACAGGTTGTACATTTATCTTAATGAGTGAGCTGCCACAAAAGGGGACTTTTCAAAAGGGGACTTTTCAAAAGGGGACTTTTCAAGGAAAGTTGCACTCAGCAAGGGCATTTTCCCCAGAGCTTAGTGAATGTAGTGAAATTCATATTGCAAAAAAAAATACTTAACCATATGTAAGGGAAAAAAAATGTATTTTTGCTTGCACGTGATTGGATGGGGGAAGTCAGGAGAGCTTCATATCAATCACTAAGCTCTGTAGAAATTTCCCTTATGGAGTGGAACTTCCCTTGCAACATAAACAGCCTTTTGGTAAATCAACCCCAAGGTATCAGCCATAGAGCTTGTGCAAAGCAGGAAGGCTGCATGTAATGGCTGAATATTGTTGCCATAATATATAATTACAAACTACTGTATAAGACGTGAGTTTTTTAAAATATTACTAAATATTACTATGCACTGAAAATGTTTTATAAATATATATCTATATAAATATATATCCATCTCTCTCTCTCTCTCTCTCTATATATATATATATAGAGAGAGAGAGAGAGAGAGAGAGAGAGAGGGATATAGATATATATATAGATATATATATACGTAGATATAGATATATATATATATATATAGAGAGAGATACATATAACAATATATATATATATACGTATATATATATATATATATATATATATATATATATATATATATATATATATATATATATATATATATATATATATATATATATATATATATATATATATATATATATATATATATATATATATATATATATATATATATATATATAAAAAATATATATATATATATATATATATATAGAGAGAGAGAGAGAGAGAGACGTATACGTATATATATCTATGTCTATAGATATATATATATATATATATTTTCTTTTTTTCTTTTTTTAACATGCATTTTTATTGGCTTGATTTAGATATATAGTTTACAAAGATAGTAATTTACAAATTTGCTTCCATAAATAGTTTGTAATTGTATATTTATATGGGGATAGCCCAATTAGTTCGATCACACTTGCAAACACCAAGGACTAAAAGACTAAAATGTAACTTTAAATTTTTTAAGTTTTTTTTTTTTCGGAAAAATGATCACCTTGATTTCAATATTTTATTTCGATGCTTAGGAACAGATAAGATAGCTGTCACAATAATGTTATGCCAAAACTTTGTGTTTAGGAGTGTTTGTTAAGTTTTGCATCCAACACAGCTTGTAATATATTCTTAGGGATGCATAATTCAGATGATATGTAGAACCTTAGAATATGGAAAACAATCTGATATGAAAGTCCAAAAATAAGTATGTGCATTGTTTTTAATGGCACCTGTGTTTTGCAAGAATTTCAAGCATACATTTACGCCTGTTCATCCAAAAATAAGAATGGTTTTGGCAGCACAGATAACATGGTGACGGAGAGATGAGATTTTGATATGATGGACCAGCTCCATAAATGTAGGTTGTATTTCAGATCATATTTTAGACACTGTACAGGCACTCACAATGGTCTTCTGCCCAAAACGGTTGCCCTTGAATTGTTCCTTTTAGGAAATTGGGTGGATACAAGTAAATAATCTATGGGAGAGGGTTAGACCCTATATCTAGTTTTCATTGGTGTTGGCGTCCCGACTGGGGGAGGAAATCTGCAACAGGGCAACAGACAGAAATAAAAATCTGACAGGGTTCTAGTCATTCTCTAATTTCCCCACTCCATCTACAACTAATGCCGCGTACACACGATGGGAAATGCCGCCAGCAAAACTCTGATGGGAGCTTTTTGTCGGAAAATGTGACGTGTGTATGCTCCATCGGTCTTTTGCTGGCGGAATACCAGCCAGCAAAAGATTGAGTGCAGGTTCTCTATTTTACGGTCGGGAAAAGTTCCTATCCGAAAATGCGATCGTCTGTATGCAATTCGGACGCACAAAAAAAATCACGCATGCTCGGAAACAATTTGACGCATGCTCGGAAGCATTGAACTTCATTTTCTCGTCTCGTCGTAGTGTTGTACGTCATTGCGTTCTTGACGGTCGAAAGTTCAGAGAACTTTTGTGTGACCGTGTGTATGCAAGACAAGCTTGAGTGGAATTCTGTTGGAAAAACCATCCAAGATTTTTCGGACGGAAGATCCGCTCGTGTTTTTTTTGGATGGGCTTACACTTTAACCACTTTCAGACCGGACCAATTTGCAGCCAAAGGACCAGGCCCCTTTTTGCGATTCGGCACTGCGTCGCTTTAACTGACAATTGCGCGGTCGTGCGACGTGGCTCCCAAACAAAATTGACGTCCTTTTTTTCCCACAAATAGAGCTTTCTTTTGGTGGTATTTGATCGCCCCTGCGGTTTTTATTTTTTGCGCTATAAACAAAAATAGAGCGACAATTTTGAAAAAAATGCATTATTTTTTATTTTTTGCTATAATAAATATCCCCCAAAAATATATAAAAAAACATTTTTTTTTCCTCAGTTTAGGCCGATACGTAGTCTTCTACATATTTTTGGTAAAAAAAATCGCAATAAGCGATTATTGATCGGTTTGCGCAGAAGTTATAGCGTTTACAAGATAGGGGATAGTTTTATAGCATTTTTATTAATAATTTTTTTTTTATTATTAATGGCGGAGATCTGCGATTTTTTTTTGTGACTGCGACATTATGGCGGACACATCGGACATTTTTGACACATTTTTGGGACCATTGTCATTTTTACAGCAATTAATGCATTTAAATGCATTGATTTCTGTATAAATGACACTGGCAGTTTAGGAGTTAACCACAAGGTGGCAGTGTAGGGGTTAAGTAGGCCTAGGGGGTTTTTTTTTACTGTGGGGGGGGCGTGGCTGTCAGCTAGTGAATGCTGATCTCTGCTCCAATCACAGCAGAGATCGGCGTCACTAGTTGCTAGGCAGAACGGGGAGATGCTGTTTATCTCGGCATCTCCCCGTTTAGCCGCTCCGTGAGACGATCGCGGGAGTCCCCGCGGCGATCGAGTCCGCGGGGACCGCGGCCGGACTCACGGGGGTCCCGACCGGCGCGGGAGCGCGCCGCTCCCGGCGCGCTCCCGATGGCACGGACAGGCTAAAGGAGGGACGTATATATACGCCCTCCTGCCTGTACGTGCCATTCTGTCGACGTATATCGTCGTGCGCCGGTCGGCAAGTGGTTAAACTGAACCTTTCAATAATTTTGCAATTCTGCATGAATATACTCCTGACAGGTCACATTTTTAAAAACTGTATAATTTTTCAAAAAAGCCTCACCATTTACTTTTAATAAGCAGTTCTTGAAATCTAGCCAGGTCACCTTACCTAGACTGAGATGATGTCATCAGCCTGCTGCCGGCAGTAAACAAGCATCTCCTTAGTCTCCTCTACACCAATGATCAGACTGCATGTTCATTTTGTAGCAAGTCTTAAAGTGGTTGTAAACCCTTACAAACCACTTTGACCTACAGGTGAGCCTAGATTAAGGCTTACCTGTAGGTCCAATAAATATATCCTAAACCTACATGGTTTAGGAGATATTTAGAAAAAAACAGGCACCGCTGTCTACGGCGCATGCGCCGTAGACAGCGGCGCGCACTGAGCATGCCGAGATCGATGTGATATGCCGCTCTCGTGCACATGCGCGGGAGTGACGTCATCGCGACTCCAGCGAATGACAGCGCTGGAGCAGCGAGACCCGGAAGTCACTCTGGGATTGATGGCGGCGGTGGAGGAAGTGGACAAGGGTCGCTTCGGGGGCTTCGTTCTCAGGTAAGTTATTCATAATGAGCTAGTATGCTATGCATACTAGCTTATTATGCCTTTGCCTTGCAGGTTCCGTTTTTCTTTTTTTCAAGGAGGCTTTACTTCCTCTTTAAGGTGAGAGGCTAATCTGTGTCAGACATTTGTGAACAGCCAAGACCAAAACAGACAAAATGATTTAGATGATTGTTGTTCCAAGATCTTGAATCTCAGCCATGGAGGTAATTGGTAACCCTGGATGACGCGTGAACAACAAGGGCTACATAGAAAAGCAGATGAAGGCATTGTCATGAATAGGTACTGTGATCTCCAAGAGGTAATACATTCCTAGAGGTTTTATGCTTACTTACATTACTTAGCATGAATGCACTTAACACAAAAAAAATATATCTGATGTCAACTCCACTTAAAAAAATATATATAATTTCAATTAACTGAGTAACATAAAGTCAAAGGCAGCTGTCAATATAGATTGCAAAAATAATCCCATATAATTTGCAGAAATGTAGGGGGTAGGAAATAAAGAAGTTATAGCTTTTGCTGGGCTAATGGCTTCATAAAACAAGCAAAACAAGTAAATCTGTAGCTTGCTAATGTGCAAAATACAAGCATGTAAATTCATAATGGTGTAAAGCAGTGGTCATCAACCCTGTCCCAAGGGGCCCACTAACAGGCCAGGTTTTATGTATTACCGTATATACTCGAGTATAAGCCAACCCGAATATAAGCCGAGGCACATCATTTTACCACAAAAAACTGGGAAAACGTATTGACTCGAGTATAAGCCTAGGGTGAGAAATGCGCAGCTACTGTAAGTGGAAAAGAGGGTCACTGTGCCCATTTGCATGCCTCACTGTGCCCATTTGCAGCCATAGGTCCGTACCAACCTGGGGCGAGGGAAAGAGTCTGTAGGAGCCTGTCCATTGCACCCATGATCAACTAATGCAAAAAAATAATAAATGCACATTTTTATTTTTTTTTGTTTTATCAATATGGGAGCATTTACAATTTTTAGGCATACTTTGACAAAAATATCAATAGCTAAGGCATGGAAGACCTCTGTGGTCAATATAGCTGTCATGAAACACAAGATTACTTGGATTATGCACAAGTAATAAATAAAATACATACTACAAGATCGAAAAAAATGAAGTCTGAAAATATTTGGAACCCATGGATGCATTTTATACAGCCAATCGAACCAATTCTTCTCTTTCCTTCCCTATGTCACCACTTCATTCTCTGTCTGTTATGGATATATTGTTCTGTACATTGCTCAGAGAAGCTGGGAAATTGTCTCAGTTGATGTGCTACCCCATTATTGGCAACAGATGGATTTTTACTATATGACAAAGTCGTTGATACAATAAGTAAACTTTATCCAGGAGTTATATTGCACTGAAATTTATGAAACTCTATGATTGTGAAATAATGTTTAAACTCATGTATATACATGTATTTCATTGTGTGTGCTTTGTCTACTGCAGTCAACGTGTTTGGCATCATACTAATTTTTCTGCCACATACTCACATTCCTTAGGCTGGCCATACATTGTGTGAATTTCTTTCCTGCAACCAGGAGAAATTTGCACGATTCCTGCATCAACATAGACAGTGCTAAAAGGGGAATCAGCAATTATCTTCTCCTGGTGGGGGTGTGGGGCGAGTGGGGGGAGCCGTCCCCACCGGGAGAAGACAGTGATAATTGCTAGCGAAGAGAATCCGGCAGACTGGTTGTACTCAAGTTGATTGAATGATCAACTTGGTACATTCAGCCTGCCCATTAAAGTGGAAGTAAACCCTTCCAAAGCACTTTGGCCTACAGGTAAGCCTATATTAAGGCTTACCTGTAGGTCCAATAAATATCTCCTAAACCTACATGGTTTAGGAGATATTTAAAAAAAAAGAGGCATCGCTGTCTACGGCGCATGCGCCATAGACAGCGGCATGCAGGCGCACTGCGCATGCCGAGTTCACGGCGATATGCCGCTTTCCTGCGCATGCGCGGGAGTGACGTCATCGCCGCTCCAGCGAATCACATTGCTGGAGCAGCGAGACCCAGAAGTCACTCCCATATTGATGGCGGCGGAGAAGGTCATGTATGAGGACTGCTCCTGGGGCTTCGTTCTCAGGTAAGTTATTCATAATGAGCTAGTTTTTTCATTTAAAAGAGGCTTTACTTCCTCTTTAACAGTTTGAATCTGGGCTGGTTCCTGCTTAGCCTGCCGAGATTTGAACCATGTATGGCCGGCCTTAGGCCTTGATAAGAAACCACCCCCCAGCTACTGGCTACAATTGTAATGTTAATGTGATACCTATGTGACCCAGTTTATACAAACAAAAATCTCAAAATCCCCAAATAAACAGCAAATTTTGGAAAGATTCTGAGTGTACCATTTTGCATCTGTTCCTTAATAGTAGTTGCTATTAGCAATAATATTAATATAGAATAAGATAAATATTAGGATAGGCAATGCCTATATATTACATTTCCAAGACAAAGATCCATACAGACATGGACTCCACCTATTGTCATTAAATTACACCTAATGTTAGCATTCGATTTAGACCTTTTTTTACAAACCCTAGGCCAAGTCAAAAGAAATTTGTGTGCATTTCTGTTTGTATATTTCTTCTGTTAAATTTAATTTAAAAACTTTTTGAAAATAAAAATTGGCTATATATTGGAAAACAATTGCTGCACCAGATTCAACAGGCTTATTATCTATCTTTTTGGTGGGGTTGCTGTCTCTGATCGTATGGTTCAGTGAAACCTCTTTAATGTGGTTGTATACCCCAATTTGTAATTTTTACCTAGAGGTAAGCCTACAGTATAATAAGACTTACCTGTAAGTAAATGTAATATCTCCTAAACCTGTACGGTTTAGGAGATATTCCCTTTGCATGGAGCAGCTGACATCAGCGGCGCATGTGCTCTGAATGCCCGGCTGAAGGTCCAGCAGACCTTGCCCGGAAGAAGACTCCCACACGCGGGAGTGATGTCATCGCGGCTCCGGCCACTCACAGCGATGGAGCCGCGAACCCAGAAGAAACGCAGAGGGCAAGATGTCAGCTCCCTAAGCGTGGACCGGGCTGCGATACGGGGGGTTCGATCTAAGGTAAGTGTTTCAAAAACCCTGCAAGGCAAAAGCATAATGAGCTAGTCATTATGCTTTTGCCTTGCTGGGTTTTTTTTTTTTTTTCATTTTGCTTTTTTTTTGATGTGCTGGTATACAACCACTTTAATGCTCCATTGTTAGTAGAATTATTGTAAAGTAAAAAGGTTTGAGACATCATGGCCAGAGGCGGCTCTCTAATTAGGCAAATTAGGCGGCCGCTTAAGGCCTCGCACTCACAGGGGCCTCGCGGCCGCCTAATTTGCCTGTGATCAATATTAATGGAGACAGAGGCTCCGCCTCTCTTTCCCCGCCGCCGCTGGGACTCCATGGCCCAGGGGCAGACTGACCAATCGGGCACTGCCTGAGGGCCCCCTGGGCCAATCATGGAGCATCCCGGTCTGGTGGCCAAGCCCTCTAGATCTCAGCAAGGCAGTGCGGGACGGGGGGGTAGCCGTAGGTCTGCGCCGCTCACCCACGACCGACCGCCAATTCAGCAGCCCAGCCAGGGAGAGAAAGTACACAGCAGCGCAGCCCTGTGAAGAGGAAGGAGCGGACCCGATCTTCTGATGCCGCCTGGACTGGAGACAAGCAGGTAAAGTGCCTGACCAAAGCAGCCCTCCTGTGCTCCAGCCTCCTGGCTAGGAGGAGCGGAGGAGTGGCTGCATATAGAAGAATTGCTCTTTCCATATTCCTCCTGCAGCCGCTAAATGTTTGTGGGGGAGAGCTGAAACAAGCATTCACCGGCTGCAGGAGGAATATGGAAAGATCAATTCTTCTATATGCAGCGGCTCCGCCGCTCCTCCGCTCCTCCTAGCCAGCTTTTTTTTGCTGGCCCCTGACTCCGCCCCCCCACGATCTCCTCCGGCCCGTCGGCCCGACTCTGTGCTCTCCACCCTACACTCGGCTCCCCCATCCAATGCTCTCTGTCCCCCCAAGTGCTCCCTTGCTCCCCACCATGCTCTCAGCCCCCCCATCTGCTCCCCACCATGATCTCAGTCCCCCCCATCTGCTCCCCACCATGCTCTCAGTCCCCCCCCATCTGCTCCCCACCATGCTCTCAGTCCCCCCCCCCATCTGCTCCCCACCATGCTCTCAGTCCCCCCCCATCTGCTCCCCACCATGCTCTCAGCCCCCCCCCCATCTGCTCCCCACCATGCTCTCAGCCCCCCCCCATCTGCTCCCCACCATGCTCTCAGTCCCCCCCATCTGCTCCCGACCATCCTCTCAGTCCCCCCATCTGCTCCCCACCATCCTCTCAGTCCCCCCATCTGCTCCCCACCATGCTCTCAGTCCCCCCATCTGCTCTCCACCCCACTATGCTCTCAGTCCCCCCCCATCTGCTCTCCACCCCACTATGCTCTCAGTCCCCCCATCTGCTCTCCACCCCACTATGCTCTCAGTCCCCCCCATCTGCTCTCCACCCCACTATGCTCTCAGTCCCCCCCATCTGCTCCCCACCCCACTATGCTCTCAGTCCCCCCCAGCTGCTCCCCACCCCACTATGCTCTCAGTCCCCCCCCCATCTGCTTCCCACCCCACTATGCTCTCAGTCCCCCCCCCCCATCTGCTCCCCACCCGACCATCCTCTCAGTCCCCCCCCCCCATCTGCTCCCCACCATGCTCTCAGTCCCCCCATCTGCTCTCCACCCCACCCCACTTTACTCTCAGTCCCCCCCATCTGCTCTCCACCCCACTATGCTCTCAGTCCCCCCCATCTGCTCCCCACCCCACTATGCTCTCAGTCCCCCCCATCTGCTCCCCACCCCACTATGCTCTCAGTACCCCCATCTGCTCCCCACCCCACTATGCTCTCAGTCCCCCCCATCTGCTCTCCACCCCACTATGCTCTCAGTCCCCACCCCACTATGCTCTCAGTCCCCCCCCATCTGCTCCCCACCCCACCATGCTCTCAGCCCCCCATCTTCTCTGCGCCCCCCCATGCTCTCCACCTCAACTTGCTTTCCAGCTCCCCCAGTGCTCTCTGCCCCCTCAACCCCCCCATGTGCTCCCCTCCCTAGTTCTCTCCACCACACCGTGCTCTCCAATTCCCCGCCCCCCATGATCTCCTCCGCTTTCCACCCAACCATGCTCTCGGTTCCCCCCATGTGCTCCACCCCCTATGATCTCCTCCACCCTCTCTGTGCTCTTCAGCTCCCCCAGTGATTTTTGGCCCCTCCCATGTGTTCCCTGGCTCCCCCCAGTGCTTTTCACCACACTGTGCTCTCCGGTCCCCCCACAGTGCTCTCTGCCTGCCCCCATGCTCTCCACCCCACCGGGCTCTCTAGCCCCTCCCCCACTGCTCTCCGCCCCTCCATGCATCCACCCCACCATGCTTTCCAGCTCCCCCTCACAGTGCTCTTCAGCTCCCCCAGTGCTCTCTGCCCCCATGTGCTCCCTGGCTCCCCCAGTGCTTTCCGCTGCACCGTGCTCCCTGGCTCCTCTCCCTAGTGCTCTCCACCCACTGTGCTCCCCATCCCCATTCTCTTTCCCCCCCTCAGTGCTCTCTGCCCCCCCCACACCAGTGCTCTCTGCCCCATCAGTGCTCTCTCTTTCCCCCAGTGCTCTCCAGATCCCCCTACTCTCTTCCCCCCCTGCTCTACACCCCCCAGTGCTCTTAGCCCACCTGCTCTCTACCCCCCCCCCCCCAGTGCTCTCTGCCTCACTCCTATGCTATCTGACACCCCTGTGCTCTCTCTCGGGCCCCCTCACCCCCCGCAGCTCTGCTAGGTTCCAGTCTCCTCTCTCCATTATGGGCATGAGTGGGGCCTCATGTCTAAGTTTTGCCTAAGGCCTCACAAAGCCTAGAGCCGCCTCTGATCATGGCACTACATCCATAATTTACAATTTGCGAAAATTAGAACAAAAAAGGTGTAGGACTTTACTGGTTGACAATATAAGCCCACAATGTCTATAGTCGTACTCAATTTGCACAACCGATTGATGTTTCTAATAAGCTTTTGCATATTTTATGGACTTATGAAGTACTCAATTCTTTGATTTGGGGTTATGGTTGGCAATAGGTAAAGTCCTATACCTTTTTTGTTTTCATTTTTCCCAAAAGTTAAGGAAAGTTAAGGAGCAGGCAGTGCTGATGCCAGGGAACATCCTGGCTCCTCTTCAGGGCAATTTAGAAGATACAAATGCTGGAAACTAGACAGCCAGCTGTACGAGATAATTTCCAAGGTGAAAGTAAGAGGCAATGTAAATACAATATTTTTATGTCTGATTGTAATGTTCCTTTAAGTAAATTTAAAGTTTTCCGCTGGACGTAATTGGGTGTTTGAGTGAACACAGGTTTGCAGGCCCATTATAAAAAGTATTTCCTTGAGTTTTTATTCTTTTTTTCTTTTCTTTTTTTTTTATAATATGAACTCTAAATTTTACTTTACAAAAAAACTGTTTTTAGAAAACTAGAACAAAAAAGGTGTAGGACTTTACTGGTTGACAACATAAGCCCACAATGTCTATAGTCTTACTCAATTTGCAGAACCGATTGATGTTTCTAATAAGCTTTTGCATATTTTATGGACTTATGAAGTACTCAATTCTTTGATTTGGGGTTATGGTTGGCAATAGGTAAAGTCCTACACCTTTTTTGTCTGATTGCAATGTTCCTTTAAGTAAATTTAAAGTTTTCCGCTGGACGTAATTGGGTGTTTGAATGAACACAGGTTTGCAGGCCCATTATAAAAAGTATTTCCTTGAGTTTTTATTCTTTTTTTCCTTTCTTTTTTATAATATGAACTCTAAATTTAACTTTACAAAAATCCAGTTTTCAGAACCTATTCTCTAGTTGCCTCTGGAGTTACAAGTACATTTTTTCCTGCCTGAATATGTTATGGAGAGCAAGAGGTCTACTGAAATAATTGAATACATAGGTTGCTTTGATCACACAGGGGCTCACTATCCCAGTTCAATTATCTGAAGAACTCTGCAATAACTTAGGTGAATAAATAGGCCGGTGTCAAGCCCCTTGATTAGTTAAAAAGGCTTTTTATATTGCTCTCGTAACAAGTATTATACCCACAGTTCTTGTATAGGTGTCAGTCAACAGCTCTATAAATAACAGATCATTTTTACATTGGAGAAGACCCGTGTTCACCTTTTGCTCTGGAGACAAATAAGGAGAGGACACTGTATATTTTAATGACAGCGACCGTTTATTTTACATGCAATGCAAATAGGCACATCTTGAGTCGATCGTTTGTACCTACTTATTTATGGCCCATATTTATACAGTGGCAGCATATTATTCAGTGCTCTACAGAGCATCCGCAGTAGACTAAAGTCACTCACTTCCACAGGCCACAGAAGGCTCTAATCTTTTTTTATTTAGTACAAATGGGATCATCCGTAGGAAACCATATAGGCAGAGCATAATGGGCAAAGTTGTCTTGGTGGGATTTAAGTACAGAACACAGGCACAACAACATATTAGAATTAAGGCATAGCTGTGCTTTGCCTAGGCAGGGCAAAGTCGCAGGTTCACTTTATTAGTGACCCTACCAGAAGCACATCCTCACCTTTCTGGTCTTTCTCTTTCTTCCCAGCCAATCAAATTTCCCGGTATGGGGGTATATGACTTGCTCCTCTTCCTCATGTGTAACAGCATGTATGCTTGGTAGTTAAATATATAACAAGGGTTCCCTGAAGAAGTCGAAGACGTAACGTGTAGGGTGGTGCGCCGAGACCTGTCACTTGCAGTTTGTCAAGGAGACAGGGAGAACGGTAGCAGTATCGGCCACCAGTCTTCAAATGCTGGATCCTGAGTGGTATATACAAAAGCAATGAATGATGTGAGCTGTCCCTTCTCTCTGGATTATTCCATGTGTGACGTTTGGAACGTTAATTCTGCATTGAAATGTTATGTGTGGTGAACCATTCAGAGGAAACAGAGAAATCAGAGGTCTTTTATCTGTTAGAGTCTGATTGGCCTCAACGGGGACTATGCGCAGTAGACCTTTTATGATATAAAGGTTCAGCATTTAAGTTGAGCGTAGGTCCTTCAGTATGGTGGTGGTCACTGATTTATCCTTTCACAAGCACCTACCTATAGAGTTAAACATTGTGGCAGAGGTTTTTGATTTCACATGGACTTACGGACAATTTAGTCATGATGACTATTAATATGATATAATTTTATTGTATATTTTAAGTTTGAGCACAGTAAATAATTTTTTATGTATTGCGTTGTTTTGTAGCACCGTGACACTCCTTTTTATATGTATATGCTTGGTGATTGGCTGCTTAGGCACCTAGAGCTGTCACATAGATGTGGGGAGGGAATACTGTAAACTACAAGAGCTGTGGATTGCATTGGCCGCCTTGATGTGTTTCACCTGAGCCCTGGATCACATCATTCATCCATCCCAGTGGGACATCTCCTAAAAGCGCAGCCAGACCGTCATCCTTGAGGTCTTACCTGCTGGTAAGCGGCCTGTCAGTAGGGGTGTGTACCTGGCTATAGAGAGCAGCTCACCTACACTGTTTCACTGCAATCTGGCAACACATGAATTTGCATATGGAGTTTTTGCACTGAGCACCTTTTCTACCTATGAGGGGTTTCCTTTGGACTTTTTTCGCATTGTTTGCACAAATTAATATTGTTTCATCTGTTTCTAACACTAATTAGCTTGTTATTGTATTTGATGAAATTCTGAAATTTATCGTTATATATATTTTGCATTTGCACTTTATTTGGATAGCGCTGCACCCTATTGTTTAGATCTAAGGCACTATTGTCTTTGATTTCCAGTCCCAGGAGTGAGCTTTAGTGATGCCACCACTGTGCTGCTCGATGTTCTCCTTGCTGGAGGCTCTGACATGAGGAAGCAAAGCCCTGCCACTACCAAAATGGCCACCTCCAGAGATACAGTACAGAACAAGACATGGTAAATCAGTAAAGGGGAAAGAACAGCTACAAGGAGACCACAGGCAGTACTGGTGGCTAGTCATTTGCCTCTATCTGCCTTTTTTTGGAGAGCAGATTTTTAGGTCCTCTTTAAAGGTAGGCTTTCTATGTAGGGCATGATTTTGATGTGGCTTTTCGAATAGGACAGTGGCATCATGTCACGTGGCTCTTTGCCATTTCCGTCTGTGACAATCACCAAGAGTGATACCTGTCCCTGAGAATGCACATGCTCACATTCAGTTCAGAGCTCTTAAGAAAATAAGGTATGCTGTGCCTTTTAAATATGGCTGGATGCAAAATCTTCACACGCTAATGAGTGTTCCTTTAAGATTTGCATTTAGGAAATATATATCCCTCTTTGCCTTACAGATGTCTTTGTTTGAATGCTGCTTTGTTAAAAAAAATACTGTAACAATTTGCTATGTTTCTGTCCAACACCAAGCCAAAACCGGCTCATCCAGCCCATAGCATAAAAGGACATTAAAAGAGTGGAGTTGGCAGCTATGCATGATAAATTCTTAATTCTTTTTCAATCAAACAAACAGTAACTTGGGTTATAACATCTTGCAGTCGCAAGATGTTAGAAATTCATGCAAAGCAATTTTCACAAAATATATTGTCTTCTGCACATCTCCTCCATAAACTGGCAAATATTAAGGATGTTTTCAGCTTCTGAGAATTAAAGAACACACCGGACAGATTTAGTAACACTGTAAGTACTGAAATGTTTCGTCCTTCCTAATTTATTTCCGCTCAAGATGGCAAAGAATATTAATGCAGCAAAAAGGATTTCATGACTTTCCTCTGCACAAGATGTACTGCGTGGCGAGAAGACACTTTTGTAGCTGGCTTACAATGACATTGGACATGTAAACTGTGGTGTGTTAAAGTTAATTAAAGCTCCACTCCAACAAAAATATATATATTTTTGAAATTTTTTATAGTGTGGTAAAAGGCTGGGACCTCTGTCAGGCTTGTATTGATGTCTTGGTCTCCTTTGGGAAAATATCCCTCCACTTCCCGTTCCAGTGATGCCTTGCATTCTCAACTCAAAAGCTAAAGCCTAAATTCCTTTGGGAACATGGTTTCATGATTACCCTTTCAGCGGGGTCCCTTTACGATACAAGGGCTAAATGCTCACTTCTAGTGGTAGAGGAAGAGGCTAAATTGCTTACCGCTCTTCCTGCTCCAGCTGGCTTCAGCACTGTCTTCTTTTCCCTTGTGCTCGGGGTTGTAGGTAGTCTCTTGGTTTTATTGCACACAAGTCTGGGATAATACATCTTTACAGCTGGAGATAAAGATATTTAACCTCCACATATGGAAAGATTGCTGTGAAAATGTGGAATAGACTACCTCAAGGACTAGTTCTGGCCAACTCAGCAGAGGTGCTGATGCATTCCAAATACACAAAATATAGCTGGATATTAACATAGGTAAGGACACAAGTAACCGTTGATCCAGGAAATATCCAGTTGCTTTCTGGGGGATCAGGAAGGACTGTGGTAAATTTGCAATTCATTTTGTCCCAGAGTCTGGAGGATGAGTGGAGAGGCACAAAATCCAAGTTGCATGAGGTCCAGGGTGTAGTTTCCACAGTCAGTGATGATTTTGGGGAGCCATGTCATCTGCTGGTGTTGATCCACTGTGTTTTATTAGGTCCAAAGTCACGCAGCCCTCTACTAGGATATTCTAGAGCACTTCATGCTTCCCTCTGCTGACCAGCTTTATGGAGATGCGGATTTCATTTTACAGCAGGACTTGGCACCTACCCACACTGCCAAAAGTACCAATACCTCGTTTAACAACTTGCCGTCCGGGCTATAGCCGAATGACGGCCACAGCGCTGACCTAAATTTCAAGGAGGAAAATTACGGCCTCCCCTGTGCACGCTCCCTGCACGCGCCCTGTAGGGCACGTGCAGAGCGCGCTCTGATCACGAGTTACTGGGACTCGGGTGATCACCGATCCAAGTAAGGGGCCGATCCCGGCCCCTTACCATGTGATCAGCTGTCAGCCAATGACAGCTGACCACATGATGTAAACAAAAGCTTGGTAATCATTTTTTCCCCTCCTCACGCTGACAGCGTGAGGAGAAAAAAAAGCTGTTCATCGGCTCATCTGCAAGGGACATCGATCCCGAAGAGGAAGAGGCAATTATGCCTCATCTGTGCACACCAGTACCTCCTGCCAGTGCCCACAGTGCCCACAGTGCCACCTATCAATGCCTACAAGTGCCACCTATCAATGCCCACCAGTGGTCACCGACTGTAGCAGTGCTGCCTATCAGTGTAACCGATCATTGCCCGTTATTGGGAATAAATATATAAATAAATATATAAAATGGGGCGCCAGCATACATACGTAGAAAGGTTAATAAAATAACAAGAGTAAATTAAATAGAGAAAGTCACGTGTGCGTGATGTAACGCGTAAGGAGAGTCAGAGCCTGGTGACGTTTAGCTGTGTGGGATCTCGGCCGGGACCCCATACTGTGTGTTTTTTCATCCACCGCTGCATTAACTCTGCATGTACTGTAAGTTATCTATTGCTTATACCTATTAAACCTTTTGAAATACTACACAATGGATTGCATCTATCTGTTTGCTCACATGTCCGCCTGAGAGGAGCTGGCAGGGACCCAGTCAGAGGAACAGATCCGGAGGAGCCCAGTAAGGTTGTTTTTCCTTACCTTTAAGGTAAGGGGTTGGGGGAAACAGCCCAGGACACCTGCATGTTAAGGAGCATCACTTTTTTTTCTCTTAAAGACTACCACAAATATCATATCCACCACCTCACCTGGAGATTGTTTAGGAATTGTGCACCATATATGGAAATATCCGCTTGATTGCACAGGACTTGTCGTTTATTTTTTATATTTATTTTTTATTTCTATATACATACACTTTTATCCTGGACTCACGTTATTATATATATATAATTATTTCAACACAGGTTTATTTGTGCTGTTTGTTTTTAACACACAGGTGCATTTATTCACAGTTTGCTTTGTGCATTATTAATAATATTTTTTAATCGAATTGTGGCTTATGCATGTTATTCGCCATTGTATATTTGATTATTTATTGCCACTTTTAGTCCTTACTTTGCACTATTTTTATTTTTCTTGGACACAAGGGTTATTTATTTATATTGTTTGATTCACCCACCTGAGGTTGTCTGTATAGCCTTATTTATTATT
Source organism: Lithobates sylvaticus (assembly GCA_028564925.1). Classification (NCBI taxonomy): domain Eukaryota; kingdom Metazoa; phylum Chordata; class Amphibia; order Anura; family Ranidae; genus Lithobates; species Lithobates sylvaticus. The sequence goes on along the minus strand of CM053026.1, from coordinate 735,819,962 downwards.
TGATGCTATACTCCTTCTTTTATTCCATTAATTCCTTTGGACGCTGTGTCTGGAGCCACCTTGGCTGGATGATCCCCCTTGGAGTGGTAGACGTGTATCAGCGCCACATTTTTATCTGATTATCTATTTAATTTACTCTTGTTATTTTATTAACCTTTCTACGTATGTATGCTGGCGCCCCATTTTATATATTTATTTATATATTTATTCCCATGTACTGTCGGTGTGTGAACACCCTGATGGTGGCTGCGGCATTGGTTGTTATTGTTGTGTAGCCGATTCATTTCAGCTCTCTCCCCTCCCCCACCCCCCTTTTTTGGTTTGCGCAGTTGCACCCCTCCTTTTGCATACATTGCCCGTTATTGTCACCCATCAGTGCCGCCTCATCAGCGTACATCAATGAAGGAGATAAATTACCTGTTTTAAAATTTTATGACAAAATATAAAAAAAAATCCAAAATGCCTCTAACACACCGCCCCAGAAGATTACCTTGATAATTTGATACATACAATGCCATACCCCCTCCAGGGAGAGACCCAGAAAGGGAACCTCATCACAAACAAGGACTTTTTTTCAAGTCCCTCACTACCCACAGAGCTCGGTGGAGATCGGGGAGAAGACTCTCTCGGATTATCCTCCCCCCTCACCCTCCAGTGCTTTCCTTCCCATACCTCTCCCCCACACCCCCCCCCACCCCACCTCCCTAGGCCACATGACTCCCTCACCCCCCTCCCTCACCCACCCCCAAGACTAACTCGACTCAGGTGTTTGACTATCCCCCCTTACTCCTCGCACCCTCCAGGACAGATGACAACACTATGCACCGGGCCTCACCCTCTTGCAAAGGTGCAGCGTATCACTACGAGACTTAATGCAGACTAGACGGAAAACATGTGTTATTACGCAAGGTCCTCTAGCTGGAGCTACAGGCAGAAACTATACCCAAGTCAGCTCTGCAACATTATAATGTTACGTTGTTTGGTTCACTGCTGAGGCCATAGGCCATACTTCATTTCTATCTGTCAAACTGATTGTATATGAGTAAGGCGATACCATTGCATCACGTTTCATACTGTTGAAACACCTACTGTATATGTTAAACTCTGTATAAACATTTTGTTCTCAAAAAATTTCATGGGAAAATAAATATATAAAAATTTTTTTTACAAAAAATAATGTATATATATATATATATATATATATATATATATATATATATGCATTTGCCTTCGTCTGGATCAGCTGTGGATATAGGGTTCCATATATGAAGGAGGAAGAGACAAGCATGTGACTGCAGCTGCTAGCGCTTTAGAGAGGCGTCAGCACTGGATCAGTCACATAGATTGAGGAAGTATGTTGGAGCCAGGAACAAGGTAAGTATTACTCCTTATTCCTGTACCCCCCTAGACTTAACAAGCATGTTACTCTTGGACTGGGGGGAACCTTTTATTTCTAGCACAGGGTTCAGAATAAAAGTGCATATAAATGCTCTTGTATAACACTCTAAACAAGCCCCAAATCCAATTACTATGATGCACAAGCCTCATAAATTAAACCAAAAACATCTTATAAGGCTAGGTTCACATTATACGATGCAGGAAACGCAGCAAATCCTGTGTGTTTCCCACATCGCATTGCAATTGCACAGTGTCCATGCGATCTGCTGCGGGTGTCAATGTTATCTTAACGACACCTCAAAATAGATTGCAAAACGCAAGGAGATTGCCAGACTCGCATCACATGGATGAAAAAAGGGTCCTGCACCATTTTGGCGCATATGTGATGCGATTTCAGCCATATAAACACACTGCACAGACATTGCATGTAATGTGCACATGAATGCTGTGCGATTCCTGTCAGAATCACATGCAGTGTCTGCATCGCACCAGTGTGAACCTAGCATTAAAGTGTAACTCCACTTTTGTTGAGAAAAAAACATTCCCCTTAGGGTGATCCATGTACATTGCACGGATTTTAACAAACTTTGTTGCAGATTCCTATCTTTTGTTATTCTGAAGAAATCCCTGTTTGTTCCTCTGTGCCCATGTGCGTGAGTGAGTGAGCTGTGGCACCTGCAGGGCACTAATGAGGAAAGCTGCTGAGTCTGCATTCCTTTAGACGTGATTTTCTACTGGGAGTATCTCACCAAAAATTACACATTTGACGAAGGGGGTGCCAGAAATCTGATTTGTATTTTAGTGCAGACTTCTGGGAAAATAAATGAGCCAATCACACAGTGCCTCTCCACATGAGTGGAGAGGCATAGAATCCAAGTTGCATGAGGTCCAGTGTGAAGTTTCCACAGTCAGTGATGATTTGGGGAGCCATGTCATCTGCTGGTGTTGATCCACTGTGTTTTATTAGGTCCAAAGTCACGCAGCCCTCTACTAGGAAATTCTAGAGCACTTCATGCTTCTGATAAACTGATAAACAGGCTGACCGCCTACCACCTCATCGTGCTTCGGGGGGGGGGGGGGGGGGGTCAGTACACATTCTGTGTACAGAACACCTCCAGGTAGCCATATTGCATTAAATTTTCAGAAAATTACAGCAGCTGCAGATTGAAAGGAAAAGGTCATTTTTAATACCATCCAATTGCAATATGACTTGTGTCGCAGTTTTATACGCTATATTATATATTTTTCTTTATTTGCAATTTTTTTTCCCCCCACGAAAGTGGCATAACCCTTTAATGCAGAGAAAACATGAAAAAAAATCTCCCAGTTATGGAAACAAAGTAGAACCTCAATACAATAATTTACCGGTTCCCGACTGGCGCACAGCGATGTTTGTCGGCAGAATGGCCCGGACAGGCATAAGGGTATACAGGTACGTCCCTTTAAGAATGCTGCCGTGCCATCGCGTGCGCGCTGGACGAGACCCCCGTGAATCGCAAAAAGTGGTCTGGTCTTAAGCCAGCAAAATGGTCCGGTCTGAAAGTGGTTAACGATCACTGGTTTCAAATCAATTCATCAATCTGGTAATCCAACAATTCTGCAAACTCGGCTACAATATGGAATACTGATACCAAAGGGAAACTTCAGAAAAGAGCACTAAAAGTAAGATCCCCGAATATAAAATGATTAAAAATAAAAAAAATAACACATTTAATGCACTTAACCAGCTAGTAGACAGAGTTCCTGACATCAGAAAAAAACTGTTTTGCTGTGGTTCGCCAAGGCCAGATATCTCACCCCATTTTGCTAATGAACTCCTATTAGCCCCTTTGCCCTTTCATTTGGAACGATTGCCTTACATTTATCTGTTCAGCGTGTGTATATATTTTCTACTCAGCTTTTTATACTCTCACCTGTCAACATGCCTTAAGAAATTACTCCTTGGTAAACTTGCATTTTCAGATTTCTTTTTAAGCTAGCTATTAGAAGAGATCATTTTCACAATATTTTTTGCATTTTCTTCTTACTTTTTCTGCCAAGCAGTTCTTCGGAAAATAAAAAGGCATAGACACCATGTAATTAGTGATTCTTACATTTTTTTCGTTACTAAATACAAATTTTGCTTTTGGCCTGCAATTATCTTTTAAAGGGAGATATAAGTAGTAGTCAATTTTATTTTTATTTATAAAATTTACACCTTTTAAAGTGGTTTTAGATATGTATATGTTTACAAATGATATATAATCTTTGTTTTACAAAAAAACATTGAATACAGGGTGCGTACAATGCTGCATGATTCAGGAAGTATTAAGCATTATTATTACTTTTCCAAGTAGAGAGCACAAAGGAAGCTGTCTACTTGCTCTGTTTGAAACTCGATTGTTACGTATGGCCAGAATTGTGGACCATTGGTGCAGGCTGCAAGAATGGTGGAAGTGTAGGCCCTAAGATAGACTGAGGTGGCCTTTGGTAATGGACTTTGCTGCAAAACGTTGTTGTACGCATCCTGTATTTTGTAAAACAAAGATTATATACAATTTTTAAAAATATACATATCTAAAATCACTTTAAAAAGGTGTAAATGTTATAAATAAAAATACAATTTACTTGAAACATCTCCATTTAAAAGATAATTGCAGGCCAAAAGCAATCCTCAGACACACCCCTTGCAGATGGAAGCTGACCTGGAAAAAAATGGAAGTGTCGTACAAAATCAATAGACAATGTGGGACAGGCCGAAGGTTAGGGTAGGCAGCATACAAGCAAAGTCAGATACGAAGCCAAGGCAAAAAATCGGAGAGGTAGGAATTTTGGAGCATGGGAATACCTGGAAAAACAGGTACTTGGGGATATTGGGTGACACAGGGGTCACTTGACAGAGTCTTAGGAGACACAGGAGTGCAGGGGACACTGGAGGCATAGAGTGCAGGGGATGCAGGAGACTCTGGAACCCAAAAACTAGTGTAGCCCCCTGTTCCTAAAAATGGGACTATAGTATAAATTTAGTTTTTGGCTGAGCTGTAAAAAGCTCAGAATTGATTGTATATTTGGTTCTGTTCTAAACTTGACTTGAGTTGTGTATTTCTCACTGTTGCCAGTAGGTGTCACTGGTACCACAGGACAGTATAAGAATTACAACTAGGTTGAGCTGTAATGAATATTCTCTTACCAGAAACCGCCCCATAGGAGGTTCCTGGCCGCTGTGATTTCTGGAAGGGGGTATTTATTGGACAGATGCCATGTGCTCTTAGTCAGTTTGTTACCTTGGGGCCCTCCTGGCCCGAGGATGTGCTTCTGCAAGTAGGCCCAGAAGCCTGTCTGGGGCCTACTAATCCTGAGGTGGTCCTTAGGCTGTTTTGCCTGTGTGGAAGAAGCCGAGCCAAGCTGAGGAGATCCAGGGGAGGACCCTTGCTGGAGAGAGCCAGGATGAAGGCTGGTCTCTCAGGAGGGCCTGGTGACTCGTTTGGAGGATGCACCTATTTCTAATCCTGTTTTCAGTATCTCCGGGTTGGCTTAAAGGTTCTGGTACTGTCAAGCAATTCTACAATCTAAACAAGGTAACTAGCTCCTGGCTGCTAAGTCTGTGAGAGAGACTTATCCAGGAGTTCTACTGGCTGCTAAGTCTGTGAGCGAGACATATCCAGGAGATCTACTGGCTGCTAAGTCTGTGAGAGAGGTTTGTCCAGACATTCTACCGGCTGCTAGGTCTGTGTGAGAGACCTATCCAGGTATCTAAGATCTTACAAAAGAAAGCGGTTTTGCCTTTCGGATTCAAGTAGTCTGTAAGTGATCTGCAAAAAGGGTATCTGAAACCTCCCCTAAACCTATCCTCTACTACTTTTCTCAAGTTCTCATTAAAGCATTGAAAAATACTTAAAGTGACTGGCACCCAAATTCTGTTCTAACTTCCCATTATAGCCATGGACTCAGCCCTGGGGTGAATGTAAGCTCTCTCCCTGCCTCTGGAGGTACCTCCCTGCTCCCAGTAAACCCGGGGGGGCGCTACACTAGAAACCCTGGAACTGGGAACTTAGGGCTTGGGCTAGAAATAGTTAAAATCTAGTTTTCAGGAAATTAATGTAGCTTAGATATGGAGGTCAATTGCCAAGGTGGGCAAGGACTGGCCATGTAGCTAACTAAATCCCCTTTCACACGTGTGGACTGTTGGTTTCATCAGTTCAGTCACATTTTTTCTAAGAACAAAACTATGAAGTTTACATCAGTTTATCATCAGTTTTTCATGAATTTGTCATCCGTTTTTCCATCCTTTTTTTTTACATCTGCCAGCTACAGTCTTTAACCACTTGAGTCCCAGAGCTATTCTCTCATGCAAAGACCGTTTGTCCATTTACATCCATTTTTCTTCCATTTTTCATCAGTTTTTTTTAATGGAAGCAAAATAGGGCTTTGATACGTTCCAAAAAACAGATGTTTATGGAACGGCTAAAGCTCCACCCATTGGCTGAAAAAGAAACCATCAAATATTAACATCTAATATTTCATATACTGTAACCTGATTAAAAAATAAAAACTATTTTAAAATTCACTGAACTTACTAGCTGAGACACACTATATATATGAAACTGTCTATATGTTACCCAAAATATTCTAAGGAGGAAAGCCAGTAAACCAGACACCCAGGACACCATACATCTGCTGAATAAAGTACACCATGGACGTAGCTCCCAACTGTCCCTGATTTTGAATTGAATTTCTAAATTGCAGCATTTGTAAATTTCCAAAGCCAGTATAAAGGAATAGTAGTGGAAAAAAAAGTAAAACTAATATTTTTTTTCGTATATTTCAACTTTAAGGGCAGGGGGTGTGTCCTATGCCTACATACTTTTGCTAATAGGTGTCCCTCGTTCCCGACTCCAAACACTAGGAGGTATGCATGGAGTTTATATAATAAAACTGGAGAGTGCAAAATCTGGTGCAGCTCTGCATAGAAACTAATCAGCTTCTAGGTTTTTTGTCAAAGCTCAAATGAACAAGCTGAAGTTAGAGACAAAGGGCTCTTTTACACTGACGGACCGTATGTCCGTTTTTCATCCTTCCGTTTTAGGATGAAAAACGGACAAACATGAATCCCTATGGGATAGCGGGTGTCAGCGGATGAGCATCCGCTGACACCCGCTCTCGTCCGTGCCCGCTATGCTCCGTTTCTGCAGACGGAGGAAAACACAATTTTTACATCCATCTGCAGAGCGGATCGGATGACGACGGACTCTACGGTCCGTCGTCACCCGATCTCCCATAGGGGAGAGCGGCGCTCTGACAGGTCCATCCCTGCACGGAGTGCAGAGACGGACCTGTCATCTTCCTGCTCAGCGGAGATCGCTCCGGCGCTCCCCGATGAGCAAGCGGCTATCCACTGGGTGGATCTGCACTGATCCGCCCCGTGTGAAAGAGCCCTTATTGGCTATCATGCACAGCTGTTCCAGGGTTTGCATTCCTCAGTTTTAGTAAATCAACCCTCATGGGTCTGTTGAACAAACTAGCAAATACATTAATAACTTTTTTAAACATGTGCCAGCAAAACCTTGGTCACTTACAGGTAGTTTTCCTTTGCAGGGTGTACTTTGTTACTAACAGCCCTTGTTGCCCTCCCTAGAATAGAGATAGAGCATAATCTGTCTGGAACTTTCCTATGTTCCTGACTTTAGCTTGTACTTGTGCTTTTGCCCCTTGACTTGATTCTTTTCCCAAATTGTTTTCTGCTGATTTGTTTACTTGTCAGTCTACAGTCCTAAACCTTATCATATCTCTGGAATTGTAAATGCTTGTGTGGTATTCATGAAGGTGGCAGAAGATGCAGAACACTGCATCCACAATAATCCAGTCTGAGCAACAGTGACACTATTAGAAATGTCAGGATATTAAAATAGACCAAGAGAACATGTTATCAAATTCTGCTCAGAAAGGACAGCAGGACTGTGAATAACCAGATAAAACTATACTCATTGCTGGAAGCAAGAACATGCCAGCAGAAGGACATTTTATGGGAATAATAGGCCTAACCAGTGTATACATAACTTTTATTTTATCTGTGGGGATGAGGGGGTGCTGTGAATGTGAGTGATATAAGGTGAGATGGTTTAGGTGCACTTTAGGTGTTCTTGCACTTATTTTGTTTTCTTGTGTTTTTTTTTTTAAACAATGCAAAAAAAGGGAAAACACTAATAGAAAAAGAAGCTAAGGTGTTGCAGACAGAACTTGATCCTTAAAAGAATTTTGGGGTGTACAGACATATGCACACAGGCAGGGTACATACGAAAATGTTCCCCAACGCTGCACTAAAAGACCATGGGGTACATTTATTAAAAGTACTCAGAATCTGGTGCAGCTCTGCATTTTAGACAATCAGCTTCTAACCTCAGCTTGTTCAATTAAGCTGTGGCAATAAAACCTGGAGGCTGATTTCTGGTTTCTATGCAGAAGTGAGCCTGATTTTGCACTCTCCAACTTTAGTAAATAAACCCCCATGAATGAAAGACATGGCACAACATAAATGTGTGTATGGTCAGAGTTAATCTGTTCTCCTTTTCATTCAGTTTATCCAAGTTGATTTGCTAAAGGACTAATATTCACTCTTGTTAAAGCAGAACTAGATCCTTTTCAGCCAAGGAAGCTGTCATCTTAGCCTCTGTTGGATCTGAAACTGCCATGATGCTGCACATGTGATTCATTGTGACACCAGCCATTTGATGGTTTGACAGTTTGGTTGAGGACCCAAGTAAATGTGACAGTTAACATTCCTGGCATGCTGGGAATGTAATTGTCTTTTGAAACCGTTAAATCAATGGGTTTAGTTCTGCTTTATATGCTTCCCACAACAGTTGCATCCAAGGCATGCCATTACTGATAACTGTCATTAGTGCCTCTGTTCTCAACCAAATTGTAAAGCCATCAAATGGATGGTGTCAAAACTGATCACATGTACAGCACCAAGGCAGTAGCTGCAGAACAAACAGAGGTGAAGATGGATACTTATGGTACAAACAAATGTCAAGTGCCCCAGCCTATAACTGGCCTTAAAATCAAGGAGCACATGGAAGATGGAAGCTTCCTTGGCTGTAAAGGATAGGAGGGTTTAGTTCCACTTTAAGATCTAGATTTTCGATATTTGCCCACTAGGCCAACATTCCTGCTTTGCATGGTCTTGCTACAGTACCATGAGATCTTGAAGATTAATGTCAATCAAAAAAATTGGCCCTTTCATGTGGGAGAACCACACATTGGGCCTTTATCAAAGTGTACTTTTGAAAACGTTTTAATAAGAATACATGTAAATAAAAAAAATAAGTACTGGAGAATTTAAACTGGAACCTCACCTACCTAGTGTTGGATGGAAGAATCAATCAAGGGTGAATATTACCCTGTCATGACCTGAATCTCAACCTGCAATCTCTGCTGTTTCTGTCAGTATCTCTTCTCGCTGAGCAACCTGCGATACTGGACAGTGCCGTGCCTGATTCCTTAGACAACCTTGCCTTGTGTCTTGTTTCTCTTTAATCTTGAACCCTTTACTCCTTCCATGAACTTCCTATTTTAGCCATGCCTTTGCACTTCCCGTTTGCCAGACTTTTGTGCTCGCTAAAGCCAATATCTCTCTCGTCACTGCCGTTGCCGCCCTTAGCTTTGCTACCACTTGTTACCAACCTTTGGCTTCTTCCTCGACTGTGCTTTTGCTTTATCCCAACCTGAAACCACTTGTTACTGACCTTTGGCTTGTTTACCGACTATGCTTCTCTTTGATCTCTACCTACTATATCTGCTACTGGACCCCAGCTTCGCTCATCTCCTGGTGGGATGATTCTGAGGATTGTGACCTTGTGCTAATAGCAAAATCCATCTGCACCATCAGGAGCTCTGGTGAATGCCGGCCAGTGCTTAGACACCACACCACTGGTGAGCCCACATCATCTGCTAGGGTAACCTGCTTTTATACCTATCCTGCTGGTCGGTGAGATCCTTTCTACTGCTATAGCTTCTGGTTTCTGAATCTGACCCCTGACCATGACACTTTAGTAAAAAAACAAAGTTTGTAAATATGCAGGAAATGGCTCACCCTCCTATCTTGTTAATGCAGTATATTTTTACTATAGATGTGCTTATCATTGGAAATGTTTTTAGACCCAACTATAGGCTTCGTTAACTGGATGCCCCCCAATGTTATATGTTCCTTTAACTTACAAAATGGCTTAAGTAGCAAAGAGTGGCAGATGCTTGGAACAGTCTTTTAGCAGAGGTAGTGAGTGAATCAAGAGTCTTTTTTTCTTTTTATGTTATAAATCCTCTATGTTGTGACTAAATATATTATTATTTTATGTTTTATTTTAAGAAACATGTTGCTTTGACCATAATTTTACTAGGAGACAGGGCTAATGTATACAAAGTGCCGTAAATGCAAATTTTCTTATTGCCTCTAGCAACTAGTCAGCATCCAATTGAACTTTTTTTACAGCCCAGATTCAAACACTAATCAAGGATACCGATTGGCAGAGGGATTTTTTTTTTTCTTTTGCATGTTGTTCATACATCAGCCATGAAAGTGTTTTGTTGACTGAGAATTTCCAGTGAAAAAAAAGGAGACTGGAAGTGAGAGATTAAAGGTCTTTCTTCTGCCCAGAACAGAAGACAGATTTCAATTCCAGTCACATTTCCCTCTCTCCCAAATCATTAGGCGACATACCAAGCTGCAGACCCAAGTTGGCTTAATTTGCTTTCTTCCCCGTGTTAATCACTTAGTAGTTTTTATTACACAGCTCAGAAGGCTTTTGGCTGATGCTGACACACTCGTAATGCCGCCCTTGCTGTGTAAATCATTGCCGGTATAGCGGCCGCCCAGCAATAGGCTCGATCCAGGTGGTTAGAGACAAACATAGACACGCATTCTGACTCGCCGGTCACCTTCAGAAGCACCACCTAATTAATGATTATTTTATTCTGCTCAAAGGCTCAGATTTCAGGGATAAATGTTTATTTATGGAATTTATTTTTCGTGACCGCGCAGCCTGCAGCTTCATCTGGCTGAGCCGAAGCCATTTTCATGTGTTGACAGCAAACAGGGTGCTTTAACATATGGAATGTTGACAGCGTAGCTGCATTAGATTAGAACCTAATTCCTGTGTTTTTGTTTGACGTGGACGACGTAAATGCAGGCAAATGTGCCACTTTCCCTGTCAGCCCTCAACTGCCTTGTCTGCTTGTAGAACAGCTAGGCCGAATCTATAGGACAGATTTCAGTGAGTATGCATTTTCCATGGACCTGGGATCGAGGTGTTGGTGCTACCTGTGATGATATACAGTAAATGCTGACACTCTTTGGATTTAAAGAAGTGGCTTGAATAAGCTACCAAAAGTCTTCGACATTACAGAAAAAACTCAGCTAAATGAGATTTACTACTACTAGATATACACATGGTTCAGTTGTTATTATTACACAATTTGCCTGTTTAGAGCTACCCCCGCAGAAGTGTCTGGTTATTGGGACTATTCCCCCCCCCCCCCCCCCCCCACAGTATAAACAGCTAGGCACATGGCATTTTCCTCCACTGGCTCAAGAATCAGTCTAGGGCAGCAGGTGCCAACCAGTGGTCTGTGGACCACTGATGGTCCACGAGAAAATTATGGTGGTCCATGAGATATTTTTGGTGGTCCCCAGGGGTTATACCGCAAATCAACTTGTGACAGAAGTATACCACCCAATGTTGTTTCCAGTGTTGTTCTCAATGCGTGCTGACAGTCAATACTACCAGCGCACATTGATACCTGATGTAGTTCCAGCTTCTGTGAACTTAAAGGGAGGCACCTGGAATAGTGCAGAGAGCGGATGTTTAAGGAGGAGACTTCTAATGGCAGGACTGATCACAGGTCTGTGGGAGGGAGCACAGAGCTCGAACACATGGCTGGATAAGGAGGTGAGATCCAATGAGTCCATGTAAGGCAGCGGTGTGATGCAGAGTGTGTGTGGGGTGGATAGAGAGCCAGAGCATTGTGTGTGTATAAGGCAGAAATCCAGGTGGGGGGGGGGGGGCGAGAGCCGAGGCATTGTGTGTATAAGGCATGTAAAATTCATGTTAGTGGTCCACTGGATTCAAAATTGTGAGTTTAGTGGTCCGTGAGGTCCGAAAGGTTGGTGATCACTGCTCTATGGGTTTATTATTTGGGCGTTTTTATTGAACAGGAGCTTGGATAGGGATGGGAAGCATGGGATATCCCGGATTGCAGAACTGTAAAACTTGAGGACTGCTAGGTTTATGGCTGCTCTGTACAAATTGCAAGTTGTATTGCACAGTTTTCTCCTGGTTATTTAATGCAACTCCTGGCTGTCTTGCACGGGTTCTGGCTGCACTTAGCACTTTAACAACATGGCACGTTCTTGGTTGTCTTGCACAAATCGTGGATGCACCAAGCACTGGCTTGTAAGATTAATCACCCCACAGTCACTTCTCCACTGTGTAGAAAGATCAAGTACTCACCCAGGCTCTCTCTCTCTGGTTGGGCCCCCAGCTAAACTTAGCTGGGACGGTGATGTCTTCCAAAAGTAAGGATTCATGAGGCTTCCTCTCTGCCCCAGGGGCAGAGCCCCCAGCACAGGGGTTTCCATAAGGCTGGACCCCGGCACTCTGAAACCTGGCTGTCAGGTCTCAGAATATTTGGAATTGACTGGAGATTCAAATTTTTCAGGCATTTAGGCTTCTCTCCCTCCAACTATACTTCCAGAACTCTCAAGAAGACAGGGGGGAGTAGCAGAACAGCAGCCTGTGAGAAACTGAACAGCCCTAAGCCTATAACCCCTGGGTCTCTGTTTACAGAGTAGCTAATAAAAGTTACTTAGCAGCCTACTCTTTACTTCTCAGTCGGTCACCATTTCTATAGAAGGGATGGACTGCACCTAAATGAGGAGGGTGCAGATGTGCTGGGAGTGAAGATGGCCGAAAAGTTAGAGGAGTTTTTTAAACTAGGCAATGGTGGGGGGGGGGGGGGGGGTCCAGAGGAGATGTGTAAACCAGCTCACAATCTCCTGTCATGCGAATTGGATGTGGGGAAACCGGCATTCAATTTGCAATAGTGTGGACCCAGCCTAAAGCTTTACCTCCTTTACTAGGCTCTGGAGCAACTGCACTACTTGCAAAGTGCTACTACACTTTGCAAAGTGCACATTCTATGAACACTATGGGAGGTTGGGTGGCACTGCGGGAGGTTGATGAGGGGCACTGTGGAGGCTGAGGGTTAGAGATAGTCAGCAATGAACATATTCCAGAGGGTAGAATTGGGGGCATTAGTGGTAGGTTGACTAAATCACATAAACCCGAAGTAAGTATAGTAACAAGTCCAATTTGCAATCTTGGAACACCCAATTAGAGGACAGTATGCAACAGGTCTAAACTACGTTGCATGTTCACCAATACCAGGAGCCTGGTGGACAAGATGGGTAAACTAGAGATACTGCTGAACGAGGAGGATTTCGATTTTGTAGGAATTTCAGAGACCTGGTTCAACAGCTCTCATGATTGGCTGGCAACCATTCAAGGGTATTTCCTTTATCGCAGGGAGAGAGAGGGTAAACAAGGGGGAGGGGTATGCCTATATATCAAGAATAATGTACAAGTGAATGTGAGAGATGACATCAATAAGGGAGCTAGGGAGGAGGTGGAATCCTTATGTGTAGAGCTCCAAAGGGATGAAGCTAAGGGGAAAATAATACTGGGAGTATGCTATAGGCCCCCTAACCTGAGGAAGGAGGGGGAGACGGACCTCCTATCACAATTTGGATTAGCAGCAAGGATGGGAAGTGTTATCATAATGGGGGATTTTAATTATCCAGACATAGACTAGGTGGAGGGGACCACGCATGTGTCTACACCTCGCCAGTTCCTAAATGTCTTGCAGAACAATTTCATGGGTCAGATGGTAGACGCACCAACTAGAAACATGGCAATTTAGGAAACAGCGATCACAGGTCAATTGGCTTCAGTATAAATCACACAAATAGGAAACATAAGGGGAACACAAACACACTGAATTTCAAAAGAGCCAACTTCCCGAAACTACGAACCTTGCTAGAAGATATACAGTGGTGTGAAAAAGTGTTTGCCCCCTTCCTCATTTCCTGTTCCTTTGCATGTTTGTCACACTTAAGTGTTTCGGAACATCAAACCAATTTAAACAATAGTCAAGGACAACACAAGTAAACACAACATGCAATTTGTAAATGAAGGTGTTTATTATTAAAGGTGAAAAAAAATCCAAACCATCATGGCCCTGTGTGAAAAAGTGATTGCCCCCCTTGTTAAAACATACTATAACTGTGGTTGTCCACACCTGAGTTCAATTTCTCTAGCCACACCCAGGCCTGATTATTGCCACACCTGTTCACAATCAAGGCATCACTTAAATAGGAGCTGCTTGACACCGTAAGGTCCACCAGAAGATCCTTAAAAGCTACACATCATGCCGAGACCCAAAGAAATTCAGGAACAATTGAGAAAGAAAGTAATTGAGATCTATCAGTCTGGAAAGGGTTATAAAGCCATTTCCAAAGCTTTGGGAATCCAGCGAACCACAGTGAGAGCCATTATCCACAAATGGCGAAGACATGGAACAGTGGTGAACCTTCCCAGGAGTGGCCGGCCGCCCAAAATTACCCCAAGAGCGCAGCGACGACTCATTCAAGAGGTCACAAAAGACCACACAACAACGTCCAAGGAACTGCAGGCCTCACTTGCCTCAGTTAAGGTCAGCGTTCATGCCTCCACCATCAGGAAAAGACTGGGCAAAAATGGCCTGCATGGCAGAGTTCCAAGGAGAAAACCACTGCTGAGCAAAAAGAACATCAAAGCTCGTCTCAATTTCTCCACAACACATCTTGATGATCCCCAAGACTTTTGGGACAACATTCTGTGGACCGATGAGACAAAAGTGGAACTCTTTGGAAGGTGTGTGTCCAAGTATATCTGGCGTAGAAGGAACACTGCATTTCAGAAAAAAGAACATTATACCAACAGTAAAATATGGTGGTGGTAGTGTGATGGTCTGGGGCTGTTTTGCTGCTTCAGGACCTGGAAGACTTGCCGTGATAAAAGGAACTATGAATTCTGCTGTCTACCAAGAGATCCTGAAGGAGAATGTCCGACCATCTGTTCGTGTACTCAAGCTGAAACGAACTTGGGTTCTGCAGCAGGACAATGATCCTAAACACACCAGCAAGTCCACCACCGAATGGCTGAAGAAAAAACAAAATGAAGACTTTGGAGTGGCCTAGCCAAAGTCCTGACCTGAATCCTATTGAGATGTTGTGGTATGACCTTAAAAAGGCCGTTCATGCTCGAAAACCCTCTAATGTAACTGAATTAGGACAATTCTGCAAAGATGAGTGGGCCAAAATTCCTCCAGGACGCTGTAAAAGCCTCATTGCACGTTATCGCAAACGCTTGGTTGCAGTTGTTGCTGCTAAGGGTGGCCCAACCAGTTATTAGGTTTAGGGGGCAATCACTTTTTCACACAGGGCCATGATGGTTTGGATTTTTTTTCACCTTTAATAATAAACACCTTCATTTACAAATTGCATTTTGTGTTTACTTGTGTTGTCCTTGACTATTGTTTAAATTGGTTTGATGTTCCGAAACACTTAAGTGTGACAAACATGCAAAGGAACAGGAAATGAGGAAGGGGGCAAACACTTTTTCACACCACTGTAAATTGGGATAAAATCTTAGAAACAAAGAACACGGAGGAGAGATGGGTTTGCTTTAAGAGCATATTAAATAGGGGCATTAGCCAATGCATCCCATCGGGAAATACATTTAAAAGAGCAAACAAAAGTCCTGGATGGCTTAACTACAATGTAAAAATGCATATAAAAGCAAAGGAGAAGGCCTTCAAAAAATACAAGGTTGAGGGATCATCATCAGCATTCAGACTTTACAAAGAATGCAACAAAATATGTAAGGGTGCAATTAGGGCGGTTAAAATAGAACACAAAAGACACATAGCGGAGGAGAGCAAAAAAAAGAAATTCTTTAAGTATATAGACCATAAAAACGGAGGACAGACCATATTGGCCCCATAAATAATGAGGAAGGACATCTGGTTACAAGGGATGGGGAGATGGCAAAGGTATTGAATATATTCTTCTCCTCAGTCTTTACAAGGGAATCGGGGGGCTTCATTAACCAAAACTGCAGTGTTTGTCCTCATGACACATCACAGGATGCACCCTCATGGCTAACAGAGGACAGAATTAAAAAAAGACTTGGCAATCTTAACATTAATAAATCACCAGGACCAGATGGCTTGCACCCGAGGGTACTTAGGGAACTCAGTCAAGTAATTGCCAGACCATTGTTCCTAATTACTACTGACTGGAATCGTACCAGCTGATTGGAGAAAAGCCAATGTAGCACCAATATTTAAAAAAGGGCAAAAATACATCCCTGGAAATTACTGACCAGTTAGCCTAACATCAATAGTATGCAAGCTCTTGGAGGGGATGATAAGAGACTATATACACAATTCTAGTAATGAAAATGGTATCATTAGCAGTAATCAGCATGGATTCATGGATTGCCAAACCAGGAGGAGGTGAGCTGCCATCTAGATAAAGGAAGGCCCATAGACATGGTGTATCTGGATTTTGCAAAAGCATTTGACACAGTTCCCCATAACGGTTTACTGTACAAAGTAAGGTCCGTTGGAATGGACCATAGGGTGCCTACATGGATTGAAAACTGGCTACAAGGGCGAGTTCAGAGGGTGGCGATAAATGGGTAATACTTGGAATGGTCAGGGGAGGAAATTGGGTCCCCCAGGGTTCTGTGCTGGGACCAATCCTGTTTAATTTGTTTATAAACGACCTGGACGATGGGGTGAAACAGTTCAATCGCTGTATTTTTCAGATGGCACTAAGCTAAGCAGGGCAATAACTTTTCCGCAGGATGTGGAAACCTTGCAAGAAGATCTGAACAAATTAATGGGTTGGGCAACTACATGGCAAATGAGGTTTAATGTAGAAAAATGTAAAATAATGCATTTGGGTGGTAAAAAATATGAATGCAATCTAATGAAAAAGAAAGAATTTGGGACTTTGGATGAGGCCTCTAAAGTAGAAGTCAGAGGTACCTCCATCCCGGCTTTTGCGCAGCAAAAAAAGAGAGAAGGGATTTGGGACTTTGAGTGAAGCATGCAGCTGGAGAGCAAGGAGGCACTGAGGGTTATCAAAATTTTTATAATTTTTTTTCTTTCAATTGTCATATACAATTGATACAATTGTATATGACATCCCATACATTAGTGATAAAATAGTCACTGACTGTAAACATAAGGTAGCAGCATTGTTAGCTCAAACAACTGGATGTATAACCATGATTGTAGCATCTATAGCTTAATGCGTTTCGTGACTGACTGTCACTCATCAGGAGAAGACGCTCTAGGGATGTCTAAAAAAAGGTGAACATTGAGTAAACTGAACACACTAAAAGACGGGGAGGGGGAATGATGAAACTTTCACCCATACTTACAGGTCAACAATTAACGTGGAGTGCGGTGGTGGATGCCAAGGCGAAGCTGCGGACAATTGTCTCCCACGGGAGCAGAGGTGGTAAAAACCATGGCAAAGCAACAGGAAAATATGAATGCAATTTATACACTGGGGGAGAACCTCTGGGGGAATCTAGGATGGAAAAGGACCCGGGGGTCCTAGTAGATGATAGGCTCAGCAATGGCATGCAATGCCAAGCTGCTGCTAACAAATAAAACAGAATATTGGCATGCATTAAAAAGGAGATCAACTCCAGAGATAAAATGATAATTCTCCCGCTCTACAAGACTCTGGTCTGGCCGCACCTGGAGTATTCTGTCCAGTTCTTGGCACTATTCCTCAGGAAGGATGTACTGGAAATGGAGCGCGTACAAAGAAGGGCAACTAAGCTAATGAAGGGTCTGGAGGATATTAGTTATGAGGAAAGGTTGCGAGAACTGAACTTATTCTCTCTGGAGAAGATGAGAGGGTTATGATTTCAATATATAAATACCATACTGGTGACCCCACAATAGGGACAATTTTGACACAATTTTTGGGACCATTGGCATTTATACAGTGATCGGTGCTATAAAAATGCAATGATTACTGTAAAAATGTCACTGGCAGTGAAGGGGTTAACACTAGGGGGCAATCAAGGGGTTAACTGTGTTCCCTAGTGTATGTTCTAACTGTAGGGGGAGGGGACTGACTATAGGAGATGACAGATCGCTGTTCATACTTTGTATGAACAGACGATCTGTCTCTTCTCCCCTTATACACAGAGATCCCGGTTCTTGCTGTGTCACGAGCGATCGCGGGAGCCCGGCGGTCATCGAGACCGATGGGCACTTACATCGGCTCCGGGGACGAGCAGCGGACATGCACGCCTCCTAGTAGCCACCAGAAGAAGCAACGTAACATAACGGCGATTCGCGCAGCCGAGCCATGTTGCCGCAGTACAACTGCAGCGGCTGGACGGCAAGAGGTTAAACTGCGTAGAGGGTTCTTTACTGTAAGAGCGGCAAGGATGTGGAATTCCCTTCCACAGGCGGTGGTGAATTCTTGTGTTTTTTTTTTCTTTTTTAATTAGTAAACTTTATTCAAAATAAAAAAAAAAACATAGGATTTGTTGGTGGTGCAGCATATAATTTGTATGGGCAGAAAAACCGCGCTAACCCAGACAGACACACAAGGGGAATCTATAAGGGGCACATATACAGTTAAAATAATTCTAAAACTAGAACTAAACCAGGCTGCAGAATAGTGTGATAAACACAATGGTTATACAAGAAAGAAAAAAAAAAAAAAAAGAAAAAAAACTGCGCCAAGTTATGAGCAACTCATAATAACATCCTATATTACATGAAAAATGGATGCCCAATTTCATAGACAACAGATATGATTAGAGAGGTGTGATACTCGAATCCAATTTTGACAATGGATATTCAATCTGTGTTATCAAAGAAATTTAAAGAGAATAATATTTATGAATATGAACTCTGAAGAAAAATAGATCCTAAAAAAATGGTCATAAAAAAGAGTCCACAGAATAAAGTCACTTATTTAGTAGATCTTCATTCAAACAATCATGCATAGATGGTACTTTCATGTCACACCGCTGTGCTCCACATCAAACAGAGAGTGCCACCACCAATATGTAGGCCGCTTACCAGAAGGTAGATCAAAACTGACACTCAATTTAGAGTACTGGGCAGGGGTCCTGATACTTGGAGGGAACACACACCACAGGGGAATCTATCCAGGATATGGCGACTCAGGATCAAATATTCCAAAGGGGACACAGCATGAAGTAATGGTGATTGCACTCAACAGTGCATCCAGAAAGTAGCATGAGAAAAACAAAGGCAAACCATAGTGTGATACTGTATGGTAAACTGAGATGGTTTTATTTAAAAAGGATGTACTCACATTTAAATGAGAAAAACAGGCTTTAAACGAACATAGGAATGATTTCAAGCAAAACGCCGGCCGGCATCGATTCGAACCCTTCCTCCTTCCTGAAACAAACGCGGTGACGTCACTGCACTATTTATACTAATAATTTGTGTTGGATGATTACTAGACATGTGCGCCGTCAATCAATTTGTTTTGTTACGTTTGGCGTATAACATGCACTTTTTCCCCCTTAAAATCGGGGGAAAGTCGTGGGTGCGTGTTATACGCCGATACCCCCAAAAAAAAGTGACAAAAATAGCGAGCTGCGCTGAAAAATAGCGAGCCGTGCCGAAAAAGACAGAATCGCCGCCGAAAAACACAGAGCCGACTGTTCGGCTCCGCTCGTAGTCCCGCCTCCCTGCGCTCACTCCCGAAACAGCAGGGAGGCGGGACCGCGAGCGGAGCCGAACAGTCGGCTCAGTCTTTTCCCGGCTGAGCTTCTGTCTATTCCTGCGCCGATCCGGTCTTTTCTGGCGGCGGGAAATTTAAACGCGGGCAAGGCTGCAAATGATGCTGGCAAGCTGCAAATGACACTGGGCAAGCTGCAAATGACGCTGGGCAAGCTGCAAATGACGCTGGGCAAGCTGCAGGTGACGCTGACAAGCTGCAAATGACGCTGGGCAAGCTGCAAATGACGCTGGGCAAGCTGCAGGTGACGCTGACAAGCTGCAGGTGACGCTGACAAGCTGCAAATGACGCTGGGCAAGCTGCAAATGACGCTGGGCAAGCTGCAAATGACGCTGGGCAAGCTGCAGGTGACGCTGACAAGCTGCAAATGACGCTTAAATGTAAGTGTTTTTTTTCCCTAAACTTCCCTCCTAAAACTTTTTTTCCTTAAAATGCCCTCCTAAACTTGGGGTGCGTGTTATACGCCGGTGCATGGTATACTCCGATAAATACAGTAATTCATATTTCGTAATTCGTGTCCGAAATTTCGTACGAAATATGAATTTGCATTAGGTTCGTTAACTTTTCGTAACAATTACGAATGTTCGTTATGATGAATTTATCATTATGAGGGGCTCCCACCATCCCTGTGCTGTGCTGACTTCCTGGGTTTTTTAACTTCATCATAACGAATAATCGTAATTTACAAACATTCTTATTTTGTCCGATTCTGAATCTCCCGTCGACTACCAGTACCAGTACCAGTCTCCCGCTCCCATATTAAAAAAGGTAATTTTCCCAACCCTCACTCAGCAGCAGAAGAAAACCTCTGATTGGTCAACAAAACACCAGTCGTGCTTCCGTTGTAACGGAATTTGGATCCGAAATTTCGTACAAAATGTGGAAGCATAGAAATTCGTATTTCGGATCCTCCCGAATGTACGAATTTACGGAAATTCTTACGAATTGTCGATTCGTATGAAACTAATCGCACATGTCTAATGATTACAGGCAACCATGCAACCGGGGTCAGCAGCGTAGCCAGGGCTTGCTTTGATCAGGATCATCTTTGGTAATATTACAGAGATGTGCTGAATATTATTTTTTCCTAGACATACACTTCAAGAATCATTTATTTAAAAAAAAAATTATCAGACAAATGTTTTTTTTTTTTTTTTTTTTGCCAGCAGATGGGTGCATTACCTGTGGAGATAATTTTCAACAATTAACCCACCTCTAATCGTAAGCTAAATTGGTGTATTTAGCCTGTCACAACCCCTTTAATCTGATAATATTTTATTTTGCTACCAATGTATTAAGTGACACATTTTTCAAAGTATCGGGCCATGAATCATATCATCCACCCAGGTCCCGCTCATCTCACTTACAAACAATTTCACGTTCATCCACCTCTAGCAAGATTTCTTAATTATCGCCCCCTGAAACTCCTGTAACATCAGAGTATAAATTACTTTACAGTGCCAATTATTGCATAAACAGTGCTGTCATGAAAGTAGAAGTGAGCAGTTCAGCACCGAGCTTTGGGTCATACACCCGAAGTGGAAGGAAACAAAGACACCTGAGGGGTAGATTAATTGGAATAAATTTAAATATTTATGAAGGTAAACTTTCAAATGTATTCCGATGAGCCCAGAAGAACTACACATTGCTGCATTGTCTGCCTGCTGCATATATATATATATATATATATATATATATATATATATATATATATATATTAGGGCTGTGGAAATTAAAGATTAATTCCTCGATTAATCGTTCATTTTTTTTGATCGATCAAAATTCTTTTGATCGGTACTCACCTCTCCGCCGGCTTCGCGGTCTTCAGGGAGTTCCATCAGAGATCCAGTGACATCACGGACATCAACGTCACGGACTCCTCCCCCCTTCCCCAAGTGCCTCCGTCTGCTAACGAAGGGAAGGAGGAGTCCAGTGACGTTGAAGCTCTGATTGAACATAACGCGCACAGGGGGAGGAGCTACACATGACGTCACCCGCTGCTGCCCTACGGAACTAACGCGATTGTCGGCTTTACATGCTGTGTTTTTATCATCTTTATGTGAGTAGTTTGTGTTTGAACACAAAAATTCAATCTTATACTTAAGCAGTGAGCACTTAGATCTTTTCTTTCTACCCATGACCTGGCGTCCTTGCTGAGATCTAAGGAGACGTGAGAGAAGTTTATGGGCCGTGTTAACCCTTTTGATACCCGCTTGCATGACCACCTGTTTGCACAGGGGTCCATGCCATAAGGTGAGAGTGATTAGTTAGACCGGAGGTGGAGGGATTGTCACGCTACTGTGGGAAAAAAATGACTTACATCAGTGCTACAGTTTGAATTTAAAATGTATTTGTGTGAACTGTGAAGTTAAGTCATGGATTGTGGAAACTAACTAGTGTCGGTGATTGTATATAGTGTATACCACATTTACCACTGACTGATGCAGAGTTGCAATGCAAGGAGATCAGCTAAAAGTAGTTGGATCTGTATGTGCGTTATAATTAATTGAAATTAGTAGATTCATCGATTTAAAAAAAAGCGATTAATCTAACACGAAAATTGTAATCAGTAACAGCCCTAATATATATATATATATATATGTGAGTGTGTACCTGTATAGTACAATAGAAAGATATGGAGGAAGCCAGGGCCTGTAAAAAAAGGCCCAGAGATTCTTTCTTTGGGCTCATACTTTATTAAGTCATGATGACCTCCTCTTTTTTTTTTTTTTTTTTGTATCTTTATAAACTACTCTTGGGTATGCATTGGGATGAACATGTGTGCGTCTATATACTTTTAACCATGTGCTATGTGTAATCACCCATGATCCTTATTCGAAAAAGTGAAACTATGGTATACTTTGGATATGCATAGAGCAAGGTCCTAAACACTGCAAAGCCATTGGTGAATCCAAGAGGTGAAAGCAGCCTTAACCAACTTCATCCTAAGCCACGCCCCCAACATGTTTCACCCTGCCCAAGGGGCTTAATCATGGTGGTGTACTTTGGCTTAAGCCTGGTACACACTAGGGGGTCATTTACACTTACTTCAGCTTTAACACATATTAAAGCGCCTACCGCTTCAACATGCTTCTATGATGTGTTTTTGACGGTTCGTGGTGCTTCGATTAAGCTTCAGTGGTGCTTCGATGAAGCTTTGGTGATGCTCTTTTTAAGCTTTGTTGAAGCTTGACAGCTGCCCTGTGTGTGTGTGGATATCTCATACCTGCAATTTCTCCAAAACAAAGTGAAGCTAAAGTTGAATTAAAGCCTCTCAAAAGCTGCAGGTGCTTCAAGTGGGATTCAAGCAAGCTTTGCCATAGACTTTCTTTGGAGGCTTTGAAGACGCTTTGAAGCACCACGAAAGAAACATGGGGTATAATTTTTCAAGCAAAGCTGAAGCAAAGCAAAAGTAAGGCTTAAACAGGACTGTAAGCTAACCATTTTATTTAGTGACAGGAGCTTTGACTGGTGTTCAGAGAGCTTTAACAAAGCGTGTCTGAAACCTTGTTTTGAAGCAAGTGTAAACTAGCCCTTGGCTTCAAAAATTATACCCCATATCGATTTAGAGGTGCTTCAAAGCGTCTTCAAAGCGCCTTCAAAGCCTCCATAGAACTCTATGACAAAGCTCGCTTGAAGCACCTGCAGCTTTTAAGAGGCTTTAATTCAGCTTTAGCTTCGCTTTGTTTTGTTTTGGAGAAAGTGCAGGTATGAGATATCCACACACAAAACAGGGCATCTGCCAAGCTTCAACAAAGCTTAAAAAAAGCATCACAGAACCATCACCGAGGCTCCACCAAAGCATCACCAAAGCTTCATCAAAGCACCACCGAAGCTTCATCGAAGCACCACCGAAGCATCAAAAACACATCATAAAAGCATGTTAAAGTGGTAGTCCATTCCTTACACACAAGTCTATATACTATAGTTATCACTTGGAAAAGTCAGTTTAAAATCAGAGCTTGCAATCATGCATGAGTCTGTGATCACCTGTGCTACGCCATCATAGGAGGGACCCGTGGCGGAAACGGCATCTTTAGTTGAGTATTCTTGTTATATTTTCTTTATCTGTATCTGTCATTATTTTTTAATAAATGTTATACTTCTAAGTATTTGTGTGATCCCTCTTTGCACATATTGAATACAACCCCAAAATTGTAAACTATCACGTGATACATAAATAAGTGCATAAATGAAACCTGCTCTACTGGGCAAATATCCAATCCCTGTTTGCCCATAGCAATAGTTAAAGATTGTTCATGCATAAAAAGCTCCTTGACTTTATCCCAGACCTCTCAGAGCTGTCAGAAATTCATAACACAGACTCAGTTCGGCATTCAAGAAAATGTTTACTAAGAGAGATATGGAGGTTGCCATGACATTTTGTGGTTTCGGTCATTTTTGAGAAACTGACCCGGAACAACCATGAAACTGGAGAAGTTGAAGCAGATCAGAACTACCAATCTGTAGCTTTGCTACAGGCACTCTGAAAACACTAAAGCCACGTAAATCAGCAACAAAGCATGCAAATAGCATTTTCAAAAAAGATCAGTTGTGGCAGATTCCATACAGAGGCATACAGTCTCCATGCAGATTAAAGGTTTAAGACACCTAAGTGGTAGTAGGGATCCTGGTCCGTGGAAGAAAAGTAATGTCAGAATCATTGTTGTCAACATTTGAAAAAATTGTGAAGGATACTTCCAATATGTCCAGTGGACAGATTGGGGGCATGGTCAAAAAGTGGGTGTGGTCAATAGCGCATGGCTTGCAGTGTCGCACCTTTTCCCATATGTTTTTCTGTATTCTTGATAAAATAGGGCCTGGGGGTAAACTGAAGAATGAAAAATAATGCACTGAATATTGAGACAAACTTAAGGACCATGTATAATTAAAAAAATAAAATAAAAATGATTTCACAACATAATGCATGCTTTTCTACCCACTAGACAAAAATATAACACTTTGGGTTTGATTTAGTAAAACTGGAGAGTACTCTCCAGTTTTAGTAAATCAACCCCTATATCTGAGCCAACGTTAAAGAAGAACTTCATTAAAATAGTTGGGGACTACATAGCAGCAAGCAATTGCAGGCACTATAAGTACTTTGACAGAAGTACGTAATATATACAGTACAGGAGTCAGGAGTATGTAAAAAAAACAGCACCGCAAACAGGTTACAGGTGTAAATATCACAGTGCCTCTTACATTGCTGGTCAGTGGGTGCAATGCTGACCCATCATTGCTGTCGGAGAGAAATTCCCTACTGTTGATGTTGGTATAAACAAAAATAAGCTCACTCATTAGTGTCTGTGGAAAAGGATAAACTCCATTGGTGGTGTCAGTAGCAGAAAAAAAAAAAAACGTCTTTAGTGTTAGTGGGAAAAGTCCTATTGCTGTGTCAATAGGCATAACATTTACTTCATTATTAGTATCAGTGGGAGCAAAATGACCCTCAATGGCAATATTACCCTCAACATTAATGTCAGTGGGAGCAAAATTACCCTCAAGAGCAATATTACCCTCAACATTGGTATAAGTGGGTGCAAAATTAACCTCAACGTGTCCGTGGGAGCAAAATGACCCTCAATGGTGATATTATCCTCAACATTGGTGTCAGTGGGAGCAAAATGATCTTCAATGCTGGCATCAATTGGAGAAAAATGACCATCAACATTGATGTCAATAGAAGCAAAATGACCCTTAACACTGGTGTCAGTGGGAGCAAAATGACCCTCAATGGCAATATTACCCTCAACATTGGTATTAGTGGGAGCAAAATTAACCCTAATGTGTCAGTGAGAACAAAATGAACGTGACATTAGTATCAGTGGGCGCAAAATGACCCCCAATGGCAATATTACCATCAACATTGGTGTCAGTGGGAGCAAAATGATCTTCAATGCTGGCATCAATTGGAGCAAAATGACCCTCAACATTGATGTCAATAGAAGCAAAATGACTCTCAACATTGGTGTCAGTGGAAGTAAATGACCCTCAACTTTGGTGCCAGGGGAGCAACGTGACCCAAAATGTTGGTATAAGTGACATCAAAATGACACAAAAATTTTGTGTCATGAAGAACAAAGTGTAACTTCAGCTCAGTTCTGGTGTTTAGTGGAGCCCCATACCTAAACCACACACTACTGAGTTTTGGCCTCGCTGCCATAGTCAGATCATGGCTGTTAACTTGCACCACTGAAAGCATATGTCACACATGATTTTCGGTGAGGGACGAACCAGGACATCAGGTTACCTCTCTACAGGGTCCTAGTCGGAGAGGGATACACCAGGACATCAGGTCATCTTCCCATAGGATCCTAGATCCAACAAGCGCCTTATGACCCCCCTGAATAAGGGTGGTCGCTGGCTTTCTGGTAAGCCTCTCATCTTTCTATGGTGACGGGTTTCACGGGTCAAGTTTTTATCTTATATTTCACATGATTTCACCTATTGGATCCATGCTTAATGAGGATTTCTCTTTATGAACTTTTATGACCAATGAACTTTTTTGCACGTGTGTCTAATTTGCCCTTCATTTAAATTTCTGCACTTTTTGTTATATAGTCAGATCAATATTGTAAAGATAAAGCTCAGGATGTTTAAAAGGGGTTCTAAAGAGAACATGTCTTGCAGCCCACATCAACCAATCAGAATCCCTGTTTAATTCTAAAACTACAGACAGCTGTAAGAGGACTGGCTGCTCTGGGCAATGAGACATTTTCTTGCTAGCACTCTTTTCATATAAACTGAAAGTGTATAGAAGCATAATATCACCAGATTAACAGCAAAAGTGCAGACATGAATAGAAATATACCCTGGAGTTTATGATCTGTGTCCCCCACAGTTATTTCACTGCTTGATCTTCAGATGCACGTCACAGCAAGTCTTTTTAACTTTTAGGATCCGTTCACACCACAGTCTACCTGTTGTCCTTGCATTAATGAAAGTGCATGTACGTGTATTAGGATGCATTTTTAAAAATGAGTTGCATCGCAATGTATTGCATTTTTCATACATTGCAATGTGGTTTTTTAACCTTATTTTTTTTTTAATTTTTTAGTTGCAATGCACTGCAGTTTATGTGTGTTGCACTGCTAAAAATGCATCCTACAGCACTTTTTTTCAGCCCACTGCAGCGTAATGCATTGGTGTGAGCTTTTTACTGTCTATGCATTGGAAATGCCTTAACAAAATGCATCCAAGTGCATCTGGTGTGGACAGGACCTTTAGGCCCCTTTCTCACGGACGTGTCCGTGTACGGAGCCCGCTCTGCACAGCGGGGGATCGCTCCGTCGATCCCCCACTGAGCAGGAAGATGACAGGTCTGTCTCTGCACTATGTGCAGGGGCGGACCTGTCACAGAGCGCCGCTCTCCCCTATGGGGGATCGGATGACGACGGATCGTCAGTCCGTCATCACCCGATCCGATCCGCAGACGGATGGAAAAATAGGGTTTTCCTCCGTCACACTTTTTCGTATCGGAGCGGGTCGGATGTCAGCGGACATGTCACCGCTGACATCCGACTCTCCATAGAGGTCTACGGACCGTCCGTTTGAAAGGGGCCTTAGGCTAGGTTCACATGTGTGGGTCAGGAATGCGCATGATTATGAAAAACACACTGCTTTTAGTAGACGCCCAAGGTTGTTATTAATTGCTACGTCCCCCCCCATGCATTGGCAAAGCGCTCATGTTATTGCGTGCATGAAACGTGCTGCCCCTGCGTCACATTTTTAAAAAGGGTTTGGGGACTTCTTTTTCCACATTTCCCACAAATACAGCAACCCGTTTAGATGATTGGGCTGCTGTACCGGCCAAATGCGTGCTCAAACGTGAACCAAGACTAAAGAAAGTCTATAGAAGCCGAAGACACCCAAGCTCAACCGCACAATTGAAAAGATTCCGTGCTCAGGCTGGGGGACCCCACTCCCCTGTTCAAACATCCAAAGCAGAAATTTAGCCGGCAATTCGATAACTCCTTGGTATTATCCTTTATTTGGCTACATCATATACATTTAGCATCCTTGTCCTAAACAGGGCTGCTATTAAATCCAATATAATCTTGCTTGAAAAAATCTCCTTGCATGTTTTGAGTTCTGCTGCTTCTCTTTTGCTGTTTACTTTTCATATCTAAGGATTCCATATCCCATGGTACCGTGCTGTCTGCCAGCAGTAATTTCTGTGCTGACTCTGCCTCCTGAGACTCCTCCTCCTCCGTAGATCAGAAGGCAGGCTCTGTGAAATGTGTGACACAGCAGTGCCTACTCACAGGACATAGTGACTACATGCCACAGAGTTTAAGGAAGTAAATGTGTGGGGATCTTCACAAAGTAAAGCTTGTTATAGACGATTTGAATCTCATATGGCTTCAGCAGGAACCGATCCAGATTCGAACCATATATGGACAGGCTGAATGCACCCAAGTTGATTGATCAATCAACTTGGGTATGGGTACAAACAGCCTGCCTGATTTTACATGCAATTTTTGCAATTGGCTGTTATTTTGTCCGAAGGCATGTGCCTGGATTTTGTATTGCATACAAACAGCAAGGAATTGTCGGCCAGCAAACACGAATGCAGTGACGTACTACGTGGTTTTTCAGCTCTTTAGAGCCCCCCTTTGGGCTCCTTCTGCTAATTTTGTGTTAGAAGAAGTTTCATTTTGGGCTTTTCAGTGCGCGCTTTTCATTTTGGGCTTTTCAGTTTGTTGATGAACAGCCGTTCGTCAACCAGACATGTTGGGAATTGGAGTTAATGTGTTATTTATTTTTGGCCTTGGAGTTATTTCTTTGATCCAAGTCCAGGAACAGGAGGACCAAAAATTGTTTGCTTTATTAATCGTGACCAATTATGTCATATGCCTTTGCTGTGGGAGCTCCAGGAAAATAATCCAGATGTTTTTCGGAATTATCTTCGGATGACGGACCCCTACTTTCACCCACTCTTGGCATTGTTGATCCCCTATATTAAGAAACAGGACACATGCATGAAGCTTTTATTTTATTTTTGGTTGAATAATGATTTGGTTTGTTATATTTTCTATTTTTTATTTTTGGATGCATAGAATGCACTTTTTGGTTAAAGGGGTTGTAAAGGCAAATATTTTTTTTTCTTAAATAACAAACATGTTATACTTGCCTCCACTGTGCAGCTGTTTTGCACAGAGTGGCCCCGAACCTGGTCTTCTGGGGTCTCTCGGCTCCTCCCCGCAAGAACTAAGCACCTTCATGCGAGCTCACTCGCATGGTGGTTAGTTCTTGCGGGCGCGTTCCTGTGATACAACCAGTGGCTATAGCTGCTCACTGTACCACTCGGCCCCGCCCCATGGCCAATGGCTGCGCTGCTTTCAATCCACCCACTCTAGCCAATCAACGACCAGGCTGAGCGGCCAAGAGGAGATCGGGGGCGAGCGCAGCAGGTGAACGGGCTCAGGTAAGTAAAACAGGAGGGGGGGGGGGCGGTATTGTCGGATGTTTTTTCACCTTAATGCATAGGATGCATTAAGGTGAAAAAACACGAACCTTTGCAACCCCTTGAAGTTCTAGATAGAACTTAATAGTTGGCAGATAGCAAGTCTAATTTTATTTCTTTTCTTTTTTTAATGCACAATAAAAAAATTGTGGAGAATAATACTTGGCTATGTGTTTTACTTCAATTGACAGTTTAGTCTAGTTTAGACAGTTTAAAGTAGGCAGTTACATTTAAAAAAATACAATGTAAAATTGACAAGGGACACCAACATAGTTGTATCTTTGATCTTAAAAACGACGGGATAATGGTGTTGTTTAACACAAATAAAAAAAATAAAAAAGCATAATAATATTATATCACTAGAAAAAAAAAAGCCTTTGAAAAATCGTTTGCAATAGCTCCATCAGTATCACCAGCAAAGCAGCTTTATTATTATCCCATTAACCGCTTCCCGACTGCCCACTGTATATATACGTCCTCAGAAGGGCACGGCTAGGCAAAAGGACGTGTATATACATCCCCTTTAATTGTCTAGCCGTGGGTCGCGCTCGCAACCCGGTCGGGAGCTCCGTGACCACGGCCGCGGGACCAGCGGACCCGATCGCCGCTGGTGTCTCGTGATCGGGTCACAGAGCTGAAGAACGGGGAGAGGTCTGTGTAAACACACCTCTCCCCGTGCTTCCTACTCTGCCTGTCATTGATCGGCTGTTCCCGGTCATAGGGAAAGCCGATCAATGACGTCAAATGTCAGCCCCGCCCCCTAATAGTAAAAAAAATACACACGTCACAGCCCATAACCCCTCCCCTCCCCCTAGTGGTTAACTCTTTCACTGCAAGTGTCATTTATACAGGAATCAATGCATTTAAATAGCACTGATTGCTGTATAAATGACAATGGTCCCAAAAATGTGTCAAAAATGTCCGATGTGTCCGCCATAATGTCGCAGTCACAATAAAAATCGCTGATCGCCGCCATTACTAGTAAAAAAAAAAAATATTAATAAAAATGCTATAAAACTATCCCCTATTTTGTAAACGCTATAACTTTTGCGCAAACCAATCAATAATCGCTAATTGTGATTTTTTTTTTACCAAAAATATGTAGAGGAATGCGTATCGGCCTAAACTGAGGAAAAAAAATGTTTTTTTATATATTGTTTGGGGATATTTATTATAGCAAAAAGTAAAAAATATTGCATTTTTTTCAAAATTGTCGCTCTATTTTTGTTTATAGCGCAAAAAATAAAAACCGCAGGGGCGATCAAATACCACCAAAAGAAAGCTCTATTTGTGGGAAAAAAAGGACGCCAATTTTGTTAGGAAGCCACGTCGCACGACCGCGCAATTGGCAGTTAAAGCGACGCAGTGCCGAATCGCAAAAAGGGGCCTGGTCCTTTGGCTGCCAATTGGTCCGGGACTTTTGTACTCCAGACATCTGTCCGCGGAAAATTTTAAAGCCTGCCATCCAACATTTGTCCACGGAAAATCCGACAACAATTGTCCGATGGAGCATAGAAACGGTCGGATTTTCCAGCCAACAGCCTGTCATCACACAATTCCCGTCGGAAAATCTGATTGTGTGTACGAGGCTTTACACCCCCCCCCCCCCCCCCCGCCGCCCCCCCCGCCCCCCCCCCCCCCCCCCCCCCCCCCCCCCCCCCCCCCCCCCATAGCACCCATCAAATGCAGCACATTAAAGAGGAAGTAAAGCCTCCTCCAAAAAATGCATAGCATACTAGCTCATTATGAATAACTTACCTGAGAACGAAGCCCCCGAAGCGGTCCTCATCCACGACCTTCTCCGCCGCCATCAAGCCCGGAGTGACTTCCGGGTCTCGCCGCTCCTGCGCTGTCATTCGCTATATCGGCGATGACGTCACTCCCGCGCATGTGCGCGAAAGCCGTGATCTCGGCATGCACAGTGCGCCTGCGCGCCTCTGTCTACGGCGCATGCGCCGTAGACATCGATGCCTCTTTTTTTCTAAATATCTCCTAAACAATGTAGGTTTAGGAGATATTTATTGGACCTATAGGTAAGCCTTAATCTAGGTGGTTTGTAAGGGTTTACAACCACTTTAAGGTGAATGCAGGTGCTTTGCAAGCACCCCACAACTGCGTACACGGCACCTAGTTGCTACATGCTAGTGTGGGGTGCAAGGGGCTAAAGCAGGTGCTGAAGAAGCGATAAAGCACCTTCTCGCCATCTGACAAATGTTCGGATTGTTTTGCAGAGAGCACCATTAGTGTGAACAAGTCCTAAGTTGAAGTAGATTCAATTTACAGGTAGTGTTTTTTTTTTTTTTTATCCCCCCAAAGTGATTATAATTCAAAGTCCTTTCTAAATATTCCTCTGATGTAGAGAATCCTCTAGCGAGATTCTAGACCTCGCACACCCCGCAGCGGCTGGCGGAAACATCAAAATTAAAGCAGAAAATCTTTCGACAATATTGAGCGCTCAGCCCAGGAATCCGGCATCTTGCGAAGGTAAAGAGAGCGAGAGTGCCCTCCAAAAATATATGTAATAATCTTTCAAAGATGACATTTGCAATTCAAAATGTGACTACCCGCTTAATGAGTTCCTTTGTTGGAGAAAATTAGCTTTCTCGCCAGTCATATAACACAATAGTTTGCACTCCATTTTTTTTTTCTCTATTATTTAGCTGTGCTTTTCTGATTTCTGATCCAGAACAAGGCCTTTCTGAGTGCTTACATACCATGGGCTGGGTTCTCTAATCAGCACTCATTTTGGAGTGAATTGTCACGTTGAACGATTTGGAGAAAAAAAAAAAAAAACCTGTGCGCGCTCCGAGGTCCTGTCTGTCTATCTGTTCTCCAGGGATGTTTGATCTGCATTAATATGGCGGTTCTTGTGCTTACGCGTCATTTTCTCTAGGTTACAGCAATGTTGTGTCTACCTGCATATCGTTTGCTGGAATAAGACGTACAAGTAGCTGTATTTGAGATAGTACTGCAAAAATCCCAGAGGAAGGGTGGTTGGTTAGGAGACAACTCAGTGGCGGCTGGTGCTCAAAATTTTTGGGGGGGCGCAAACAAACAGCCTCACTGTGCCATCAAACGCTGCCACTGTGCCCATTAAACGCTGCCACTGTGCCCATTAAACGCTGCCACTGTGCCCATCAAACGCTGCCACTGTGCCCCGAGTGCTGCCACTGTGCCCATCAAACGCTGCCACTGTGCCCAAAGTGCTGCCACTGTGCCCCAAGTTCTGCCACTGTGCCCCAAGTTCTGCCATTGTGCCCCAAGTTCTGCCATTGTGCCCCAAGTTCTGCCACTGTGCCCCAAGTTCTGCCACTGTGCCCCAAGTTCTGCCACTGTGCCCCAAGTTCTACCACTGTGCCCCTTAAGTGCTGCCACTGTGCCCCAAGTGCTGCCACTGTGCCCCAAGTGCTGCCACTGTGCCCCAAGTTCTGCCACTGTGCCCCAAGTTCTGCCATTGTGCCCCAAGTTCTGCCATTGTGCCCCAAGTTCTGCCACTGTGCCCCTTAAGTGCTGCCACTGTGCCCCTCAAGTGCTGCCACTGTGCCCCTCAAGTGCTGCCACTGTGCCCCCTGCCTGCCCTCTGCACTTACCTTGTCCCGGTGTGCAGCTGGTGACAGCGTCAGTCTCGGCGTCGGATGTCTTCTCCCGCGCTCCTCCTGTCTTCTTCTGCTGTGATTGGACGCTAGGTGATTGGACGCCTAGCGTCCAATCACAGCGCCTGTGACTTCAGCCAATCAGGTGACAGGTAACAGACCTGGCAACCTGATTGGCTGAGAGGCGGGTCTGTGTTAGGGAAGCGATGTATTCGCTTCCCTAACACAATACTGTGTAAGCAGCGAACGCAAAGCATTGCGCCCGCTGTTTACACTTAGAGAAGCCTATTAGAGCACACCGCTCTAATAAGGTCCCCTATTAGAGCTTACAGCTCTAATAGGGGCGCTTCCAGCAACACCCCCCCCCCCCACTGTAATTCAGATGCCCGGCGCCCGATCAGGGGCCGGACACCTGAATAGGGGGCGGCAGCGGTGACAATAGATAGATTCATGCAATGCATGAATCTATCTATTGGTGATAGAGCGGTGCAGGAGAGGGGGGGGCGGCGCTCCTGCGCCCTCTATGCACGCACCGCCACTGAGACAACTGCCTCCCAGGTATAATTGTATCTTTGGGATTGAGGGTCTTGGACCTATGGTTATCTGGTTATGCCTACCTCCATACCAGGATCTAGGGGGTGTTGGGGTGGGCTGTGCCCCCCAAGTTTTTTTTTGCGCCCCCGTGCCCTGCTGACATAGGTGTACGCACAGGGTGTGCCAAGTGGGCACACCCTAATTACTCTGTGTTTAGACCCCTGATATTTCACCAGAGCCCCCTAATGGAACTCCTAAAAAAAAATTGTAAATATAAAATAAAAAGCTAAAATTGTAAAACAAAATAAAAAAATAATACAAATAAAAACTACTGACACCATCCACTGCCCTACTAACACCAATCTCTGCCATACTGACACTGTCAGTATATATATTGTGGAGATGCGCCCCATCTCACAGGTGCAGATAAGCAGTATATGCCTGATTTTGGCAGGAATACTAATTACACACCTGTGGGCTGGGTTCATAAACGTCCCAGGAAGAGAAGTCAGTACTCAGACTTGGAGACGGCTCCGCCCAGCAGACAGGAAGTCTGGCGGGTTCCAGGAGAAAGAGACAGGAGCCTAAGACTGCAGGTGGCAGTCTGTGCGTACGTCTGAAGCAGGCAGGTGTAGCCTGTGACTAAAGCAGCACGAAGCTGACAGTGAGTAAGCCAGGAGGCTATCGTTTGGTTATGCAGTGATGGTGGAACCCCCTGCGAGGGAAGATTTCTGTTGGTTTGAACTTTTTTGTTTCCTTTAAATAAAAGTGGGCTGCCATGCCCTAAAAACGCAAGTCTGGAGTGGCACGTTTCTGAAAAATTGATGCACCACTTGAATCTAATCACCCCGGATTGTCACAATATATAGACATGCACATACACATATGTGTTTGAGCTTTGGGGTGCACACCCTAATGCAATAGGCTGTGCACACCTATGCCTGCCCACCTTCCATACTCTGCCCCCTTGACATTTTTTACTGCACCCCCACATCAGACAGGATAGATCCGATAAATCCTCAATTGCGCTTCTGGATATCTTTGATTATTACAGCAGATGATGATTAAATATTCATTAATTGATGACGATGATGATCATTCTTCTTATATTTTGCCCTACCTGGTTCCCCTTTCCCTACTTCATCAACATGCTAATGAAATTTTAAATACCGTATTTATCGGCGTATAACACGCACCCCAATTTAAGAGGGAAGTTTCAGGAAAAAACACTTTGAAGCAAAATAAAGGTCAGTGAGCATCAATGCAGCCTGATTAGTGCCCATCTGCAGCCTCAATGCAGCCTGATCTGTGCCTATCTGCAGCCTGTTCTGTGCCCATCTCCCCCATCAAGGCAGCTCAACATCTCTCATAGGACATCATCGAGCCGTCATTTGTTACCTCGGCTCTCAGTCGGCAGTCACCCACACAGTCCCGCCTCCGCCATTGGCATTGGACCAGCTCCTGTGATAGACAGAACACTGGTCCAATGCCGGTGGCGGAGGTGAGACTGTGTGTGTGTGACGTGCAAGCCGAGTGAGAGCCAAGTGGAGAGGTGATGACGGCTCAGTGATTTCCAGCGGCACTCGTCACCCCTCCTTCCCCTCTGAGGTACGCTGTCGGCGTATAACACGTACCCACAATTTTCGCCCTATTTTCAGGGGGAAAAGGTGTGTGTTATATGCCGATAAATATGGTACAGTGGAACCAGTGGAATCGGTTTGCAATTAACGTGGTTAATGAGCGTTTCGCAAAACGAGCACTGTATTTCTAAAAATCCTAACTCGGTTTGCGAGTGATGTTTTGCAAAATGAGCAGGATTCAGGCCAAAAGCGTTGTGCAGTACCACTTTTGGCCTGAGGTGGGGGGCGCCGTTCGGAAATGCACAGAAAGGGCCGAGGGCACCTCGGCTGCCCTCGGCAAACTTCGGGAACTGAGTCTTTCTAAGGTTTGCCAAGGTCAGCCGAAGTGTGCTCGGGCCTTTTTGTCCATTTCTGAGGCTCTCCCGCCTCTGGCCGCATGCGGTATTGCATCCCATTGAAGTCAATGCGTAACAAATTATTTTTGTTTCCATTGACTTCAATGGGAAAACTCTCTTTGATATGCGAGTACTTTGGATTACTAGCATTCTCCTAGAACGGATTATGCTCATAGTCCGAGGTTCCACTGTAAAACCTTTTTCTATTTTCAATTACATACCTTTAGACCCAGTGATGTCATCACTGGGTGTCTATGCTTCTCTATGCAATGCAAGAAAATCATAGCTGGTGGAAGTGGCAAGCTGGGCACTGTACATAGCTTAACCTAACATCACAGAACCCAGCCAGTACTCCTTTCAAGAGCCCCCAGCCCCGATGCAAGCAATGGATTGGCTAATGGGGGGAGTTATGCAAAGTGTCTTGATCATACCACCCAACATTTTGAGATGGGAATGAGGGATACCTACTAGCAAACGTATGTGGGCATAGGACACGCCCCCTGCCACGCCCCTTAAAGGGGACAGATCCAAAAAAAGGGTTAATTAAATCCACAAGTGCTTTTTTTAACACCAATATTCCTTTATATTGGTGTTTGAAACTTACAAATGCAGCAATTTAGAAATTGGATGAAAGGTTTAGCACTGGGAAACACTTTTTGAACACATCTAAATAGATCAGACCAAAATGAGGGACAAATGAGAAGGGATGAGGGACAGAGGGACATTGCTCCAAATCAGGGACAGTCCCTCCAAATCAGGGACAGTTGGGAGCTATGCCTTGATGGGTGGATGCCAGTCTAAAGAAGTGGGTGTTCTTATGTAGGCTACATTTCCATGCAGACTGCCCTTGGTACCACTCACATGTGATGCTGAGTCTCCAAGATAGAAAGAAAATGAAATAGATGGGCCAGGGCTCTGCTCTGATGAGGTGCTCTGGACTGATGAGTCAAAATGTGAAATTTTTGGCTGTAGCCGGAAGCAGTTTGTTCACCGACGAACTGGAGAGTGGTACAATAATGAGTGTCTGCAGACAACAATGAAGCATGGAGGAGGTTCCTTGCAAGTTTAAGGCTTTATTTCTGCAAATGGAGTTGGAGATTTGGATCAATGGTGTCCTCAATGCAGAGAAATACAGGCAGATACTTATCCATCCATTATGCCATACCATCAGGGAGACGTGTGATTGGCCCCAAATGTATTCTTGCAGCAGCAGAACAATCCCAAACATACAGCCAATATAGTTAAGAACTATTTTCAGTGAAAAGAACAAGGAGTCCCGAAAATGATGGTGGAGCCCTGATCTCAACATCATGGAGTCTGTCTGGGATTACATGAAGAGACAGAAGGATTTGGGCATTTGATTTGTTTTCCAAGATGTTTGGAACAGCCCACCTGGCAAATTCCTTCAAAACATGTGGGCAAGTGTACCTAGAAGAACTGATGCTGTTTGGAAGGCAAAAGGTGGTCACACCAAATATTGATTTGATTTGGATTCCTCTTCTGTTTTTTTCTTTCTATTTTGTTAATTGATAAAAATAAACTATTAAGGCCCCTTTCACACATACGGACTGTTCAGGGCCGTTTTTAAGGCAGGGCAAAAGGGGCAGCTGCCCTGGGCCCTGTCATTGTTGTGGGGCCCAAAGCAGCTGTCTCATACTTGTCAACTATCCTGGTTTAAATTCCCTCGCCCCTTGAGGTTTTAGTCCTGTACTGTGTCCCAATATCTCAGTGTGAAGTGCTGCTACTTGTTGTGTACAGATGACTCACCTGCAGACCCTGTGTTTACATGTAAATTACCAGCATTCATATGTAAATAGTGGCAGCATTCATATGTAAATAGTGGCGACCAGCGGCATTGATATGTATATCATGCCCCCCTGAGGTCATATCCACAGTAATCTCTAGCAACCAATCAACAAGCAGAAATCATGTGCTGTAACCTCTAGCAACTAACCAGTGAGCTGTAATGTGTTTTGTAACCTCTAGCAACCAGTCAGTGAGCGGTAATGCAATAGCAATAGCTGCCTGATCTGATTCAGTAAACTGATTTTGAGTGTAGCTGCTATTTATTGTATGTCTCAGAATAGGTGGAGAGCAAAATTGCATGGGGGGGGGCAAGAAAAGTTTTGCCCAGGGTCCAATCAATATTAAAGACGGCTCTGGGACTGTTCATTTCATCAGGTCAGTTAATCCGTTTTCCATCAGTTTTTTTTGTACATCCACTACCAATGCAAAAATGGATGAAAAATTGCCAATTGTCAGTTTACATGAGGTCTTCGTCCGATCTGTTTTTTTTAATGGATGAAAAGTAGGGCTTTCATCCATTCAAAAAAAACGGATGTTGACGGAAACAGATGAAAATAGATGATCACCCGTTGTCGTCCGTTTTTCCATAGGAATGCATTGATGTCCGTTTTTCATCCCTCAATGGATGAATGAAAAACAGACGAACGCTCCATAGGTATGAAAGGGGCCTTATGCCGCGTACACACGATCGGAATTCTCGTCGGAAAAAAAACTCTGACGGTTTTTCCGACGGAATTCCGCTCAAGCTGTGTTGCCTACACACGATCACACCAAATTCCGACGGTCAATAACACAGCGGCATAAAACACGTTCGACTGCACTATAAAAGGGAAGTTTAATGCTTCCGAGCATGCGTCGAATTGTTTCCGAGCATGCGTCGGAATTTTGCCTGTCGGAATTGCATACACACGATCGGAAAATCCGATAGAAAGGTTTTCCGTCGAAAAAATTGAGAACAGGTTCTCAATCCAAAGTCCGTCGGAAATGCCGACAGAAAAAGACCATTGAGCATACACACGGTCGGAAAATCCGATGAAAAGCTCCCATCGGACTGTTTCCATCGGAAATTCCGACCGTGTGTACGCCGCATTACACTTCTATTTTTGAACAGCATTTTTTCACACCTGCCTTAAACTTTCGCACAGTAGTATAGATAGCCAGAAAATACAAAAGATTTCACCTTTCGTCTAAACTCCCCGGTAGTTTTATTATCAGTTTCTTGGTGAAAAATGTTTTAAATTGGCTTTAGCAAAATGAGGCACGAAAGTAATCAGGGATTCGGCAGTCGCAGCAGAATCTGCGCTTTTTCCCCAGGAGAACACCTTCTCTGAAGAAATTCTTGAAGTGATTACTGACAGCCAAGGTCAGATACATTGGCCTTTGAGCACAGGCTGTTGGTTTAGCGGCGATGATTGGCTCATGGGGGGTAGAGGAAAACCCAGGGGCCATCTTAGCAGAAGTGGAAATCAGTGAGCAGGCAGGAGATATTCCTTCTCTAATGCAGAATAAAAGTTAGCAGATAAAAATGGGTGCGTTAGAATTCCTGTACTCATCGCATTGAATGGAATTACCTATTCAGCCTCTTATTACATACTTACCGTATATACTCGAGTATAAGCCCAGTTTTTCAGCACATTTTTTTGTGCTGAAAATGCCCCCCTCGGCTTATACTCGAGTCAAGCACTTTTCTGCAGCAGAGAATGACATTTTCCAACCCTAATTTGGGGCCCCGTATCTTGGGACCACTTGGTGCTAGGTACCCCACATTTGGTATGCAAACCCAGTGGAACTAGCACTACAATATATCCAATCGGGTTTCTAGTCCCAAGTGGCCCCGAGATACAGGGCCCCAAAGTCGGTTCGAGAAATGTCATTCTCTGCTGCAGAAAAGTGCTTTGGATAGGTTATAGTGCTAGTTCCACTGGGTTTGCACACCAGGGGTTCCTAGCATTAAGTGGCCCCGAGATACAGGGCCCCAAAGTCGGTCAACTGTGTCCATCTGCAGCAATGTCATTTCGTGACCCTTTGGGTCCAGAGACCCCAAATTTTGGCTGCAGCTAGGGGGCCTTTAGGAACCCTTAACTACCAAGTTTGAAGTTTGGGGGATGCAAATGGGCACAGTAAGGCTGCAAATGGGCACAGTGAGGCATGCAAATGGGCATTGTTGACCCTCTTTTTTACTTACAGTAGCTGCGTATTTCTCACCCTAGGCTTATACTGGAGTCAATATGTTTTCCCAGTTGTTTGTGGTAAAATTCGGTGCCTCGGCTTATATTCAGGTCGGCTTATACTCGAGTATCTACGATAGGTTTATTAAATCCTAACTGAA
Source organism: Lithobates sylvaticus (assembly GCA_028564925.1). Lineage (NCBI taxonomy): Eukaryota > Metazoa > Chordata > Amphibia > Anura > Ranidae > Lithobates > Lithobates sylvaticus. The sequence continues at coordinate 735,780,968 of CM053026.1, read as the reverse complement.
TTTTAAGCTGGAATTAGATAAAAAACATTTCAGGTGCATAAGGAAGGGTGGACAAAGTCCTACAGTTCATTTTCTTTAGAAAGCAGCCATAACCTGAGTGAAAAGCATCTGTCCTGCCAGCATATTCTCTGAGTGGAAGCCTTGGTCTCTCTGAGGAGGTCCAACCTGCCCCCTGCTGAGTCAGAGCTAGAGCTCTCCAGCATGCTCCCTGCTACATGGAGATGTGACTCAGCAGAGATACCACTGCATCCACACAGAGTGCAAGGGTCCTTCTCTGCAGCATGCCAGCAGCAGCAAATAGGCTTTTCTACTCAAGCTGTGGCGTCACCCTTTGAAAATGAACTGTAATGCCGCGTACACATGGTCGGAATTCTCATCGGAAAAAGCTCTGATGGTTTTCCCGCCGGAATTCCGACGGAATTTCGCTCAAACTGTCTTGCCTACACACGGTCACACCAAATTCCGACAGTCAATAACACCACGGCATACAACACGTTCGACTGCACTATAAAAGGGAAGTTTAATGCTTCTGAGCATGCGTCGAATTGTTTCCGAGCATGCGTCGGAATTTTGCGTGTCGGAATTGCATACACACGATCGGAAAATCCGATAGAAAGGTTTTCCGTCTGAAAAATTGAGAACAGGTTCTCAATCCAAAGTCTGTCGGAAATTCCGACAGAAAAAGACCGATGGGCATACACACGGTCGGAAAATCCGCTGAAAGGCTCCCATCGGACCGTTTCCATCGGAAATTCCGACCGTGTGTACGCGGCATAAGATTTAGAATACCCTTTGTTTTTAGAGCTGAACTCCAGGAAAAAATGTACTCCCCTCCTTTTCAGGAATTCAGCTACTTTGTAAAAACTGTAGGCATACCATAAGCTAGGTCTAATGAGATGCCTGACACCTCATAGACTTATCTCTATTATTCATATGTAGCACCCTGGTCCTGAACAGGGTTGCTAATAAATTCAGTTGTGCTAGGTGGTAACTAGCCTGGCTAATTGGTAGTCTTTGATCCACTGATTTCTGTCCTAAGTATGAGTTTAATTTGTGGTCTCTCTCTTCTGTCAATAGGTGGCACTGTTGCCTTTGGCATTAGGATAATGGATTACAGTGAATTCACGTGATGGATAAATAAGTTGTCTCAGCCAATCAGCAGGAGTTTCTTTTGGCTGTTGGGCATGCTGGGATAGGCTATTTATTCGGGAGGAGTCAGAAGATCAGGGTTCTTCCCACCCGGGGCTGCGGCCTGGGTGGGTGTGTGTCTAACAGCTCCTGGTTGCTAGGCCTGAAGCCTGAGGCCTGTCCAGGAGTCCAACTGGCTGCTAGGTCTACGTGAGGCCTATACAGTTATTCAAGGGTGCGCAAATGAGGAGCAGCAGAGGTTAAGCCCAAAGCCTGGGGCGGAACCACGTGTGTTAGAGGGGAGCCTGTTTGTTGCCGGAGGTAAAGGAGAAGCAGTTGCTGGAGGGACAACCACTCCTGTTACCAGAGGCAAGTTTGGAAGGGATGAAGTTCTGAAGGAGTACCAGAGCAAACGCTTCACTAGCCCGGGACGGTGAAGTAAGTGGGAAAGCTTTAGTGGAGACTTATCCAAGAATACAGCGGTTAGATGTGAGAAAAGCTTGAAGTACGGTGGGTTGCTGTAAGTAAATCTTGAAGATAAGTACAGTGGATAGATGTGGGTGAAGCTCGAGGGATCCAGCAGGTAGCTGAGAATCCAAGAATTTTAGTGAGAGAGGGCGAGCTGAGCTTGAGGATCTACAGTGGCATACTGTGAGTTAAGCTGGAAGATCTACAGGGGATATTGTGAGTTAAACTGGAAGATCTACTGTAGGATACTGAGAGAGAAGTTGTTGCTATAGGAGACAACAGTTGCTACAAGATACAGATTGCTGCATTCATCTTAAAGGACCGTTATCTGTATTGCTATCTGTCCAGTTCTGTTTTTGGTCTGCAGAGTTTTGCCTAATTGCTATTGCATTTGCCTAAGGGTGTCCTGTGCCCTAACCCTCTTTCCCACATCTCCTGCTAAGAGAAATAAAATCTTACAAAAAGTGACTGGTGTCCAATCTTTCCATCTTGCATCACACCAACTATGCCTAGTAACCTGCACCCTGAGGAGGAATGTCAGTTCTCCCTGGCTCTGGGGGTCACCATCAGGCCAGGGAGACCGCTACACATATTTGGCATGTTTATTGTGCTCCAAGAAGATAACTTCTGGAGCTCCGACTGTGGTCTCAGTTCCTTTAAGAGCCGGGGCGCTGGAATCGATATACCCGCCTCACCCCTCCTTCTGCTCATTCCCAGAAGCCTTTGTATTATGTGAACTCATTCACAAAATACAAAGGCTTCTGTGAATAGGCAGCAGAGGGGAGGGACAGGCATAGCTGTTCTGTGTGTTTTTCTCCTCTCACAGCCAGAGTGTATCCTCCAAGAGTGCACTAAACCTGTCACTAAGTATTAGAAATAAGTCCTGGAGGTGAAATGCACCTAATTAGACTTAATTCATAGTGTTCCTGTACTTTTTGCAAAATTGCTGAATTCCTAGAATTCAGTTTTAACTATTCATTTTACCTAGGGGGTAACGAATAATGTGATATACTTACCTTATTACTCACTCCCTCAGCAGCTGGTGCTGTCCTCCCCTGCCCAACGCTCCAGATTGTATACGTGCCCTCAACAGCCTCTTGTACAATGTTGGATAGTTGGACCTGGATTGTACAGGATGACATCAGAGAGCTGTGACCACAAGAGGAGGAAGCCTGCAGGAGCACTGAATATAAGGTAAGTACTGTATATCACCGCAGCATAACTTTTGCGGGAGGATGCCCCCATGCATCGGCATATATAAATGGTGCATGTATGCCCATCATTAGAAGTGGGTGGATGAAGGGAGGTACTAATGGTGGGCATACCCACCAATCAATCTCTTTTTTTCGTTCAGCCAAGAGGCTGCATGAAAAAAAAAAAGATTACAATATATGTCCAGTATGTTGCTGGACTTTGAATGGTTATACCAGAATGATGCCTGCAGGTTTAGGTATCATCTTGGTATCATTCTTTTCAGCCAGTGATCGGCTTTCATGTAAAAGCAATTCTAGCGGGTAATTAGCCTCTAGACTGCTTTTACAAGCAGTGGGAGGGAATGTCCCCCCTCCCGGATATAAACCGCGCCATTGGGAAATTGGGAAAGCATTTTATCACACCAATCTTGGTGTGGTCAGATGCTTTGAGGGCAGAGGAAAGATCTAGGGTCTAATAGACCCCAATTTTTTCAAAAAAAAGTACCTGTCACTGCCTATTGCTATCATAGGGATATTTACATTCCTGAGATAACAATAAAAATCATAACAAAGAAAAAAAATGGAAGGAACAGTTTTAAAAATAAAATAAAAAAGCTAAATAAATAAAAAAAAAAAAAAAAAAAAAAAAAAAAAAAAAAAAAACAAAAAAAACAAATTGCACCAAAAAAAAAAAGTAATTTTAGCAGTAGACCTACTGAATATAAGGTAAGTACTGTATATCACCGCATTCATCATCCCCTGGACAAAATGAGCTGTGGGAGGAATAGTGCCCCATTGATGGTATTAGTGGAAGGAATAGTGCCTCATCATTGGTGTCAGTGGAAGGAATAGTGCCTCATCATTGGTGTCAGTGGGAGGAATAGTCCCCCATCGTTGGTATCAATGGGGGGAAAAATGTTACATCATTGGTGTCAGTGGGAGAAATAGTGCCCCATTGTTGGTATCAGTGGGAGGAATAGTGCCCTATTGTTGGTATCAGTGGGAGGAATAGTGCCCTATTGTTGCTATCAGTGGGAGGAATAGTGCCCTATTGTTGGTATCAGTGGGAGGAATAGTGCCCTATTGTTGGTATGAGTGGGAGGAATAGTGCCCCATTGTTGGTATCAGTGGGAGAAATAGTGCCCCATCATTGGTGTCAGTGGGAGGAACAGTTCCCCATCGTTGGTATCAATGGGAAGAATAATGTTACATCATTGGTGTCAGTGGGAGAAATAGTGCTCCATTGTTGGTGTCAGTGGGAGGAATAGTGCCCCATTGTTGGAATCAGTGGGAGGAATGGTGCCCCATTGTTGGTATCAGTGGGAGGAATAGTGCCCCATTGTTGGTATCAGTGGGAGAAATAGTGCCCCATTGTTGAAATCAGTGGGAGAAATAGTGCCCCGTCATAGGTATCAGTGGGACGAATAGTGCCCCATCGCTGGATTTAAAGGGAGGAATAATGTTCCATTATTATTATCAGTGGGAGGAATAGTACCCTATCATTGGTGTCAGTGGGAGAAATAGTGTCCCATCATTGGTATCAGTGTGTGGAAAGTACCCAATCATTGGTATCAAAGGGGGGAATAGTGCCCCATCATTAGTATCAATGGGAGGAATAGAGTCCCATGGTTAATGTCAATGGGATGAATAGTACCCCATTGTTGGTGTCAGTGGGAGTAGTAGTGCCCCATCACTGGTTTCAGTGGGAGGAATAGTGTCCCACTGACGGTGTCAGTGGCAGGAACTGTCCCACTTTTTAGATGTTTGTGGACACCTCTAGTTCAGTCTCCCATCTCCACATCCCCTAACACACAGACCAGGTGTTGGCCCGTCCATCACAGATTCCAATGAGCAAAAAAGAATTCTGGTTGGCCGTACGTCCATTAAAATCACCTTTATTTCAGCAAGTCCATAAAAACATGTCCAAAAACACAAATAGATGGGAAGAGCATCACCAGCTAACGCGTTTCATGCGTTACTAACTGTTTCCAACAGTGGGGGGAATAATGCCCCATGGGCCAGATGCCCGGCCACTCCTTTAGAGCACTGTGGTGACACACCCTCGCCCCTCGCGGGGTGGTCCACAACACTTTGCAATCACAGTATCTCCTCAATCTTCTGGGCAAATGGTGCTGAACATTATTCAATCTAGAGTGCTGAGGACATCAAGTGGCAAAAGCGAATTACTGCAGGGGACAGCTCCAGATTAAAGGCAAGGATTGCAGGCTGAGCTGCCGTATTATTCAAAGCACCTGCCGGGGTCCTAATTTATTTAGTTTCTTTAAATGTTGCCTGGGGTGGAACTTTAACCCCTTCCTCTCTGTTGCAACTTTGTATAATCACAAACCTGCTCCAGTCATATCTGATACATACATGATGACCAGTTTACCTTAATGTAAAGGAATCATAAAGGCTTCCTTGTGCCATGGTCAATGCAAATAGCTTTTTATTTGACGGCGCTTCTACACAGGAAGGCCGAGGAAATACGAGTGAGAAAAGGTGAAGTAATAAAACGGGGATCGCGCTGCGGGTGTGTTAGTTCGGCACTGATGCACATTAATAAAATACATTACTTACAAATCTACCGTGATCCAGTCCTACCTTGGTTTGCATAATGGAAAAATAGCCAGCCTTTCATCTGAATACACTTACATAATTATTCTCTAAAATGCTGAAACATACGCCTGCAAAACACTGGTCTGCACCGCGATTGTATACATTAGCCTGCGCTCCGCTTAAGCTGTGTGAAATGAATGTACAAAACTGGGTGATCTGTAATGGAACTTATTGTATACAAAACGTTATCAGATACACATAAATCCATTTACAATAACTCTGAGATAAGGAAACTAGAGGAAAGAAAAAAGTAGCACTATGACTAATAACAACCAATCAGATTCCCTGTGAAATGACAGATGGAAATTGATTGGCTATACTTCTGTCGGTGTCAATGGACAGGAATCAGCACACAAGTGTTTAAAGGGAAAATATGATAGTTTAGAGCAGTGGTCTAACATCCAGCCCACTACGAGATTTTATCCAGCTTGCAGATTGGGTCAGAGATATACACTATATTACCAAAAGTATTGGGACACCTGCCTTTAGACGCACATAAACTTTAATGGCATCCCAGTCTTAGGCCGTAGGGTTCAATATTGCGTTGGCCCACCCTTTGCAGCTATAACAGATTCAACTCTTCTGGGAAGGCCGTCCACAAGGTTTAGGAGTGTGTCTATGGGAATGTTTCACCATTCTTCCAGAAGTGCATTTGTGAGGTCAGGCACTGATGTAGTACATGAAGGCCTGGCTCACAGTGTCTGCCCTAATTCATCCCAAAGGTGTTCTATCGGGTTGAGGTCAGGACAGTCAGGTTCCTTCACCCCAAACTCGCTCATCCATGTCTTTATGGACCTTGCTTTGAGCACTGGTCCAAATCATTTGGTGGAGGGGGGATTATGGTGTTGGGTTGTTTTTCAGGGGGTTGGCTTGGCCCCTTAGTTCCAGTGAAGGGAACTCTTAAGGTGTCAGCATATCAAGACATTTTGGACAATTTCATGCTCCCAACTTTGTGGGAACAGTTTGGGGATGGCCCCTTCCTGTTCCAACATGACTGCACACCAGTGCACAAAGCAAGGTCCATGAAGACATGGATGAGTGAGTTTGGGGTGGAGGAACTTGACTGACCTCAACGAACACCTTTGGGATGAATTAGAGCGGAGACTGCGAGCAGGGCCTTCTCGACCACATCAGTGCCTGACCTCACAAATGCGCTTCTGGAAGAATGGTCAAACATTCCCATAGACACACTCCTAAACCTTGTGGACAGCCTTCCCAGAAGAGTTGAAGCTGGTATAGCTGCAAAGGGTGGGCCAACTCAATATTGAACCCTACGGACTAAGACTGGTATGCCATTAAAGTTAATCTGCGTGCAAAGGCAGGCATCCCAATACTTTTGGTAATATAGTGTATAATGTGTAAAGACTGAGAAATAACATCAGCCGCATATGGTCTCCAGCTCAACCTCCACCCATGTAGCGGGGGATTGTGATGAGGATTCTGATGTATGAAGGACTCTGATGGGAACCCTGATATAAGGGGACTTTGATGTAAAGCTGGCCATACATGGACCCAAATTCTGACTTTTCAGCAAGGGTCGGCAAATTACAAGGCCTTAAAGCAGATTTTCCCTTTTTGGGTGGGGCTCCGCTTTAAACCATAACATGGTTGGTAGGAACCTGTATACAAGGAGGTCATCATTTTGAAATGCCTAGAATCCGCCAGGACAGCGCTGAGGATGGAAGATTTCCTGTGACATAATATGGCTTTATCAATCTATCATCGTGGTGAAACCGCACCTCATAATATCCTGCTTAACTATGCAATCATGCAACAAGAAGCTATCGATTCCTCCTCTCTTTTTTTAATCTAGAAAAGAAGAGAATAGGCTTCAGTATGACAGCCTGTCCAAGTTACTTAATTAAAATCCTTTTAATAAAATGTATGTCAATCACCTTATTGTGTTACTCAGACATGACCCGACAAAGTCTTGCTGCCGGTGGTGGCTTGATTAATAGAAAGAAGGATTTTATAAGCAGATACAGCACAGCAGTACTGGATATTCTGCTGGGAGTTTTGACTATTGTGGAGACCTTTCAGAGCTATTAGCAGGAATATGCTAAAATAGGCTTTGAGGTCTGGGACATTATTTCTCCTAAAGCTGGTTCCTTCTTCAGCTGGCCTCAAGAAGCTGCAACAAGCTGCATAGACCAGACATTTTCTGTATGACACTGACTCTGAGGCTGGCTGCGAAAAATTGCACTGGCCAAATCTGGCCACTCAGACCAGACATTTTCCATATAGCATTGACCATAATGTTGTGTATGGCTGCATTCCTTCTTCAGCTGGCCTCAATAAGCTGCAATAGGCCACATAAAGCAGACATTTTCCATTTCAGATTGACCTTGAGACTGACCACAAGAAGTTGCAATGGGCCACATAGACCAGACATATAAAAATGAACATGGACCATGATATTGATCATGGCTGGGTTCCTTCTTTGGCTGGACTCAAAAATATCCCACAAGCCAGTGGCAGTGTAGACCAAACATTTTCCATATAATGCTGACTTTGAGGCTGGCCTCGAACAGCAGCAATGGGCCACACAGACTAGACCTTTGCCATAAAAAAAATGACCATTATGGTCAGTGTTATATGGGAAATGTCTTGTCTATACAGTTTGCTGCAGCTTCTTGAGGCCAGCTGAAGAAGAAACCCAGCCATGATCAATATTATATTGATCATGGCTGGGTTCCTTCTTCAGCTGGCCTCAAGAAGCTGCAACAAGCTGTATAGACCAGACATTGCCCATATAACACTGACTGTGAGGCTGGCCTCGAAAAGCTGCAATGGGCCACATAGATGAGATATTTTCCATATAATATAGACCATATTATTGATCATGGCTGCGTTTCTTCTTCAGCTGGCCTTAGGAAGCTGCATCAGGACACATAGATCAGACATTTTCCATATAACATTGAACTTGAGGCTGGCCTCAAGAAGCTAAAACAGGCCACAAAGACCAGACATTTTCCATATAACTTTGACTGTGATCTTGATCATGGCTGGGTTCCTAATTTGGCTGGTTTTAAAAAGCTGCAACGGATCACATAGACAAGACGTTTTCATATAACACTGACCCTGAGGCTGGACTCAAGAGGCTGCAAGAGGCTAAATAGACCAGACATTTTCCATATAACATTGACTGAAGCTGTCCTCAAGAAGCTCCACTGAGCCACATGGACCAGACATTTCTCATATAACATTGACTGTGATATTGATCATGGCTGGGTTCCTTCTCTGGCTGGCCCCAAGAAGCTGAAACGGGCCTCATAGACAAGATATTTTCCATATAACATTGACCCTGATATTATTTATAATATGACTCTCCTATCAATGGCTATACTGTCAAGAGTATTTATTTGCAGGACTTTTCTCAATGAAAGAGAATGCAAAGTCTTCTCTGAATGGTGCTCCTGTCGAGCAAGTAACCTCCTGTGTTCACAATAAAGCAGGGCAGTCGCTCGGCACAGGACCCAGAAGCAAGTGGAGATCACTGGAGTATGAGGTGCCTACTGTGATTTCCAGCTTCCATGGGGATCCCACAGGTATAGTAAATACATACACACTTGAAAAAAATGCCGCTCAACCCTATCCAGTCTAAGTGGTTAACGTGTATAAGCTGGCCTTAGCCTTGCACCACTCCACACGCCATGTCCTTTGACATGTTTCGCCCCACCCATCGGGGCTTAGTTATAGAGGTCATACATACATACACACATTGGTCCAGGGTGGATTAATTTAACTATGTAAAAATTGCCAAAACATTAAGTAGGGACGAGCTTGGGTTTGGCTCAGGGTTTGGTTTTAACTTTTTCCTGTGAGAACCAAAACAGCTCTCCCAAGTACAACCCTCCCTCTGTGCAACTCTCCCCCAGTACAACTCTCCCCCTGTGCAACTCTTCCCCAGTACAACTCTCCCCCTGTGCAACTCTTCCCCAGTACAACTCTCCCCAGTACAGCTCTTCCTCCGTGCAGCTCTCCCAATACAGATCTTCCCAGTACAGCTCTCCCCAGTAGAGCTTTTCTCAGTACAGCTCTCACCCAGTACAGCTCTCCCTCAGTATAGCTCTCTGCAGTGCAGCTCTTCCTCTATACAACCCTCCCCAGTACAGAGCTACCCCAGCACAGCTCTCCCCCAGCATAGCTCTCCCCAGCACAGCTCTCCCCAGCACAGCTCTCCCCAGCACAGCTCTTCCCCAGTACAGCTCTCCCCCCAGTACAGCTCTCTTCCAGTACAGCTCTTCTTAATGCAGCCCCCCCCCCCCCCCCAGTACAGCTCTCCCCAGCACAGCTCTCCCCCAATACAGCTCTCTTTAACGCAGCTCTCCCTAGTACAGCTCCCCCTCCAGTACAGCTCTGTCCACTACAGCTCTTCCCCTGTACAGCCAACCTCAATACAACTCTCCCAGCACAGCTCTCCCCAATACAGCTCTCCCCCAGTACAGCTCTTCCTCAGAACATGTCCTCTGTGCTGGGATTTAGGCCAAAAGATGTCCTCGGAAGATGTCCTGTCCTGATTAAGGAGGAAGCTGAACCAAGATTGAGGCCCAGGAGTAGGGATGAGCCGAACACCCCCCGTTCGGCTCGCACCAGAACCCGCGAACGGACCTAAAGTCCGTGCGAGCTTTAGAACCCTATTAGTTATAATGGATGCGAACGTTCGAAATTAAAAGTGCTCATTTTAAAGGCTAATATGCATGTTAATGTCATAAAAAGTGTTTGGGGACCTGGGTCCTGCCCCAGGGGACATGTATCAATGCAAAATTTTTTTTTAAAAACGGCCGTTTTTTCAGGAGCAGTGATTTTAATAATGCTTAAATTGAAACAATAAAAGTGTAATATTCCTTTAAATTTCGTACCTGGGGGGTGTCTATAGTATGCCTGTAAAGGGGCGCATGTTTCCCGTGTTTAGAACTGTCTCTGCGCAAAGTGTCATTTTTGAAAGTAAAAAAGCTATTTAAAATCACTCGCGGCTAATGTTAATTCACGGCTCCCGTAACACAGAGAACAGTGATTCATTGAAACTCATTCATAAAAAAAAGTCATTGATAAAAAATAAAAAAAATGGAAAAAAAAAGCGTAGGGGTCCCCCCAAATTCAATAACCAGGCCCTTCAGGTCTGGGATGGATATTAAGGGGGATCCCAGCCAAAAAAAAAAATGGCGTAGGGTCCCCCTCAAAATCCATACCAGACCCTTGAGGTCTGGTATGGATTTTAAGGGGAACCCTAGCCAAAAAAAATGGTGTGGGGTCCCCCTCAAAATCCATACCAGACCCTTATCCGAGCACGCAACCTGGCAGGCCGCAGGAAAAGAGGGGGGGACGAGAGCGGCCCCCCCTCTCGCCTGAACCGTACCAGGCCACATGCCCTCAACATTGGGAGGATGCTTTGGGGGTCTAAGACCCCTAAAGCACCTTGTCCCCATGTTGATGAGGACAAGGGCCTCTTCCCCACAACCCTGGCCGGTGGTTGTGGGGGTCTGCGGGCGGGGGGCTTATCGGAATCTGGAAGCCCCCTTTAACAAGGGGACCCCCAGATCCCGCCCCCCCCCTGTGTGAAATGGTAAGGGGGTACAAAAGTACCCCTACCATTTCACCAAAAAAGTGGCAAAAATGGTAAAAATGACAGGAGACAGTCTTTGACAATTCCTTTATTAAAATCTTCTTTCTTCTTTCTTCATCCTTCGGATTCTTCATCTTCTCCTTCCTTCATCTTCTTCCATCTTCTTCTTCCATTTTCTTCTTCCTCCGATCCGCTTCTTCTTGCGCTGGTCTTCTCGTCCTTCTCGTCCGGCATCTTCTTCCGTCGGCGTCGGCGTCGGTGTCGGTGTCTTCTTGGGCCGCTCCGCGCAATGGGAGGCTCCCGCTGTGTGAGGCTCCGCTCCATCTGACAGGTCTTTTAAAACGGAGGGCACCTGGTGACCCCGCCCCCCTCTGACGTCATGGGGAAAGCCATCATGGAATTCCCCATGACGTCCCTGTGCGTCAGAGGGGGCGGGGTCACCAGGTGCCCTCCATTATAAAAGACCTGTCAGACGGAGCGGAGCCTCACACAGCGGGAGCCTCCCATTGCGCGGAGCGGCCCAAGAAGAGACAGAGACACCGACGCCGACGGAAGAAGATGCCGGACGAGAAGGACGAGAAGACCAGCGCAAGAAGAAGCGGATCGGAGGAAGAAGAAAATGGAAGAAGAAGATGGAAGAAGATGAAGGAAGGAGAAGATGAAGAATCCGAAGGATGAAGAAAGAAGAAAGAAGATTTTAATAAAGGAATTGTCAAAGACTGTCTCCTGTCATTTTTACCATTTTTGCCACTTTTTTGGTGAAATGGTAGGGGTACAAAAAGTACCCCCTTACCATTTCACACAGGGGGGGGGCCGGGATCTGGGGGTCCCCTTGTTAAAGGGGGCTTCCAGATTCCGATAAGCCCCCCGCCCGCAGACCCCCACAACCACCGGCCAGGGTTGTGGGGAAGAGGCCCTTGTCCTCATCAACATGGGGACAAGGTGCTTTAGGGGTCTTAGACCCCCAAAGCATCCTCCCAATGTTGAGGGCATGTGGCCTGGTACGGTTCAGGCGAGAGGGGGGGCCGCTCTCGTCCCCCCCTCTTTTCCTGCGGCCTGCCAGGTTGCGTGCTCGGATAAGGGTCTGGTATGGATTTTGAGGGGGACCCCACGCCATTTTTTTTGGCTAGGGTTCCCCTTAAAATCCATACCAGACCTCAAGGGTCTGGTATGGATTTTGAGGGGGACCCTACGCCATTTTTTTTTTTTGGCTGGGATCCCCCTTAATATCCATCCCAGACCTGAAGGGCCTGGTTATTGAATTTGGGGGGACCCCTACGCTTTTTTTTTTGTTTTTTATTAATGAATGACAGCTCTCTGTGTTACAGGAGCCATCAATTCATTAGCCGCGAGTGATTTAAATAGCTTTCTTCCTGCAAAAATGACACTTTTTTGCAGGGAAAGTTCTAAGCACAGGTAACCTGCCCCCCTTCACAGGCCACCTATAGACACCCCCCAGATGTGATACTGCAATGCTGTTCTAACAGCATGCACACACATATCCCCAGAAATAAAGCACATATTGTTGTCAGCAGTCAGCAGCACACTGACACGCTGACACTGTCTGAAACATAATATGCGAGACCACCGGCGCGGCGGCCTCTTATACCGTGGGGCGTGTACTAAAGCCCCAGAGCTATAATTGGCTACAGGCATCCTGCCTGTAGCCAATTATGGCTCTCCTCGCTGCCGGCGCTGTGATTGGCCAAGCATGCGGGGTCACAGTGCATGCTTGGCCAATCATCAGCCAGCATTGCACTGCGCGGGCCGCAATGCATTGCGGGGCCGCTCGCATCACACGAATTTGATGCGAGCGGCCCCAATAGTTCTGGGCTCGCCGAGCGAGCGAACACCCGGTGCTCGATTCGAACATGGGTTCGAATCGAACACCGGGCTCATCCTTACCCAGGAGGAGGACATTGATAGAGGAAGAAGTCCTCTATCGAGCACAGTGGTGTAGTGGGTAGCACTTTCACCTAACAGCAAAAAGGGTCGCTGGTTCAAATCCCGACCACAACACCATCGGCCTGGAGTTTGCATGTTCTCCCTGTGCCTGCATGGGTTTCCTCCAGGTACTCCTGCTTCCTCCCTTACTCTAAAGACATGCTGGTAGGTAAATCAGATCCTGTCTAAATTGACACTAGTATGTATGAATGTGTGTTAGGGACCTTAGGTTGTAAGCTCCTTGAGGATAGGGACTGATGTGAATGTACAATGTATATGTAAAGTGCTAGATAAATTGACGGTGCTATATAAGTACCTGAAATGAATAAGTAAAATTAAGTCAGGAAAAGGCTGGTTCTCTTGCAGAGGTCTTAGGAGAATGTAAGGTTGTCTTTTTTTCAAAAAAAAAAAAAAAAGACAAAAAAACTAAAACAATATATATATATATCTATGAGATCCCCCACCATTTTTACACTTTCTTTTCCTGCTTGCTGGTGGGCGGTCAGCCATACCAAAGCCGAGTTTCTTCTTCCCGATCAGAACTTCGTAAAACAAAGGCATTACATCATTTCTCTTTTTGTTTCACTACATTCTGAATACAATAGTTTTGCTCTCAGGTGTACCCACCACACTCCCGTTTGATCGTAATCCTATTTTCTGTAGTTTGGGTCCCGCAGATACCTTAGATTACTTTTTTTTTTTTTTTCTTCCACTTTGTTTCGGTTTATTAAAATGTTCAAGGAATACCAAAGTCAATGAATCCTATTCTAGTTTCACGATTCCGTTATTATGGGACAAAAAAAAAAGTCAATATGGTATCACCATGGCGAAACAACCCTAATCACATTGTGATTGATTAGAAAGCACTTTATGAAATCTTTCCAGCAGAGCTTCAATATGTTTTCTGGGATGACAGGAAGGGTGATGAGAGGAAGGTGAGCTCTGTCAAGAGTATCAGCGTCTAGTCTAAGCGATGACAAATGCCGAGCCGCAAGATTTTTGTGCTGTAAGAAAAGGCGCTCTTTGATTTTCAGCGAAGGAAGGAAACCTGTTGCTTTTACCTATAATTTCATGCTGTTATTTTCTGGATGCATTGTATTCCATTTAATAAAACTTGGTAGGAGAAAAATTGCAGTTTTAGAGACCAACTTTAGGAGATAAGTTTTCTTGTTTTTTAGGAAGCTTCTTCTTTCTGACCCCTTATATCCCCTGTGAAATTGCACACCTTCTTTTGCACATTTTAGGTTTGAAGAATAGTTAAACCCCTCAAATATTATGTATTTTCTGAAATCGGAGACCCCGAAAGTAGAGAACGGCTTATTAAACTTATATTTTTAATATTAAAAATGCTAAAGAAAATTTAAAGAGGAGGTCCACCTGTAAAAAAAAATATTAAAAGTCAGCAGCTACAAATACTGCAGCTGCTGACTTTTAATAAATGGACACTTACCTGTTCCAGGGTCCAGCGATGTCGGCAGAAGATGACGAGCGACCGCTCGTCTCTCGGCTGCCCCCGCCGCCATCCTCTGTCAGGGAATCAGGAAGTGAAGCCGCAACGGCTTCACTGCCCGGTTCCCTACTGTGCATGCGCGAGTCGCGCTGCGCGTCTTTATTGGTCCCCGTTTTGTGTCCTGGGAACTGTGTGTTTCCCAAGACACAACGGGGGGGGGGGGGGGGGGGGGGGGGCATCTTCGGATATGGGCGGGGCAGCTGCGGCTAGTTAGTCCCGGAAGTGGGTGCAGATACCTGGATTATACAGGTATCTGCACCCCCCTGAAAGGTGCCAATTGTGGCACCGGAGGTGGGGGGGGATCCGATAAGCGGAAGTTCCACTTTAGGGTGGAGCTCCGCTTTAGGTGCAAACGGGGCACACAACGGGGCAATCCCATCCCATAAATCACGGCGATCAGTAGCTGTAAGCAAAACTGTCATCATTCATGACAGCTTTCTTACTATTGTGATGCTGTGATTGGCCCACAGCTATCACATGGTACCTAGCATCCTTCTTACTAAATACTTTAGACTGTCTACTTTCCAAAAAGGGGTCATTTGGGGGACATCTGTACTGTCTTGGCATTTTCCAGCCTCAGGAAATTAGATTGTCCGTCAGTACACCAGGATCGATTACTTTTCATATATATGTATGTATGTGTATGTGTGTGTGTGTGTGTGTATATATATATATATATATATATATATATCCACAGTGCCTTGAAAAAGTATTCATACCCCTTAACATTTTCCAAATTTTGTCATGTTACAACCAAAAAATGTAAGTGTATTTTATTGGGGTTTTATGTGATAGACCAACACAAAGTGGCACATAATTGTGAAGTGGAAGAAACATGATAAATGGGTTTCAACATTTTTTTACAAATAAATATGTGTATGTATATTGGAAAGTATATTTTTTTTATCATGATTATGTAGCGCAATTCTCTCTATTTTAATAAGTAATTTTCTAGCAAAAAATACTAAAAAAGGCTGAGTCTTCAAGTGACATGAGGAAATGACAGCAGTTGGAAGGTCACATGACCCATACTATCCATTTCTTCTGTGCATACTTCAACTGCAGGACATTGGCAGCAGTGCCAAAACAAGATCATCCAGTGCCCAGGGCAAAGATGCCAAATTGTGCTCCTCCCCCATCATTATGGGCAAGCTTATGAGGAGGGGGAGAGAGAGCACAGTTCCCACCTCCTCCCAGTTCTCTCCTCCTCTCCTTGCTGCTACCAGAGCTGGGCTGACAGAAATAGTGATTCTGGTGTCACTTGTCAGATAAAATAATAGAAACCAGGCTTGCCAGTATCGTCACTTTCCCACGCGCATGCGCGGTAGAATAGCGCTCTGACGCACACGGGTGTGCGATACAGCGGAACGGCGCATGCACATTGGAGCACGCATAACGTGAATCTCCTTGCTGGCCTATATAAAGGCTGTTTAGTCTCATGTTTAATTGCTGGTTTGTCTCTCAGCTTCCTGTGTTCCTGCCTCAGTACCCTGCTTCCTTGTGATCCTTGTTGTGACCCGGACTGACCCTGACCTGCTCTGATCTTCTCCAGTACTTTGACCCCCAGCTTGCCTAAAGACTCCTCTACTCTACCTGCCTTCAGTGTTTTTGACCTTGGCTTGTTTAAAGGACTTTCTCCCCCTTCCCTCTCACCTACCTGACTTCCTGTGTATGACCTCGGCTAGTACTTGCTTCTACTTGATTATCTGTGTTTGACCCCCGGCATCCTCCAAGGACTTCCCTACAGTCTCTACTTACCGGATCTGCTGAGTTAGAGCCCCAGTCGGGCAGCTCAACTCAGACTCAAGCCTGCCACAGCACGGTGTACCAGCTCTACCTGTAATCATCACTCAAGTACTACCTAGCCTGCTGGTGACTCGTGCCTTTTTGTGCCCTATACCCTCTGTACCACTTCCAGGGGTAGAGTGTGCTTAGCTGCAAGCAGGGGCGGACTGACCATTCGGCCACTCGGGCACTGCCCGAGGGCCCCCGGGCCACTAGGGGGCCCCATCAGGGTTGCCAGGCTCATTAAAACCAGGGACATTATGTAAAAATCTGTTTTTTTTTTACATCTGTTTTTGAAATATCCCTTACCGACATCCTTTTGGTCTAGAAATCCCGAGATTATAGCTGCCCCACCTCTCCAGTACCTTCTCAGCCAATAGAAACATGTCTGTGTATACTGTGTGTACATGTATGTGTATACTGTGTGATTGAATACTGTGTGATTGTATACTGTGTGTGTGTGTATACTGTGTGGCCCCATAATCTCGGATTGCCTGGGGGCCCCATAATCTCCTATTGCCCGGGGGCCCCATTAGTTGTCAGTCCGCCCCTGGCTGCAAGGGAAGCCGATATCTCAGCATCTCGGCCTTGGTGAGTACCCTGATATCACTACTTCTGACAGCCTTATAGTAGAAGGAACTTGTGGCGCCCCCCATCCCTACAATACATGCTCAGCCCAGGGAAGCCGTCCCTTCTGCCCACCCCTTGACCCAGCCCTAAATGGCAGCTAATAGATACAACACAATGTTAATAAATTGCATTTTGCATTCAATAGCTCCAAAAAAGACCTTCTAGAATTAAAGCGGTTCTGCACTCTGCACACTTTTTTTTTTTTTTTGAGCTATATGCCAAGGGCATATAGCTCAATTGGGGGACTTACCTGTTCCATGTTCCGTCTCGATCGCCGCCGGTTTTCATCTTCATCTTCTTCTTGTCTTCTTCTTGTCTTCTGGGGTCCATCTTGCCTGTGGGCATGTGAAACCCCACAGGCACTGTTGATGGCCCAGCATGCACCGCCGTTACTCGCGCGTGCGCAGTAACGGCAGATCTGCCGACATCTCACGAGATTTCGGCAGATGTGGCCGAAATCTCGGGAGATTTCGGAAGATGTGGCCGAAATCTCGCGAGATTTCGGAAGATGCCCGCACTGACTCCTGGGATCAATGACACCAGATCCCAGGAGACAGTGCGGCGTGACGACGATCGACGCAGAGACCCCGCCCGCCGCCGCAGAGAGAGAAGACCGGAAGTCTTCAATTACAAGGTAAGTAAAAAAAAAAAAAAAAAAAAAAACATTTCATTTAGTACTCTTTGCCTGATTTGGAAGGCAAAGAGATTTACTAAATGAAATGGGTGCCAAACCGCTTTAAAGAGATTACAAAACTCACACATACAAATATGAAAAAAAAAAACCTGCAAATATGAAAAAAAAAAAAAAAAATATTAAATGTAATTATCTAATACTAATAATTATTATGATAGAAAAAAAATGTGAAAAAAATATGAAAAAAAAAAAAAAACAGACAACTACAAGTGCATGCTGAGACTTATAGTACTTTAAGACTGTGGAAACGGTGTCTGATCAGATTGGATATACATTGGATTGGATATATAAAAACCCGGCACAGTCAGGTAGCAAAGAGCATTATATATAAGCCAGAGAGCTGTGCGATGTCAGATCCAGACTGTCCGCTGCCATTATTATTCTGTACCACAAAGTGCCCGATAACCATCAGGCCATGACCGCGTCCGAAGGGATTTCTGTAGTCAGAGCCGCACAGAAAACTACACGCAAAGATGTGCATTAAATGCAGAAAAAGCCTCCGGGGCTCCATATTTCATCTGTAAGGTGAGGCTGAAAAACCATTTTATTTTCAGGTGAAGTAAGGGCCTCAGTCTATGTGCCAAATAAATAATACATATGCCACATGGATCTAGCTGTGCAAAGTGTCGGCTTTACAGTAGCAACTGGAGCAAAATGCAGCTTAAAAAAAAAAAAGATAAAAAAATAAAACTAATGAGCAATATAAGAGCATTTTAAAAAGATATATCAAGAAAAACAATAATACAAACATTACATGTAATAAGCTAATACTAATATTTATTGGGATGGTAAAAAAAAAAAAATGTGTTTATTTATTTTCAGAAATATACTTAAAGAGGTGTATCCCTAAAAAAAAATAAAAATAAAGTCAGCAGCTACAAATACTGCAGCTGCTGACTTTTAATAATCGGACACTTACCTGTTCCAGGGTCCAGCGATGTGGGGGGTCGAAACTCCGCTAGCCCCCCAATCCGCTCGGCGGCGCCGGCATTGCAACTGTGGGCACCCAGCTGTGGCTTCGCAGCCAGGCACCCACTGCGCATGCCGTGATTGGCCGCACAGTCATCTGGGACACGTGACAGGTCCCAGACGACTGGAGAGCCCTTCCTGCGCCAAGGGGAAGTGATGTTACCAGTCCAGGCACCAAAGGAGGCAGACTACGAGGGACCCCCTAGCAACAGGCATTTAGAGGTATGTAAAAAATATTTTTGTTTCCAATTATTTATTTTTTTATTTTTTTTAGGAATTTTAAGCATTTTTTTTTTTTTTTTTTTTTTTAGGGGGAAACACCACTTTAATTTCTACTATATATTGTGCATGAAAAAAAAAATCACTTAACCACAAAAAAAGGATAAACAAATTAAAATATATGAACAAAATAAAAGTTTTTTTTAAAAAAAATGCATAAAATGCATAACATATTAATGAAAAAAAAAAAAAAAACAATCAAATGAACATTAAATGTAATCATCTAATACTAATTTTTATTATGATATTTATTTATTATGATATTTAAAATGAATAAAATGCATAACATATTAATGAAAAAAAATCACTTAACCACAAAAAAAAAGATAAACAAATTAAAATATATTAACAAAATAAAAGTTTTTTTTTTAAAAAAATGAATAAAATGCATAACATGTTAATGAAAAAAAAAAACAATCAAATGCACATTAAATGTAATCATCTAATACTAATTTTTATTATGATATTTATTTATTATGATATTTAAAATGAATAAAATGCATAACATATTAATGAAAAAAAATCACTTAACCACAAAAAAAAGGATAAACAAATTAAAATATATTAACAAAATAAAAGTTTTTTTTTTTAAAAAAATGAATAAAATGCATAACATGTTAATGAAAAAAAAAAACTATCAAATGAACATTAAATATAATCATCTAATACTAATATTTATTATGATATTTATTTATTATGATATTTAAAATGAATAAAATGCATAACATATTAATGAAAAAAAAACAAAAAAAAACAATCAAATGAACATTAAATGTAATCATCTAATACTAATATTTATTATTATGGTAAAAAAATATTGTTTTGATACATATTATTTATGTTCAGGAATATACTTAATTTCCACTATATTGTGTGTGAAACCTAAAAAAAAAATCACTTCACCACAAAAAAAAAGGATAAAAAAAAATATTTGAGCAAAATAAAAGTATTTTAAAAATGAATAAAACGCATGACATATATCATGAAAAAAACAAAAAAAACAATCACATATTAAATGTAATTATCTAATACTAATAATTATTTTTAAGTAGATTGAACTCAGTTCTCATGTTATCTCATGTAGCTTATATGTTTTCTATAGTTGCCGGTAAAGTCCCACCTCTAGAGGTTTTTCTTATACTAATAATTATTGTGATAGAAAAAAAATGTGCTTTGATACATGTTATTTATGTTCAAAAATATACGTAATTTCCACTATATTGTGTGAGGAACTTAAAAACAAATGATAAAAATACATTTATGAACAAAACTATTTAAAAGAAAAAAAAGACATATATCATGAACATTTTAAATGTAATTAGCATTAATATTTATTGTGTTTATAAAACAAAATGTGTTTTGATACATGTTATTTATGTTCAAAAATATAATTAATTTCCACTATATATTGTGTGAGGAACTTAAAAAAAATTATAAAAATACATTTATGAACAAAAATATATAAAAAAAAAGAATAAAAGACATAACATATATCATGAAAATGTTAAATGTAATTAGCACTAATATTTATTGTGATTATAAAAAAAAATGTGTTTTGATACATGTTATTTATGTTCAAAAATAAACTGAACCTAATCTTCATTGTATAATGTTGGACTTAAAGTGAATCTAAAGCCAAACTTTTTTTATTTATTTTTTTAAGAGTTTGAAAGTATTGAAACCATGTTGGGTTTATATTTCTATCCTTGTCCCCCACTGGGGAGAACCACTCTTTTAGACATGGGCGCCGTCAAAAAATTTGTTTCATTTCGTTCCGTTTCGTATTAAAAAAAAATCGTATTTCGTAATTCGTAATTCGTGTACGAAATTTAATTCGGATTCGTACGAAAGACGAATTTTCGTTAGATTCGTAAATTTGTCGCTAAAATAACTAAAAGTTCGTTATGATGAATTTATCATTATGAGGGGTTCCCACCATCCCTGCGCTGTGCTGACTTCCTGGGGTTTTTAAACGTTTCTGTTAATTTGGATCCGAAATTCGTAAACGAAATTTCGTATTTCGTACAGAATTCGCATGCATAAAAATTCGTATTTCGGATTCGTACGAATGTACAAATTTTCGGGAAATTCGTACGAATTTTTGATTCGTACTAAACTAATCGCACATGTCTACACTCTTTATATTTGTCCTGGTGACCATTACCACCGGGACAGAAAGTGATAGAAATTGAACCACTTAAATCCCTGGGCCATTTTTCTCCCTTGAGTCCCAAAATGTTGTTTTTTTTTTCCGAATAAATTTATACAAAAAAAAAAAAAAACAGTGTTAAAACTGCAACACGTTTCATTTCCAAAACAAACATAGATGATAAAAGGGAAAGGCGCACATTTATTTTTTATTTATTTGTTGATTTATTCCCATTTTTAGAAAGGAAGGAGTGAAAAAAAAAATGAAACGGAGGAAGTCCCTGTGTACATACTGTAAGAGATAAAATAAAGAAATTCACTACAGCCACAAAATATATTTTTTTAAAAAAGTAGTGGGTTTGAGTAATTACAATGGCCGGTGAGATTTGGTGAGTCCGTCTTTACAAGTGCCGTGCTCTGCTAATGCAGGAGAGTCTCCTGACTTTGATGGGAAATGTCCACACATCCTGGATAATAAGCCAATGTCATATCTGAAGGGAAGTACAGCCGAGACATTTTTAACGAGTCTGCAAAAGTAACTCCTGTTATATGTGACAGGGCTCTGATCCCCGGACACAACACAACCTGTCACTGGCTCTGCCGCCACTCACCGGGGCCCCCGAGAATATTCCAGAGATGGAGCTGACACACAGGCCACATTTAATTACCTTCCTCTGTAATTTGCTTGATAAACCTACCCAAGCGTCCAAGGAAGGACCAATATTTGGCTTGTCTTTACATTGATTGCATTAGCATAGAGAAGTTCCTTCATGAAGATAATTCATGATCTATCTATCTATCTATCTATCTATCTATCTATCTATCTATCTATCTATCTATCTATCCATCTAATCTCATCTCATCCAGGGGCGGACTGACCATTCGGCCACTCGGGCAGTGCCCGAGTGCCCCGGGCCACTAGGGGGCCCCATCAGGGTTACCAGCCTCAGTAAAACCAGGGACAGTATGTAAAAATCTGTGTTTTTTTACATCTGTTTCTGAAATATCCCTTACCAACATCCTTTTGGTCTAAAAATCCTGAGATTATAGCTGCCGCACCTCTCCAGTACCTTCTCAGCCAATAGAAACATGTCTGTGTATACTGTGTGATTGTATACTGTGTGTGTGTATACTGTGTGGCCCCATAATCTCTGATTGCCTGGGGGCCCCATAATCTCCTATTGCCCGGGGGCCCCATGAGTTGTCAGTCCGCCCCTGATCTCATCTACACTATATTACCAAAAGTAATGGGACGTCTGCCTTTACACGCACATGAACTTTAATGGAACCCCAGTCTTATGCCCCGTACACACGGTCAGATTTTGCGACGGAAAATGTTCGATGGGAGCATGTTGTCGGAAATTCCGACTGTGTGTAGGTTCCATCGGACATTTTCCATCGGAATTTCCGTCACACAAAATTTGAGTTCTGGATAATTTGAGACAACAAAATCCGTTTTTGGAAATTTCCGATCGTGTGTACACAATTCCGACGCACAAAGTTCTACGCATGCTCAGAATCAAGCAGAAGACCCGCTCTGGCTATTGAACTTAATTTTTCTCGGCTCGTCGTACGTGTTGTACGTCACCGCGTTCTTGACGTTCGCAATTTCCAACCAACTTTCTGTGACCGTGTCTATGCAAGACAAGTTTGAGTCAACATCCGTCTGAAAAAAATCCATGGATTTTGTTGTTGGAATGTCCGATCTTGTGTACGGGGCATTAGTGCATAGGGTTCAATACTCAGTTGGCCCACCCTTTGCAGCTATAACAGCTTCAACTCTTCTGGGAAGGCTGTCCACAAGGTTTAGGAGTGTGTCTATGGGAATGTTTGACCGTTCTTCCAGAAGCGCATTTGTGAGGTCAGGCACTGATGTGGACAAAAAGGCCTGGCTCGCAGCCTCCTCTCTAATTCATCCCAAAGGTGTTCTATCGGGTTGAGGTCAGGATTCAGGTCAGGTTCCTCCACCCCAAACTCGCTCATCCATGTCTTTATGGACCTTGCTTTGTACACTGGTGTGCAGTGATGTTGGAGCAGGAAAGGGCCATCCCCAAACTGTTCCTACAAAGTTGGGATCGTGAAATTGTCCAAAATGTCTTGGTATGCTGACACCTTCAGAGTTCCCTTCACTGGAACCAAGGGGCCAAGCCCAACCCCTGAAAAACAACCCTACACCATAATCCCCCCTCCACCACATTATTTGGACCAGTGCACAAAGCAAGGTCCCTAAAGACATGGATGAGCAAGTTTGGGGTGGAGGAACTTGACTGGCCACCCTTCAACCTGATAGAACACCTTTGGGTTGAATTAAAGTGGAGACTGCGAGCCAGGTCTTCTCGTCCAACATCAGGACCTGACCTCACAAATGCGCTTCTGGAAGAATGGTCAAACACTCCCATAAACACACTCCTAAACCCTCCCAGAAGAGTTGAAGCTGTTAAGGCTGCAAAGGGTGGGCCAACTCAATATTGAACCTTATGGACTAAGACTGGAATGCCATTAGAGTTTATGTGCATGTAAATACAGGCGTCCCAATACTTTTTACAATATATGTGTATGTTCCAGATAAGCTACTGCTAGGCCTCAGCAGGTGCCATGTGCTGGGTGCTTGAGGCAAGTTACCTGTAGAAACAGGAAAGGGTAACCCTCACTGAAGAGTGTTGCAGGGGCGTTGGAGAAGTGCTGCACCGAAACATTCTGAGTAGGACCTCACCCATAGCTCCCAGTACAGAAGTGTTTTTCCATGTTTGGGTATTTTGCATTATATAATAAGAACGTCCCAACAGACCACAATTAAGGGAAGTGGGATGGTTTTTTTTTTTTTTTTTTATGTGCCACTAACACCAATATCAAAAGAACAAAAAAAAAGATACGCTTTTATTAATACATTATAATCCACACTAAACAAATCAGCTACCCTCTAATCTGATTAAAAAAAAGGGTACATAAGTCTGTCATGATATGTAAGAAGACAAGTAGGTCAATGCGTTTCACTTGGCATTACGCTTCTTCAGGATCTGTCAGGGGTAATTGCCAGCTCCTTTCTCTCTACAGCGACTCACCTGTTGATGATATCCTGCTCGTCAGTCCTGCCTACTTAAGCCATCCTGCCCAGATGATCTCTGCCTTCGCCTTGGTCAACATCACAGAGACTCTCCTGCGTTCCTGTTAAAGACTTGCTTGGCTGACATTCCTTCTGGCTCCAGATCCTGCTTGCTGTTCCACTACGCCGATCCCTGACTTTCTGGCTTGTCTGACTATCCGTTCCAGATACCGAACTTTGGCTATGTTTTGACTATGTTTGCTCTATTTACTTTTATTATTAAACAAGTGTGATTTAACTGTACTTCTGTCTTGGTCTGATTTCATGGTTTCTATTAGGATCCAAATTGTGGTCTCAATGTATTACTTGGTAGCTGACAAAAACATATAAGGTTACACCACAAATAACACAATCAATCTTAATCTTACTTTGCACCCTCAACCTTCCTACCTGCATTTTTTGTCTGAGACCTTCAATAAACCTTAAAATACCGCTAGACTGGAGCCTGAGTTTGTTGGTGTGCTACTGGAGCTGGAAACTGGGCAGACAACCTCTGAACAAGTAGGGGGGACCCTTTAATTTCTAGCAGCTCCTTCCAGGGTCATTGTTGCATATCTATCTTTCTATCTATCTATCCTCCCTCTCTATCATATTATTTTTTGATCCTTCTGTATCCTTCAGATATCTAGTAGCAATTAGGCATATTCAACTGAACTTGTTCTGTAATTTGAATGACTTCCTTTCCATAGGACATACCCATACATCCTTGGATGGGCAGGGTGATAGCAACTGAACATGTTCTGTAATTTGAACCACTTCCTGTCCATAGGACATATCCATATGTCCTTGGATGGGCAGGGTGATAGCAACTGAACTTGTTCTGTAATTTGAACCACTTCCTGTCCATAGGACATATCCATATGTCCTTGGATGGGCAGGGTGATAGCAACTGAACTTGTTCAGTCATTTTAATGACTTCCTGTCCATAGGACGTACCCATATGTCCTTGGATGGGCAGAGTGATATCTCGGTCAGAAATGATTGCGATATAATTTTTTTTAGAGTCAGCAATTCCCTTCATTGTATAAGTAATCCCAGCGGCTATAGAGGCTCTAGTTTTTGTGCATTTTTTTTTATTTGCTTAGGAAAAAGGTATCACCTATGGAGATTTTTCAATTTCGTCGTTTGGTGCCGTTCCACTAAGGTATGCAATTTTAAAACATGACATGTTTGGTATCTAAATACTTGGTGTAACACCATGTTGTATATTTTACCAAACAATTTGTATTATATTGCTTTTTTGTACATTATTTTTTCAAAAAAGATTTGCTTGTGAAAAAAGTATCACCTATGGAGATTTTTAGATACCGTAGTTTGGCGCTGTTCCACAGAGGTATGCCGTTTTAAAGTGTTTGGTAATGTTTGGTATCTATTTACTTGGTGTAACATCATGTTGTATATTAAAAAAAAAAAAACAATTGATATTATATTGTGTTTTTGTGCATTATTTTTTTCAAGGAAAATTGCTTATAAAAAAAGTATCACCTATGGAGATTTTTCTATACCGCAGTTTGGTGCCGTTCCACGCAGGTATGCAATTTTAAAGCATTACATGTTTTATATCTTTTTTACTTTGTGTAAAATCATGTTGTATATTTTATCATACAATTTGTATTATATTGTATTTTTTTGCATTCGTTTTTTTGTTTTTATTTTTTTACTTATGAAAAAATTATCACCTATAGAGATTTTTAGATACCGTAGTTTGGTGCTGTTCCACAGAGGTATCAAATTTTAAAGCATGACATGTTTCATGTCTAGCGTTACATAATCTTTTTTATTTTACCAACCAATTGGGTATTATATATTTTTTTTGAGCATTACAATTCATTAAATTGTATTAAAAAAAGAAATTGCTTTGGAAAAAAAGGAAATATTGTGTGACATAAAAATATGCAACACCCGCTATTGTATTCTCTAGGGCAGTGATGGCGAACCTTGGCACCCCAGATGTGTTGGAACTACATTTCCCATGATGCTCATGCACTCTGCAGTGTAGTTGAGCATCATGGGAAATGTAGTTCCAAAACATCTGGGGTGTCAAGGTTTGCCATCACTGCTCTAGGGCCTCTGCTTAAAAATATATATATATATATAATGTTTGGAGGTTCTAAGTAGCTTAATAGCAAAAAAAATGGAGGAATGTTAGAACTGGTCCGGACTAGAAGTAGAATCAAGACTTTGCATAGCTTCACCAAACCACTATTTCTGTTCAGAACTGAAGACTAGGCTTGGAGAAGCTGCAAAATGTCTTCTCAGAACAAGTCAAGTTAAGTGTGACTCCAATACGGGGAATACCATGACCTGGACAAATGAGAACCTTCACAGATCTATTCTTTAGAATTTTTTTCTTGAATTTCAACCTTTTCATCTATCTTTACATATACAGTGCCTTGCAAAAATATTCACCCCCTTGGCATGTTTTGTGTTTTGCTGCCTCACAACCTGGAATTAACATGGATTGTTTGAGAATTTGCATTATTTAATTTTCAGAACATGCCCACAACTTTGAAGATGTTTTTTTTTTTTATTGTGAAGCAAACAACAAATAGGACAAAATAACAGAAAAGGTCAATGTGCATAACTATTCACCACCCTAAAGTCAATACTTTGTAGAGCCACCTTTTGCGGCTATCACAGCTCCAAGTCGCTTTGGATAAGTTTCTATGAGCTTGCCACATCTTACCACTGGGATTTTAGCCCATTCCTCCGTGCAAAACTGCTCCAGCTGCTTCAAGTTGGATGGTTTGCACTTGTCAAAAGCAATCTTTAAGTCTGACCACAAATTTTCTATTGGATTGAGTGGGCTTTGACTAGGCCATTCCAACACATTTACATGTTTTCCATTAAACCACTCAAGTGTTGCTTTAGCAGTGTGTTTGGGGTCATTTGGGGTCATTGTCCTGCTGGAAGGTGAACCTCCGCCCTAGCCTCAAATCACACACAGAGTGGTACAGGTTTTTCTCAAGAATATCCCTGTATTTAGACCCATACATCTTTCCCTCAACTCTGACCAGTTTCCCAGTCCCGGCTGCTGAAAAATGGGGATGGTGTTCTTTGGTTGATGTGATGTGTTGGGTTTACACCAGACATAGCGTTTTCTTTGATGGCCAAAAAAGTTCAATTTTAGTGTCATCAGACCAGAGCACCTTCCTCCATACATTTTGGGAGTCTCCCACATGCCTTTTCACAAACTCAAAACGTGCCATTTTGTTTTTTGCTGAAAGTAATGGCTTTCTTCTGGTCACTCTGCCATAAAGCCCAACTCTATGGAGCGCACGGCTTATTGTCCCCCTATGTACAGATACTCCAGTCTCTGCTGTGGAACTCTGCAACTCCTCCAAAGGGGGTGAATACATACCCACATGCCAATTATCATTTTTTTATTTCTGAAAAATAGTTTTATGTATATATTTTTCTTATTTTACTACACCAACTTAGACTATTGTGTTCTGATCCATAACATATAATTCAGATAAAAAAAAACATTGAACTAAAGGCTGTAATGTAACAAAATAGGTAAAAAAACCAAGGGGGTGAATAAGTTTGCAAGGCCCTGTATTTAGATTTTCCTGCAGAACAGCTACAATAAGAAGCTTTCCTGGACCGATGTCTGGTCCTCTTTAAGTCCTTATACGCTAGATAAATTGTATGGTATGTATTTGTGAATGGAAAGCGTATTTTCTATACTGGGAAAAGAACATGTCTAGCAGTCGGGTAAATGGGTCACTAAGCTTTGGCCACTTAGAGAAAATTAATGATTTTGTGTTTCAAGGCTTGCAGAGGTAACCAGCAGCCTGTGATTACAGAAAATTGTCTGTCTTATTCTTGTACTTCGTGCACGGCCCGCCTGTTACACGGCTAACAAAAAAGTTATTTTCGGTCTGCGTTTTACCAGAAAAAAAAACATTCTGTACAAGGTATATAATATATAAGCTTTGAGCTCAGACGTGGGCAGATGGGAACCAACGTGCTATGTTTGTTTTGAGCGTTTAGATGATCTTTTATGGCAGAGATAATGTTCTATATTTATACTACAGTTATTTGCTAGAAGGAAAAAAATAGTAATATATATATATATATATACACAGTATATATATATATATATATATATATATATATATATATATATATATATATATATATATATATATATATATATATATATATATATATATATATACTGTGTATACTGTGTATACTACAGAGATTTGCTAGAAGAAAAAAAAATTGTTTTTATATATATATATATATATATATATTGGAAGGCCGGGTACCGGCCTGAAGTTATGGGAGGAGCCCGGAGGGTATTTAAGCAGCCCAAAGGCCGCCGGTCTTTGTCGGTTTCCTGTGCGTGATATCTGATACGTCAGACATCTAGGACCGACTCGTTCGAGACAAGCGCTGTTGGTGCCGGTTCGTGAGCTCCGTTTTCGTCTGTCCGTCTCCTCTTGTTGCAGTCCCGCGTTCCGTGTTCGTAAGTCGCGTTGTCCCTTCGTGTCGCACTCGTGTCGCCGAGTCGCAGTTCGTACAAAGAGTCTGGTTCGGCTGTCGCAGGTAGGGCTTCGGCTCCCATGTTTTACGTTCTCATGCACTGCTTATCATGTCACTAAACTGTGGTCTGCGTAGCTCACGAACCACGCGCTGCTTGTCTCGAAACCTAAACACTTACTCGCACGTTTTTGGTTGTACACGATCGGGAGCCATCTAGCGGCACGCACATTCAGGGCCGCCCGCCACAAAACACTCCGACCGATGCCGCATCCGGCACTCAAGGGTTCCCTTAAGCGGTCGTGCTACGCAGCCTTCGAATCGTTCAAACACGACTCACGCACGGGTGCCGTTCGCACTCACACGTATCGTTCATGTCCTGCCATTATTCGAATCGGTGGCGCCAGCGAGCGTGCCAAATCGCTATTCACATTCTGAAGCACTGTTGGCATACTAATTGTACGAATCACTTCGACCGTGTCGAAACATTTCACGTGTTAGCATGACAATCATTTCATCATTTCAACCATGGCTAACGTATCGGGCCATTCGGTCATGCTAAATCATTTCGCATCAGTTGAACAGGGCGTTCATGCCATCGCTTCGATCCTGGTCCGGTCGCATCCATACATGCTCCGATCGGGGCGATCCAGATGCACGACTACCTGGCCTCATTTCGATACATGCGCCAAGGGCGGAATCACATCACTGGTTGCGTACATTCCTGATTCTTGCCCCTGTCATGGTACATCATTTCTGTCACCTTACCACGCCCGGCATGAATGCAGTCACTTCCCCGCACTAATTCGTGTCGGCGTGCCCCAGGCCCGGCCTCATTTCAATACATGCGCCAAGGGCGGAATCGCATCACTGGTTTGCGTACATTCCTGATTCTTGCCCCTGTCATGGTATCTCATTTCTGTCACCTTACCACGCCCGGCATGAATGCAGTCACTACCTCGCACTAATTCGTGTCGGCGTGCCCTAGGCCCGGCCTCATTTCAATACATGCGCCAAGGGCGGAATCGCATCACTGGTTTGCGTACATTCCTGATTCTTGCCCCTGTCATGGTATCTCATTTCTGTCACCTTACCACGCCCGGCATGAATGCAGTCACTACCTCGCACTAATTCGTGTCGGCGTGCCCTAGGCCCGGCCTCATTTCAATACATGCGACAGGGGCGGAGTCGCAAAAAAAATAAATAAATAAATAAATAATAAAAAAAAAAAGAGACTGATTCTTGTCCTTGTCATGTTATATCATTTCTGTGTCACCTTACCACGCCCCGGCGTTAATTGGTCACCTGCCTGTACGAATTCGCGCCGGCGTGCCCTAGGCCGGCCGCATTTCTACAAAAAAAAAGGGGAGCTTGGAGTCGGACCCGGTGGCAGCTGGATGTCACAGTTCGGCCTCAGCAATACCCAGGCAGTTAGCCTCGTTTCACGGTTGCCTCATTTCTGTACGTGCTCCAGAGTCCGGCTCACAGTCACCCCCATACGGTACGAACGGGCCGGGCCCTGTCACGGGAAGTTCGTTCAGTTAGGCAACATGTCAAGTCAGTCATTCGTGTTGTCATCTGTCATTTGATCCCACAGCGGTCACGGCAGTCGACTTAAGTCACTATCGCCTGTTGTTATCATCTACGTTGGGTCCCGTCGCTCTGGACGGCAGCAGTTTTAGGCTCTTAAATAGGTACTTTCTCTCACACTCTCTCAGGTCAGTCGGATTCAGTAGGTCCACCTGCACCAGCGTGATCAGGGTTCCAGCAGGTAAAAAAAAAAAAAACGCAGGGGCACGGGGGGCTCCTGCTTTCTCATGGCAGGTACGTAGATCATAGGTGACACGTCCAAACTCATTGCTTGTCACCTCTTTATAGGCCCAGCCTGCAGACACGTGACCAGTCTACTAAGTAGCGGGTCTTGGCAGCCGCCATGTCATCAGTCGGCAGCGATGACCTCACCACCCCGCTATCTCCGGCGTCAGCCTCCGAGGCTGGCAGTGTCCAGTCCCTTAGGGCATGGACAATTCCCAGGCTGTCCGCCGAGCTGAGACGCAGAGGGATACCCTTCTCGGCCGCGGCCAGGAAGGCGGAGCTATTCAGGCTCCTCTTCCCACCACCGGCCGCAGCAAGCCCCAGCAGCCAGCAGGCGTCTCTGGAATCGATTTCAGCCGCCGTCGCTCAGCTACACACCCTCGTGTCTTCCCTGTCTTCCTCAATCGTTGAGGTCCAGGACAGGGTGTCTCGTCTAGAGACCAGCCCGGCTGCCACGGTTCCGGACCCTGCGGTGGTCCCAGCCATCAGTGCACCGGCCGCAGGTAGTGAGCTTGCCACGACTACCGTTCACCCTTCCCACCTGGTGCCACCCAGCGTAAGGAAGGACATTCTAGAGGGCAGAGACGTTAACCTGGCCTCACTCTTGATCTCGGTCCATGACTTGGCCGAGAACAAGGCCTACACCTGGGGGGACGTCTCGGTGGTTTTGAAAGCGAAGGATCCGAGGCTCAACAGAAAGCTCACGGTGCCCGAGTTCACGCTCGCTTTCGGCATGTTTAGGGACGTGCTGTGCTCAGCCTCCCCCGGCAGACGGGAGGAACTGGACCTCTACCTCCATTTGATCGTAGACCTGGGCCACAAATACGGTGGCTCAGCGTTCTACGACTATCATCGGTCCTTCTTGGCCAAAGCCGCAGCCAGATTCTCACAGTTTCATTTGACAACGGACTGGAGCGTAGTGGACACGGAGTTATTCTGCCGCCACTTCGCGGGTCTTCGCTCCCCGCTATGTGCTGTCTGTCAGTCAGCGTCCCACACCACGGTCTGGTGTGCCAACATAGCCTCTGTCCATCCGATAGCTAGCACGGCCTCTACCAGCACGAGCCAGGCTCAGCAGGCCCCGGCGCAAGGGCAAAAGGTGGACAAGTTGGGACGTCTGGTGCGGATGGTTGGGGGAGCCGCCATTTGCAACAATTTCAATTACGGCTCCTGCAATTTCAGCCAGTGCCGGCTCTTGCACGTTTGCACCCTATGCCAGAGGGCGCACCCCAGGATCCTATGTGAGGTCAAACAGAAGAACCATGACTAAGCCGGGTCAATGCCCTTTGGCTCGGTGTTTACTTGACCTCACACCCCACTCCGTCACTCGCCAGCTACCTCATCCGGGGTTTCACCGATGGGTTTCATACCGGGCTCATCACCCTGCCCCACTCCACCCACGAATGTCCGAACCTACGCTCAGCAGCAACAGATGAGCCAGCGATTGACGTCCTTCTGCAGACGGAGTTGGATCGGGACTTCTTGATAGGCCCGTTCAGTCAGTCTCCCTTTAACATCTGGAGGGTTAGCCCTATCGGGCTTGTACAGGGAATATTTTCAAATAAAAACGTCTGGTGTATGATCTGTCAGCGCCTCATTCTTCCGTCGCTCCCAGTCTCAACTCGCTAGTCCCCTCATCAAGTGGAGGGAGCGATATTATTTCGCGACCAAATTGACCTTCGGGTCTAAGAGTAGCCCTTGGGCAGCCAGGGCAGATCTGGCCATGTGGGAACACTTTCTTAGTAATTGGAACGGTGTGTCCCTGTTCATCCCAGTCGTGTCCACGCAGTCACCTCAGGTGGTGACCGATGCAGCGACATCCACAGGATGCGCCGCCATTTTTGGCCATTTGTGGTTCGCCGCCCCTTGGCCTCCTCAAGCACTAGCCACACCAGGCTTCACTACCACGTCAGCCCTCTTTGAGCTCTTCCCCATCGTAGCAGCCGCTCACCTATGGGGTCACCATTGGTCTGGACAGACTGTGGCTTTCACGACAGACAATCAAGCCACAGCCAAGATCATCAGCAAGGGCAGGCCTAAATCCAGGCCCGTCATGTCCTTCCTCCGCAGACTGGTCCAGCTATCCCTACAGCATCAGTTCAATGTTTACTGCTCATTCATTCCAGGGAAGTTTAACTCAGCGCTTATTGTCATTCTCACCTAGCACTGTCACACAGCACGATACGCCAGTACGTGGCCGGGGTGCCGCACTACTTGTCGCTTCAAGACCCCGCGAGGCCTTCGGTGTTCTCCTGCCACGCAGTGAGGGCTCTACTACGTGGAGTGCAGAAACACCAGCCGCCAGTCAGCCCGAAGCGGCTGCCTACCACGGGGGAGATCTTCAAGGGAATGTCTGACATCCTGGATAGGTCCCCTTTCGGTCTCCTCCTCAGCACCGTCCTGCAGGCTGCGATACACATGGCGTTTTATGGGTTTCTACGGCCCAGCGAGTTCACTCGCAGCCACCCAGCCGGTCCAGCCTGGCATAGAAGTAGTCTCTGCCGCCACCAGGATCACTACGTCCTTCACTTGGCGACATCCAAAACTCAGCAGCGAGGTTCCGGAGTAGATGTTCACCTGTACAGGACTCACAACAACTGGTGCCCAGTTGCCGTGTTAAACCGCTTGACGGCACTGCTATCCGACCGCCCAGGGTCCAGTCCGCTTCTACCCTTTCCGGTATAACCCCTCAACTCGTCGCAGTTTGTGGAACATGTCCGGGTCCTTCTCGGCAATCTTCAGTTGGACCCCAGCCAGTACTCCGGGCATTCATTCTGGATTGGGGCGGCCACGACGGCCTCAAGACAGGGGGTTCCGGACCATGTGGTCAAGGAACTGGGTCGGTGGAAGTCGGCCTGCTTCTCTCGCTACATTCCTAACCCACAGTTAGAGATGGCTCAGGCCTTTGCTCGTCTTACTCAGTGACATTACCTTTAACCACTTCAATACCAGACACTTAGACACCTTCCCGCCCAAGCCAATTTTCAGCTTTCAGCGATGTCGCAATTTGAATGACAATTGCGCGGTCATGCTACACTGTACCCAAACAAATTTTTTATCATTTTGTTCCCACAAATAGAGCTTTCTTTTGGTGGTATTTGATCACCTCTGCAATTTTTATTTTTTGCGCAACAAACAAAAAAAGACCGAAAATTTTGCAAAAAAACAAGTTTTTCTTTGTCACTGTTAATTTTTTTTGTAAATAAGTGCGTTTTCTTCTTCAATGACGGGCACTGATAAGGCGGCACTAATGGGCACTGATAAGGCGGCACTGATGGGCACCGATGAGGTGGCACCAATTAGGGGGCACCGATGAGGGGGCACTGATGATGGGCACTGATAGGCGGCACTGATGGGCACTGATAGGTGGCACTGATGGGCATTGATAGGTGGCACTGGTATGCGGCACTGATGGGCACTCAGGTGGCACTGATGGGCACTCATAGGCGGCACTGACGGGTACTTATGGGTGGCACTGATGCACACATATAGGTGGCACTGATAGGTGGCATGGATGGGCACTGATAGGTGGCATGCATGGGCACTGATAGGTGGCATGGATGGGCACTGATAGGTGGGCATGGGTGGGCACGGATGGGCACTGATGGACGCTGATGAGTGGCACTGATAACACTTATGGGTGGCATTGCTGGGAATCCTTTTTTTTTTTTACTTTTTTTTTTTTTTTATTAAATATGATGTGCCAATCAGTGCCCATCTGTGGGCACTGATTGGCATATTTTTGATTTTTTTTTAACATGTGGATGGCCATGGGGGATGTACCTGGCCATCCACATGCTGGGGGCTTCCCTGGTGGTCCTGGGGGCTTCCCTGGTGGTCCTGGGGGCTTCCCTAGTGGTCCAGTGTGGGCATCTGAGGGGGGGCTGCGCTGATAAACAATCAGCGCAGACCCCCCCTGTCAGGAGAGCCGCCGATCGGCTCCCCTCTACTCGCGTCTGTCAGACGCGAGTGAGGAAAAGCCGATCAACGGCTCTTCCTGTGTACATCGTGATCAGCCGTGATTGGACACGGCTGATCACGTGGTAAAGAGCCTCCGCCGGAGGCTCTTTACCGAGATCAGTGTAGCGGTGTGTCAGACTGACACACCGCTCCACCGATCGCCGCGATGCGCGCCCCCACGGGCGCGCGGCGGCTGTTATCCTGAAGGACGTCATATGACGCCCAGTCAGGATAACGAAGCCACTTCCCGGACGTCAATTTACTATTGACCGGGCGGGAAGTGGTTAATAAATAATTATCCCCTACCTGAAGGTTTTTGCCCCCTTATTTTGGTATACCATACGGTAGACCAAGGCACACTTTCAGGTCTATTTCATGTTGGTGAGTTTTGTGTTGTTCCTATATGTTATCTTTACTCATGTCGTCCGTAGGGCTCTAGACCATAAATTGGAAGGCCGGGTACCGGCCTGAAGTTATGGGAGGAGCCGGAGGGTATTTAAGCAGCCCAAAGGCCGCCGGTCTTTGTCGGTTTCCTGTGCGTGATACCCACCCACCCTCCCCTTTTAAAAGCCTCTTCCAAGTATTCTTATCTCAGACTGAATACTCATTCCACATTATTCCATAACTACTTCTTATCATTCTTTATCTAGGGTATGCCCCCTTATTTTGGTGTACCATACGGTAGACCAAGGCACACTTTCAGGTCTATTTCATG
Organism: Lithobates sylvaticus; assembly: GCA_028564925.1. Classification (NCBI taxonomy): domain Eukaryota; kingdom Metazoa; phylum Chordata; class Amphibia; order Anura; family Ranidae; genus Lithobates; species Lithobates sylvaticus. Next base: position 735,745,954 of record CM053026.1, on the reverse strand, counting down.
TTGGTGAGTTTTGTGTTGTTCCTATATGTTATCTTTACTCATGTCGTCCGTAGGGCTCTAGACCATAAATATATATATATATATATATATATTGGAGATCAATACCCTTACCGGACACTTTTTTAGGTACACCTGTTTGCTTGGTAACACAAATTGCTAATCAGCCAATCACATGGCAGCAACTCAATGCATTTAGGCATTTAGATGTGGTGAAGACGACTTGCTAAATTTCAAACCAAGCATCAGAATGTGGAAGAAAGGACTTTGGACATGGCATGATTGTTGATGGCAGACGGGTTGGTCTGAGTATATAAAAACAACTGCTGATCTACTGGGTTTTTCACGCACTACCATCTCTCGGGTTTACAGAGAATGGTCTGATAAAGAGAAAATATCCAGTGAGCGGCAGTTGTGTGGAGCAAAATGCCTTCTTGATATCAGAGGAGAAGGCAGACTAGGCAGAATTGTTTGAGATGATAGAAAGTCAACAGTAACTCAAATAACCACTCGTTACAACCAAGGTATGCAGAATACCATCTCTAAACACACAACACTCTTGAAAGAGGCTACAGCAGCAGAAGACCACACCAGGTGCAACTCCTGTAAGCTAAGAACAGAAAAATTAGGCTACAATTCGCACAGGCTCACCAAAATTGGACAATAGAAGATTGGAAAAATGTTGCCTGGTCTAAAGAGTCTTGATTTCAGCTGCGACATTCAGATGGTAGGGTCAGAATTTGGCATAAACAGAAGTAAAACATGGATCCATCTTGCCTTGTATCAATGGTTCAGGCTGGTGGTGGTGGTGTAATGGTGTGGGGGCACACTTTGGGCCCCTTAGTACCAACTGAGCATCCTTTAAACACCACGGCCTACCTGAGTATTGTTGCTGACCATGTCCATCTCTTTATGACTACAGTGTACCCATCTTCTGATGGCTCCTTCCAGCAGGATAATGCACCATGTCACAAAGCTCCACTCATCTCACCACAGTTTTTTTGAACATGACAATGAGGTCACTGGACTCCAATGGCCTCCACAGTCACCAGATCCCAATCCGATAGAGCACCTTTGGGATTTAGTGGAACGGGAGATTTGCATCATGGATGTGCAGCCAACAAATCTGCAGAAACTGCGTGATGCTATCATGTTGATATGGACCAAAATCTCTGAGGAATGTTTAATAAAAATGCCATAAAGAATTAAGGCAGTTCTGAAGGAAAAAGGGGGTCCAACCCGGAACTAGCAAGGTGTACCTAATAAAGTGTCTGGTGAGTGTAGATGAATGAAAGGTGACTATTGTAAGCATCCCTGGCAGTGTTAAATGGTTTGTCCCATCCCTTGTAATTGTTACTATTTGGTGGACAGCTTGGTATGCATGTAAAAGAAGAGCATGTTTAAATTAGACATGTGCAATTCGTTTTGTTTTTTTTCGTTATTTTCGTTCGTTCGTTTTCGTACGAATGAACGAATCGTTCGAATCGAACGAATCCGAATAACGAATCATTCGAATCGTATGAATCCGATTAACGAATTATTCGAATCGAACAAATCCGAAAAACAACGAAAATCCGAAAAAAACTAATTAGAAACAACGAATGTACGAATGAAAAAAATCAGAAAAACGAAAACAGGAACAACGAAAATGAACGAAAAAATTCGTACATTCGTAACTTTTTTTTTTTTTTTTCGAATCGTAAATTTCCGTGTCTCTTACAATGGCGTTGCTTAACGTGCTTCGAATGGATTGAACGAAAAAATTTGTAACTTTTTTTTTCGATTCGTAACTTTTTTTCGATTCGTAACTTTTTTTTTCGATTCGGAAATTATTAAAATGTAATAATAGCACACATTACATAAAATTATGAATTATGCTCCGATTACGAATCTACGAATGTTACGAATGTTACGAATTTCGAATAAACGAATAAACGAAAATTAAACTAACGGAAAAACAAATCAACGAAAAAATAACTCTTACGAATGTACGAATCCTTACGAATACGAACACCGACGACTTACGAATGTACGAATCGTTACGAATACGAACACCGACGACTTACGAATTTACGAATCGTTACGAATCAACGGAAACGAAAAAAACGAAACAAAAAAAAAAACGAATTTTTTTCGGAAACGAAAAAAACGAAACGAAAATAAACAATTTTTTTTGTTGTGCACATGTCTAGTTTAAATAAAGGCCTGTGAAATAAAAAAATATATATATTTAAAAATGTATTTGCAGGTATAAACCCCGTACCATTTTGAAAATACAATATTTTTTGCTATACAGGGGGTCCCCGACTTACAAACATCCGACTTACAAACGACTCCTACTTACAAACGGAGGGAGACAACAGGAAGTGAGAGGAAATCTACCCCTAGGAAGGGAAATTCACTCCTGTAAGAGTTATTATGGGAAAAAGGTGTCTCCACTGATGCTTTATCACCAGTCCATGCTTCCCTAACAACCCAAAATTTTCAAAATCCAATTTTCATTGGGACAGAAGGTGAGGTGAAATCTTCTGAACAGGGGCACAGACAGCAAAACAAATGTTACAGGGGTGATAACCCTTCCCAATGTTCTCCAAAAAGCTTAAAAAAATAGATTTTTTGGCTGGAGCTACACTTAAAAAATGTACCTGTTCCGACTTACAAACAGATTCAACTTAAGAACAAACCTACAGTCCCTATCTCGTTTGTAACCCGGGGACCCCCTGTAGTGGGCCTTTAGGTCAGGCTTCATTTCCCGCAACAGGACAGAAAGAGCCAGTTGTCTTTAAGGCTTTGCTACAGCTGGTTGATAACTGAAGGTACGGCATGGCGTCTTAAAATAAAATACTTAGGGTGGAGAAGAGAAAAAAAAAAGCTCTTATTTGAATGCAATTAAGATCTTTACGAGGACCAAGATACTTGCACAAATTGAGTTGTTGCTATGTTCATTTTTTTATCTGTTTATCAATATATTGACAGACCAGTAAATCTAGATGAATCTCTGAAGGCTCCTGCAGGATGAGACCAGTGGGAAAAGATAGAGTCCGTCTGAGGATGGAGTTGTTTTATGGCACTCGGTGTGCACCCATCAGCACCTGGCACTATTGCAAGACAGAGATGCCCATTTTAAATGCACAATAATTAGCTTAAAGGTATACTCTGGTTGGGCAGCACATTGGCTTAGTGGTTAACAATTATGTCTTGCAGCAATGGGGTCCTTGGTTTAAATCTTTGCCAGGACATTGAGCTTGCATGTTCTCTGTGGATTTTCTCCAAGTAGTCTGGTTTCTTTTCCCACACTCTAAAGAAATTCTGGCAGAGTGAATTGGCCCATGTATATGTGTACAATTTAGTACCTGTGTTATCAAATCCTGGATGCTGGAACCAAAGGGTGGTTGAGGAAAGAACTAGTGACCCACCTTGTAAAAATTCACCAACAACATTCTATGGAAAAAGGTTCTCAAGCATATCAGACACAGTGCCCAGGGAGCCAGTCCACAGAATCGCCAAGAGTTAGATATGATTGAATAGATATATACTGTACATACAGTACATACTCTGGTCAAAATGTACATAGCTATGTACATAAAACCTTGATGTGCCCACAATCTACCTGCTTAGTACTTCCGTTTTTTGGCACGATAATGCTACACCTGATAATCCACAAACATCTCCCACAGTAGACTCTTTGGGGTTGATTTACTAAAACCCAAAATCTGGTGCAGCTGTGCATGGTAGCCAATCGGCTTCTAACTTCAGCTTGTTCAATTAAGCTTTGACAAAGAAAACGTAGATGCTGATTGGTGTCTTTGCAGAGCTGCACCAGATTTAGCACTCTCCAGTATTAGTAAACCAACCCCTCAGCTTTCTCTCACATGCAGGATTTGAAAAGGATACAATGCTTAGAAGCTTCTGAGAGCCACCAGATTCCAACATCCCTTATGCCACGTACACACGGTCGGAATTCTCGTCGGAAAAAGCTCTGATGGTTTTCCCGTCGGAATTCCGACGGAACTTCGCTCAAACTGTCTTGCCTACACACGGTCACACCAAATTCCGACGGTCAATAACACCACGCCTTAAAAAACGTTCGACTGCACTATAAAAGGGAAGTTTAATGCTTCTGAGCATGCGTCGAATTGTTTCCGAGCATGCGTCAGAATTTTGCGTGTCGGTATTGCATACACACGATCGGAAAATCCGATAGAAAAATTAAGAACAGGTTCTCAATCCAAAGTCCTTTTGAAATTCCGACAGAAAAAGACCGATGGGCATACACACGGTCGGAAAATCCGATGAAAAGCTCCCATCGGACTGTTTCCATCAGAAATTCCGACCGTGTGTACGCCGCATAAGAATTCTGAATTAATTGGTGACGTACCAAAGCAAAATTGACAAGGCAAAGGCTTCAGGAAGTAAACTCCCAGTGACCCTGTGAAGAACACTTTGAATTTTGGCTGCACTGGTTTACAGAGAACTCAGATTGATGTAAACATATCTATTTTAGTAAAAACTCAAAAGAAATAAAGTCTCCACTCGATTTCCACTAATAGTAGCTGCCAGCATAAAGATGATATACAGTCCATGACCAACAAATATTCAAGTCTTCGGTGATGTTCCCGGAGAAATACCATGAAGGCTGCAAACAAACAAGTATCTTGACCTCCATGGCTGTGCTTATAGATATGACCCCCCCAGAGGTGCTGACCTCTAAAGAACATATGAGGTCAATGTGCACTAGAACTTTATATTCCCAAAAGGAGGATTCAGCCAGGAATACCCCTTGCCCTCAGTGAATGGAAACCTTCGGCTTGCGACACTAATAGATGAACCTCATGAGGTCACATGCATCCAAGGCTGTCACTCCAGTACTGTCTCACAGCACGAGCAATATTTTCAGGAAAATAGAAAAACTCCAGGGTACTTTTGGCTGATCCTCATTTTGGAGCTATAAAATTCAAGTGCATATTGAGTCCAATATGTGTTCTCTAGAGGTCAGAATATCTATGAGCACATCGGTGGAGGTCACGATACATGTTTGTTTGAAATCCAAACTGATACTGCAGGGACTATCACTGACTACCTTAATATCTGATTTTAGCACAGCCACCAAATTCTCTGGATGGTGTTAGCTGCTCCCTAATTGGTTTATATTGCTTCCTTGGGACGCTCTTTAAAGTGTAACTCTACTTTTCAATCCGGGTCATGAAAGAGCAGTATAAATTTATTGACATTATTATCAATATATTAGCTGCCCTCTTTTTTCCACTGTCTCTTAATATTTTTTTAACTCTGATAGACTACAGGGGGTCCCCGGGTTACGAACCCGTTATTTATTTTTTTATTCAGGATTTTTATATCAGGATTTACATAGCGCCAACAGTTTACGCAGCGCTTTACAATATAAAAAGGGAGACAATACAGTTATAATACAATAAAATATAAGAGGATTAAGAGGGCCCTGCTCAGAAGAGCTTACAATCTAATAGGGTGGGGGAGGTGATACAAAATGTTGTAACTGTGGGGAATGAGCTGATGGAAGTGGTAAAATATTAGTTGGAGACGTGATAGGCTTCCCTGAAGAGATGAGTTTTCAGGGATCGCCTGAAGGTAGCAAGAGTAGGGGATGTTAGGGAATGTCCTCCTGTTTGTAATTCGGAAATGTTCGTAAGTCGGCTGCACATGCGCAGAACGACAATTACGGACATTTCCGATGTTCCGCCGAATGCCGTTCTGCGCATGCACAGCAAATTACGGACATTTCCGATGTTTTCCGAGGCTCCGTCTGGCCACACATGCACAGAAACGGCCGCTGTCCGCGCAAAATGGCAGAGGGTCCCCGCATCGCCCGGTTCGTAAGTAGGAGATGTTCGTAGGTCGGGCATTGGTAAGTCGGGGACCCCCTGTAGTTATTTTGGCCAATGTTGTTTAAATGAATGTTGTGTATTTGGTTATTTAAAGCAATAACCAAACTTTTTCTATGATAGGCAAAGTAGCATGTTTGCTTTACTGGATGAACTGAAAATAGCCTATATTTTCTTTCCCATACTCCCCTGCAACCCCAATCTGCCACCAGACACATGCATGGTGTAAAGCTTCCCCTTGCTGCCATGTGACAGTGATTGGGTCTGCTATTGTCCTCTTTGACATCAAGTATTGCACTGTGGGGAGGCAAATGTGACCTGTTCCCACACATACGTTGGAAGCATCAACTATATCTGTGGTGGTGGACTGGCCACAGGGAAGCATGGGCAAGACCAGATTACTCTCAAGGCATCCTTGTTACCAATGCCAGTATATCATGGAAAAGATTATAGAAACATTCCCTTTGTCTCAGATTCCTTGAATTCTTCTCCCTTTCAGTGGCTGGTCCTTTTACCAGATGCCGCGGAATTGGATCTTATCTTGGCTTGATGAGACTAACATTTGAGCAGCTGGCCAACCCACTTAAACCTTGGCTGATCTTTCTCCTTAGCCGCAATTACATGACCAAAAGCCTAGGATTTTAGTTCTGTGACAGTCCAGGGAGTCTGGACAAGCATTCGGTAAGTATATTGACATTTCTATTATTCTTTGTATACCCATTCCAGCAAGATTGTTAATATAACTTTACATTAAAGTAGATTGAAACCTGATCAGCAAAATCTCATATAAGTTTTAAAGCCCAACGCCGGGCAAAAAATACGTTTTCCCATGCAGATGGGCTATGTCTGCACTGCATGGGTTAACGTTTCCTTTTTTTTTCTAGGGGAGAGAAGAGCAGAGATACACTTACTTGATCCTACGATCCTCCCAGTGCAAGACTAGCATCCCAGCTGTCTTGAATAGGAGACTGTTCCTGACATGGAAGACCCAGAGCAGGCTCCATAGACTAGGAACAGTCCATAACTGAACCATGGGGAGCACTGTTTTCCGGAGGATTGAAGGATCAGGTGAGTATAAGATTTCTCCTCCCCCTAGACTAAGCGAGCAGTTGACCCATGCAGTGTTGGCACAGCCCCACTACATGGGAAAAAAAACTGTATTACCCTGGATATGACGCTGAGCACATGCACTCAACTTCTTTGGCCGACCATGGCGAGGACTGTTCTGAGTGGAACCTGTCCTGTTAAACCGCTGTATGGTCTTGGCCACCGTGCTGCAGCTCAGTTTTAGGGTCTTGGCAATCCTCTTATAGCCTAGGCCATCTTTATGTAGAGCAACAATTCTTTTTTTCAGATCCTCAGAGAGTTCTTTGCCATGAGGTGCCGTGTTGAACTTCCAGTGACCAGTATGATAGAGTGAGAGCGATAACACCAAATTTAACACACCTGCTCCCCATTCACACCTGAGACCTTCTAACACTAACGAGTCACATGACACCAGGGAGGGAAAATGGCTAATTGGGCCCAATTTGGACATTTTCACTTAGGGGTGTACTCACTTTTGTTGCCAGCGGTTTAGACATTAATGGCTGTGTGTTGAGTTATTTTGAGGGGACAGCAAATTTACACTGTTATACAAGCTGTACACTCACTACTTTACATTGTAGCAAAGTGTCATTTCTTCAGTGTTGTCACATGAAAAGATAGAATAAAATATTTACATAAATGTGAGGGGTGTACTCACTTTTGTGAGATACTGTGTATGTATATACATATATATATATACATACATATATATATATATATATATATATATATATATATATATATATATATATATATATATATATATATATTATATATATATATATATACATATACATATATATATATATATATATATATATATATATATATTTGTATGCTTCCTATCTATAATAAATACTTTTTGGAAGAGGGAGGCTGGATGAGATCAACAGCACAGAGATGCAATGAAAGATTATTAAAAAAAAGTATTTTCATTTAAAAAAAAAAAGCTTTACCAAACTAAATGTCATCCAGTTAGAGTTTACATTTACTTTAATAACTTTAATAATTTAGTACACAGGGGCAGAAAGACCATTCAGCCACTCGGGCACTGCCCGAGGGCCCCGGGCCACTAGGGGGCCCCATCAGGTTTGCCAGCCTCAGTAAAACCAGGGACATTATGTAAAAATCTGTGGTTTTTTTTACATCTGTCTCTGAAATGTCCCTTACCAACATCCTTTTGGTCTAAAAAACCCGAGATTATAGCTGCCCCACCTCTCCAGTACCTTCTCAGCCAATAGAAACATGTCTGTGTATACTGTGTGATTGTATACTGTTTGTGTGTATACTGTGTGGCCCCATAATCTCTGATTGCCTGGGGGCCCCATAATCTCCTATTGCCCGGGGGCCCCATGAGTTGTCAGTCCGCCCCTGTTAGTACAGGTCTACTTTGAAAAATATAATTTTATAATAATACAAGTCTTGAGAAAGACAGACTGAGCTCCATCAATAAGTTGATAATATAATGCTGTTGCTTTGATGTATCGGTGCTGCAAGACATGCGAGTGTTTCCATAACTATTTTGGATTTGTAATAATAGTATAACATAACATGTATTTTTATGGGTCTATTTATACAAAATTTAAAAAAGAAAGAAAATGGAATGAACAGATTTGGGCCCAGGAATGGCACAACTGAGAGTTATGTATAGGATAGCGCTAGTTAAGCTAGCGGTTAAAGCAGTATTTACCATCCGGCAGAGAGGTCGTCATTGACGGGACAACTCTATCACTCAGAACATTGCTGATGTAATGTATACACCATTATATCACAGACAAGCATGTACACGGCCTGTCCTCCAGCACTGACACCAGCGTCTGAGACTCCCTCATATCAGGCAGCAGCAATTAGAAGAGACAGGGAGACCGCAGCCGGTGATTGCGCGACTTTTATTTATGTGCTGGTGGCTGGTAAAGCCTGGAGCACGTTCACTGGTGAGCAAGCAAGGCGGCAATCTCTCTATACAATTACCGAGCCCTGCTTACTGAATGGGCTTCAGGCCTTTTCCATCATGACAATCCATAATGTTGC
>CM053026.1:735656979-735731979 GCA_028564925.1 Lithobates sylvaticus | reverse complement strand
AGGTGAAAAAAAATCCAAACCATCATGGCCCTGTGTGAAAAAGTGATTGCCCCCTAAACCTATAACTGGTTGGGCCACCCTTAGCAGCAACAACTGCAACCAAGCTTTTGCAATAACGTGCAATGAGGCTTTTACAGCGTCCTGGAGGAATTTTGGCCCACTCATCTTTGCAGAATTGTCCTAATTCAGTTACATTAGAGGGTTTTCGAGCATGAACGGCCTTTTTAAGGTCATACCACAACATCTCAATAGGATTCAGGTCAGGACTTTGGCTAGGCCACTCCAAAGTCTTCATTTTGTTTTTCTTCAGCCATTCGGTGGTGGACTTGCTGGTGTGTTTAGGATCATTGTCCTGCTGCAGAACCCAAGTTCGTTTCAGCTTGAGTATACGAACAGATGGTCGGACATTCTCCTTCAGGATCTCTTGGTAGATAGCAGAATTCATAGTTCCTTTTATCACGGCAAGTCTTCCAGGTCCTGAAGCAGCAAAACAGCCCCAGACCATCACACTACCACCACCATATTTTACTGTTGGTATAATGTTCTTTTTCTGAAATGCAGTGTTCCTTCTACGCCAGATATACTTGGACACACACCTTCCAAAGAGTTCCACTTTTGTCTCATCGGTCCACAGAATGTTGTCCCAAAAGTCTTGGGGATCATCAAGATGTGTTGTGGAGAAATTGAGACGAGCTTTGATGTTCTTTTTGCTCAGCAGTGGTTTTCTCCTTGAACTCTGCCATGCAGGCCATTTTTGCCCAGTCTTTTCCTGATGGTGGAGGCATGAACGCTGACCTTAACTGAGGCAAGTGAGGCCTGCAGTTCCTTGGACATGGTTGTGGGGTCTTTTGTGACCTCTTGGATGAGTCGTCGCTGCGCTCTTGGGGTAATTTTGGGGGCCCGGCCACTCCTGGGAAGGTTCACCACTGTTCCATGTCTTCGCCATTTGTGGATAATGGCTCTCACTGTGGTTTGCTGGATTCCCAAAGCTTTGAAAAAGGCTTTATAACCCTTTCCAGACTGATAGATCTCATTACTTTCTTTCTCAATTGTTCCTGAATTTCTTTGGGTCTCGGCATGATGTGTAGCTTTTAAGGATCTTCTGGTGGACCTTACTGTGTCAAGCAGCTCCTATTTAAGTGATGCCTTGATTGTGAACAGGTGTGGCAATAATCAGGCCTGGGTGGGGCTAGAGAAATTGAACTCAGGTGTGGACAACCACAGTTATAGTATGTTTTAACAAGGGGGGCAATCACTTTTTCACACAGGGCCATGATGGTTTGGATTTTTTTTCACCTTTATTAATAAACACCTTCATTTACAAATTGCATTTTGTGTTTACTTGTGTTGTCCTTGACTATTGTTTAAATTGGTTTGATGTTCCGAAACACTTAAGTGTGACAAACATGCAAAGGAACAGGAAATGAGGAAGGGGGCAAACACTTTTTCACACCACTGTATATATACTGTATGTATTATATATATATAATATATATATCATTTTTTTTAAAGCAAACATATATATATTAATTATATATACCACCTCTGTGGCAGCTGGCATCTCTTTGATTTGGGGGAGTAAGAGGATGTGTTCTAGGGGGCAATTTGTTAGGGGAGAGGACTTGTGCTAGCAGGGGGGGGGGTCGGATATGTGCTGGGGGGCCTTTGGGAGAGCAGAGGACTTGTCCTAACAGGGGTTCAGATATGTGCTGGGGGCACTTCAGGAGGGGAGGAGGACTTATGCTAGTAGGCAGGTAAGGGTGTCTGATATGTGCAAAGGGGCACTTTAGGAGGGGAGAAGACTTGTGCTAGTAGGGGGGTGGGGGTCCATTATGTGCTGGGGGGCACTTTGGGAGGGGAGTGGACTTGTGCTAGTAGGGAGGTGGGGGGTCCATTATGTTCTGGGGGGGTACTTTGGGAGGGGAGTGGACTTGTGCTAGTAAGAAGGTGGGGGGTCCATTATATACTGGGGGGCACTTTGGGAGGGGAGTGGACTTGTGCTAGCAGGGGGTGGGGGGTCAGATATGTGCTGGGGGTGGGCGCTTTTAGCAAAGGTCCTCTCCTGATGGTCCTGGCACAGTCCTTTCCTAATAATGTGTCTGGACTGTCTGGGTCAAAACCCGGACAGGTGGCAACCATACCTGTGCCCTCTCCCAGCAGTAACCTGGCATATTCCAGCCTTCTAATGTAAATTAAGAGTGGGTGCACTGGGTCTACATTGAAGGCCTCATGCCCACTGGACGTTTTTGGATGTTTTTACAGCTGCTGTTTTTGGCTTTGGACGTTTTTTTTCTACAGTCAATAAACTCTCCAGCATGTCATCCTATGTGTCCATACACACATAGGCTGTTATCAACTGTTTTTGGCTGGGGTGTTTTTTGGCTGTAAATAAAATAAAAATAAAAAAACTAGTGCCTTCTGAGAGGGTTTTCAGCTGTAAAAACGCTTTAAAGTCAAAAAACACAGATAAACACTCAAAAACGCGGCTCACCAGTGTTTAACCACTTCAGCCCCGGACCAATTGGCAGCCAAAGGACCAGGCCCCTTTTTGCGATTCGGCACTGCGTCGCTTTAACTGACAATTGCGCGGTCGTGCGACGTGGCTCCCAAACAAAATTGGCGTCCTTTTTTTCCCACAAATAGAGCTTTCTTTTGGTGGTATTTGATCACCTCTGCGGTTTTTATTTTTTGCGCTATAAACAAAAATAGAGCGACAATTTTGAAAACAATGCAATATTTTTTGCTTTTTGCTATAATAAATATCCCCAAAAAATATATAAAAAAAACATTTTTTTTCCTCAGTTTAGGCCGATACGTATTCTTCTACATATTTTTGGTAAAAAAAAAATCGCAATTAGCGATTATTGATTGGTTTGCGCAAAAGTTATAGCGTTTACAAACTAGGGGATAGTTTTTATAGCATTTTTATTAATATTTTTTTTTTTTACTAGTAATGGCGGCGATCAGCGATTTTTATTGTGACTGCGACATTATGGACGGACACATCGGACATTTTTGACACATTTTTGGGACCATTGTCATTTATACAGCAATCAATGCTATTTAAATGCATTGATCCCTGTATAAATGACAGTTGTAGTGAAGGGGTTAACCACTAGGGGGAGGGGAGGGGTTATGGGCTGTGACGTGTGTGTGTTTTTTTACATTCGGGGGCGGGGCTGACGTCTGACGTCATTGATCGGCTTTCCCGATGACCGGGAACAGCCAATCAATGACAGGCAGAGTAGGAAGCATGGGGAAAGGTTTGTTTACACAGACCTCTCCCCGTTCTTCAGCTCTGTGACCCGATCGCGGGACACCAGCGGCGATCGGGTCCGCTGGTCCCGCGGCCGGGGTCACGGAGCTCCCGACCGGGTCGCGAACGCGAATCACGTTTATATACAGGATTTTGCCTGCCCGTGCCATTCTGCACACGTATATGTAAATGGGGCGGTCGGGAAGTGGTTAACGTTTTTGATCCATTGGAAAAAAAAAATGCTAACGCTGAAAAACGCTATTGTAAAAATGTTGGAAAACATTGAAAAACCCACTGCAAAGCTACTGGCCTTTTTAGAACGTTATTATTGTAACGTCCAGTGTGCATGAGGCCTTAAGGGTGGGAGGCTGTCAAGTCACTGCTGGGAGGAGGAGCAGCAGTTCTCAGATCCCAGGTTTATGTACAAAATGGAGAGTAGTAGATTGGTGCCAAATAGCAAGGCTGGTAGGAAAAGCTCAGGGTACTGAGTAATCGGGTTGTGCCTTCAGTTCTGTGTCTCAAAGCTTAAGATAGAGCCAGGGGCGGACTGACAACTCATGGGGGCCCCAGGCAATAGGAGATTATGGGGCCCCCAGGCAATCAGAGATTATGGGGCCACACAGTATACACACAGTATACAATCACTCTGTATACAGAGACATGTTTCTATTGGCTGAGAAGGTACTGGAGAGGTGGGGCAGCTATAATCTCAGGATCTTTAGACCAAAAGGATGTCGGTAAGGGATATTTCAGAAACAGATGTAAAAAAACCACAGATTTTTACATACTGTCCCTGGTTTTACTGAGGCTGGCAACCCTGATGGGGCCCCCTAGTGGCCCGGGGCCCTCGGGAACTGCCCGAGTGGCTGAATGGTCAGTCCGCCCCTGGATAGAGCATACTTTTAAAAGTAAATCGGATTGCTGGATTTTTATACACGAAACACAAGAAATTGAAAGCCGCATATTACTGACATACCGCCAGGCTCCCCTTATGACCAGATCCACTCTATTGTTTCTTGATAAATAAGATGACATGTACACAGCTGTCATGTATGGAACTGATACCGGCACAAATAACACCGGAGTTACAATGTCACCCCATTCAACTGTCAAAACACCTGCATGGAACATTCTGTGTTTTTATTCTCTCGGAACGCTGTCAGAAAATGACAGGAGCAATTATTGCTAGATATACGCCGAGGCCCTGCATATCCCTCTATGATACATTTACAACGAGGCTTTCTACAACAGTCTTCAGGGCCTATTTAGAAAAGGCTGACATTTTTTTTTGCTAAATTTGCCGTTGATAATCACCGTGAGAGGTTATTAGTCATTTGTTTACTAGATAGAACTTTGACTTGGTGGATGTGTCATGTCTCGGTGTCTCCATGTAGCATTGTAAATTATCTCTCTGTTTATGTTAAACCAATTACATTGTTCTTACTTTTCTTTTTTCTATTGTACACCCAAGGTTCGATATTCGAATGAAACCACTTTTTGAAAATGTGATCATGTCAACTTTCCTGATGAAGCCTTTACAGGCGAAACATGTAGAAGCTTGTTGAATATGTGACCACACACCAATGAATATTGCATTATCTATGTCCATTATAGGAATAGGTGTATATACCTTAGACCATGGATATGTGCATGTCTGTTCATTTTTTATTTTTTATTTATTTGTGTTAATAAAATATGTTTCAATATTTAAATCTGTGTATCAAAGTATCTAACCCCATAAGCATTCTTATAAGGTACCCGTAAAATCCCACATCTTTACTTTTCTTAACATTTACTAGATAGAAGTCCAACTTCACAATCATGCATATTGTTCTGGATCAGTGGCCCAATAAAGAGAACCTGTATACTATATAAAGTGGATGTAAACTTCCATGCATATTGTCTGGAGCCTTTAGCTGAAGCCACCGCCTCCATCCTGACATCCGTGGGGTCTCGCGATGCCAGAGAGAGTATAAACTGTCTTTGTTTGCAGACGACATCCTACTGACCAACCCCCATACTCCCTCCTGAACCTCCACAACTTGTTAAAGAAATTTAGCTCAATCTCTGGGTACAAAATCAGCATGATTAAATAGAAAGATGAAATTCACGATGGTGAATGTAGCAGCCTGCACAACAATAATTGTATGGGAAAAACGTGAATATATATAAAGTGCGGCGCTCCTAAAGTGTTTCAAAAAATTAATATTTGAACAGGTAAATAAATAAAACTATTGGAATATAGATTGTGAATGAGTAGTGAAAAATCAATGTATGCTGAAAATTATTGATAATAAATATCCTGAAGGATATTAATAATAAATATTCATAATCAATTAGAAGTGATTATATGAGACAAAGCAACAATATTACACCAAAAATAGTGACATAGGTGTGTGCAAAATATTATAAAGTGACTTGTGCGGCTTGTCTGAAGTTTTCAATCACCAACTGGACAAAAGGCTTACCGACTTTCGTGGACTCAGTAGGCTTATGCCGTGTGAGTCAAACGTGCTGAATGGTGTTTAGACTACACCTAGATGAGCAGCTGTTCCAGGATTATGATGCAGTGAAGACCACGGATAAATGCAGACAGTGGACGCTCAATGGAAGCCCAAGGTGGGGGTGGTGGAAGGTGTACAGTGTAGTTCATCCCCAGCAGTATTACCAGCAAAAAAGGAATGAGGCCATATAGTGTAATACCGTATAGGCTAATAAAATTTATTTTTAAAAAAAAATGGCCCCCCCCCCCAGATGATGCCTCTATAAGGCGAAACATGTCGGGAGACTAATTTGCTGATGCCACTGCTGCCAACTCTTTCCATATATGAAAAAGAAAAATTGGCTGCGCTGAAATGATAAGGATCAGTTAGCCCACCAACTTCGTGATGTGTTGGAATTGTTTCTACTTTAGTGTTAGTGTGTGACTAAGTAAAAAAATTTTTTAAGCTAACTCAATCTGGACTATATGTCCACCACTCAGTGACAAGTGTAAAATATTACAAATACAAGATACAATATACAGATTATAATATCGTGAACATATAACAGTGAATAAAAGTTTAGTGAGATATCATAGAGAACAACAGAGGTCCAAGTAAGGACAGATAACGTTTTGCAAGGAAATGTTCAATTCATGCAGAAGAGTCCACCACAAAGTTTAGGGTTATGTTAGTAACAGTTCACAGTGTTGTAACACCTGGCACACACGAAACGAGTGATAAGATAGCCAAAGTAAAAATCCTCCACCGAAAGGCAAAAATGGCAGCTTACCAGCTGGTCTGGTCTCTGTGTTAAGAGAGACCAGATAGGCAAATGGCATACACCCCTGCCTGGGTCTTTATCCGAACTCCTCTAGATAGCAATCGCCAGGTTTTTCAGTTAAAATGGATCTTTCCCTGGGGTCACTTGACTCTCAATCAGAGGAGATTTTACCATGAAAGAGAAAGGGACACCATGGCGCAATAAAGTTTTTTACCCTTTGTTTATTAAAAAATTCTCTAAAAGTAGCACACTCACATGTATATAACAATATCAAAGCGGTTTGGTTTAAAATTAGTCGAGCCGGCCGGCTCTCTTACTTGCTGCCCGTCGCTTCCTGGGATAGACGGGAGAAAGGAGGTGACGTCAGCACGCCGCTCACCCTACGCCGTTTCGTCAAAAGATGACGTCTTCCTGGGGCACTAAGGAAGATGTCATCTTTTGACGAAACACTCCCTTTTCGTGCAGCGGACACCTGAATTACAGCGGCGGGGGGGGGGGGTGTTTTTTTGGAAGCAGCTGATTAGAGCGCAATGCTATGTGTTCTCTGTTCACTCAGCTATGTGTTAGCAAAGCGAAGGAATTTGCTTTGCTAACGCTGAAACGCCTCTCAGACAATCAGGTGCTCGGGTCTGTTACCTGTCACCTGATTGGCTGAAACGTCAGGCGCTGTGATTGGACGCCTGATTGAGAGGACGGAAGAAGACATCGAGGAGCATGCAGGACACCGCCGCTGACCCGCTGCGAGACAGGTAAATGCTGGGCGATGCACACTGGCAGCATTTGATGGGGCACAGTAGCGGCAATTGATGGGCACACTGGCAGCATTTAATGGGGCACAGTAGCGGCAATTGATGGGCACACTGGCAGCAATTGATGAGAATTGATGGGCACACTGGCAGCAATTGATGAGCACAGTGGCAGCACTTGATGGGTACAGTAGCTGTGTTTGATGGGTACAGTGGCTGCATTTGATGTGCACAGTGACAGCGTTTGATAGGCACATTGGCAGCGTTTGATGGGCACAGTAGCTGAGTTTGATGGCACAGTGGCTGCAATTGATGTTTTTTTTTTTTTTCAGTTTGTTTGCGCTTCCCCAAAAATTTGGAGCACCAGCTGCCACTGACCACTACACATCCATGACAGCATTTGATGGGCACAGTGGCTGCGTTTGATGGGCATAGTGGCTGCGTTTGTGGGCACAGTGGCTGCGTTTGTGGGCACAGTGGCTGCGTTTGATGGGCACAGTGGCAACATTTGATGGGCACAGTGGCTGCATTTGATGGGCACAGTGGCTGCTTTTGATGGCACAGTTGCTGCTTTTGATGGGCACAGTTGCAGCATTTGATGGGCACAGTGGCAGCATTTGATGGCACAGTGGCTGCGTTTGATGGCACAGTGGCTGCAATTGATGTTTTTTTTTTTCGTTTGTTTGCGCCCCCCAAAAATTTTGAGCACCAGCCGCCACTGACCACTGCACATCCATGACAGCATTTGATGGCACAGTGGCTGCGTTTGATGGCACAGTGGCAGCATTTGATTGCACAGTGGCTGCAATTGATGCACAGTGGCTGCAATTGATGTTTTTTTTTTTTTTTCAGTTTGTTTTGCCCCCCCCCCACAAAAATTTGGAGCACCAGCTTCCACTGACCACTACACATCCATGATAGCATTTGATGGGCATAGTGGCTGCGTTTGATTGGCACAGTGGCTGTGTTTGATGGACACAGTGGCTGCGTTTGATGGCAGAGTGGCTGCAATTAATGTTTTTTTTATTTTCGTTTGTTTGCGCCCCCCCCCCCCCCCCAAATTTTGAGCACCAGCAGCCACTGACCACTACACATCCCACCCCCAATTCTTGAAACTCTACAACAAAACTACTCCTATCATTGGTGCCCACACTCCCTCAAGTACTTAGGGATAAACCTAACCTCCTCCTATCCCACCCTTTATCAGGCCAACTTCTCCCCACTCTTCCATGACATTGACCGACTCTTGGGACAGTGGGGTGCCTTTCCCCTCTCTCTCGCTTGGGTTGAATCAATGTCCTGAAGATGTCTATCCTACCAAGACTCCTATATCTGTTTGAAACCCTACCAGTCCCTATGCCTATATCACAGCTTAAAGCTACACAGAGATCATTTCTTAACTTCATTTGGCATAATAAAGCTCATCGAATAGCCAGTTCGATAATGCTAGTCCCCCTGCTCTAGAGGTGGTATGGGAGCCCCGGACCTTATCAAATATTATTTTGCCACCCATCTCAAACCGATTATTACATGGTCCACTAGAATTTCAAATAGTATTTGGTCAGAGATAGAAATAGCAAACCCGGTTCAGTTTGGGGTGAAGGAACTTGACTGGCCTGCAGGCCTGAGTCCTGACCTCAACACGATAGAACACATTTGGGATGAATTTGAGACTGCAAACCAGGCCTTCTCGTCCAACATCAGTGCCTGACCTCGCAAATGCACTTCTGGAAGAATGGATAAACATTCCCATAGACACACTCCTAAACCTTGTGGACGGCCTTCCCAGAAGAGTTGAAACTGTTGTAGCTGCAAAGGGTGGGCCAACTCAATATTGAATCCTACGGACTAAGACTGGGATGTCATTAAAGTTCATGGTGTGTAAAGGCAGGCGTTCCAAGGGCTTTAAGCAGCAAAAATGTGAGGAATGATTAGGAAAGGGATCATTCTACACATAATAAATGTATGCTTTAGATACAGGGTACAATGATCATATATCTATTGTTGAAAAAACTCAGATATCTTCAATCTAATGACAAAGTTCTGAATAAAAGTGATTATATCAATCTTAATTACATTTCCATGTACTGAATGGATTGAATTAATTTAGTTATTATTGAATAATTGGAGAAAATAAGGGCTTTTTTCTTAATTCACACCAGGGAGTCCAAATGTTTAGTTTTGTGATCTCCATTTATCTTCCAGTAGCTTCCCTCTACATTAATTATGATTTCTTTTGAAAGAACGTGTTCTTTGATTGAAGGCTCTTTTTTGTGCTTTCAAAAGCCTCCAGTATTACAGGTTTAGCCGCATTTTAGATGTAAGTATGAAGTAAATGTGTGCCAAGTTTGTAGAATCCTAAAGCTTTAGCCCAGTCTTGTCTCCCACCCGCTCTATTGGTCCCGAAGAGTGAAGTGGTTAGCTTTACAGGTCAATGGGAAGCTCTGAGAGGTAGTCAAGCGTATCTGTCTTTAGTGAGGATGAGATTAGTATAGTAGAGATCCTTGGGTTTCAGAACTCCTGATGCCGCGTACACACGGTCGGAATTTCGGCCAGCAAAAGACAGATGAGAGCTTTTCATTGGAAAATGCGACAGTGTGTAGGCTCCATCGGACTTTTGCTGGCGAAATGTCAGCCAGCAAAGGATTGAGAGCATGTTCTCAATTTTTCCGATGAAAAAAGTTTCTATCGGAAATTCCGTTCCTGTGTATGCAATTTCCGACGCGCAAAATTCCGACGCATGCTCGGAAACAATTCAACGCATGCTCGCAAGCATTAACCGCTTAACCACTTCAGCCCCGGACCAATTGGCAGCCAAAGGACCAGGACCGTCGGAATTTGGTGTGACCGTGTGTATGCAAGACAGTTTGAGCTGAATTCCATCGGATTTCCGTAAAAAAAAACCTTCAGACTTAATTCCGATGGCAAAACCAGTGGTGTGTACGCGGAGAGTAAGCAGGTATATAGGGCTGGGATGTTGCCAAACATTTTTATTTATTTTTTGGTAAACAATGCCTTGGGCTCAGTGAGCAATGGGAGTAAAAAAAAATTAAAAAAAATTACATAGCACCTGTGGTCAGTAGGAGGAGGGATAATGCCTCATAATTGGTTAATGAGAGGAATGGTGCCCCATTGTTGGTCTTAGTAGAAGGCATAGTGTCCCATCATTAGTGTCAGTGGAAGAAAATATGCCCCACTGTTGGTGTCAGTGGAAACAAGGGCTGGGTAAAGGCAAGTATGAGCAGAATCTATAGTTCCAGGCAGTGTTAATTACGTAGCCGAAACTATTTTCGTCAACAAAATTAACTCTATTTTAGTCAACTAAAATAGGACTAATGCCCTGTACACACGATAGGATTTTCCGACAACAAAATCCATTTGATTTTTTTCCGACGGATGTTGGCTCAAACTTGCATAGACACGGTCACACAAAGTTAGTCGTAAATTCCGAACGTCAAGAACGCGGTGACGTACAACACGTACGACAAGCCGAGAAGAAGTTCAATGGCCAGTGCTGCTCTTCTGCTTGATTCTGAGAATGCGTGGCACTTTGTGAGTCGGAATTGTGTACACAGGTTTAGGAATTTCCGGCAACGGATTTTGTTGTCGGAAAATTTGAGAACCAGATCTCAAATTTTGTGTGACGGAAATTCCTATGGAAAATGTGTGATGGAGCCTACACACGGTCGGAATTTCCGACAACAAGGTCCTATCACACATTTTCCATCTGAAAATCCTATCGTGTGTACGGGGCATTGTACTAAAACAATGCAGATAACTAAAATACGACTAAAATGGCAATTTAGTCAAACGTCTATGACTAAAACGAAATCGTAATTTGACGCCAATATTAACACTGGTTATTTATCACAATGGCTAAATCAGTGTCTGTAGTGCATGTTCAAACCCTAATACCATGAATAATTATTTGATTTTTACTCCAGGAATATATATTGAGTTTGGAAATTCCAGAGAAATGGTTAAATAATGGATTACAATTTAACTAAACCCATTTTAGTCGACTAAAATGTACTGGAGATTTTAGTTGAGTAAAATATGACTACAACTAGAACAATTTAGATGAATAAAATACGACTAAAACTGAAATCAAAATTTGATGTGAAAATGAACACTGGTTCCAGGTACAAGTTAAAAAAAAAAAAGAAAAATCTCTGGGTAACCAGCTAAAGCAATAAATCTAACCTATGAAGTATCAGTGATCGTACAAATTATCTGAGGTGTCCGTATCACAAGCATGACTGGCCAAAATAACAAATCCGTTGGGTGTGGTGATGAGGTTGAGTTTGGGCTTCCAAGTTCATCCAAACCTGGAAGTTAGCTGTGATTGCTGGGTCGATGAGCTGCAGGAAGGAGATTACTTGCCCCACAGCTGACGTACATAAAAGGGCGGGGATTTACCTAATATTGGCACATGGCCATATTAGGCCGATGTTGTTGACCTAATAAGGCTAATAGTTTCATAGTTAGTAAGGTTTAATAAAGACATCAGTCCATCCAGTTCAACCTGAGTGTCTACAATTGTCCCTATCCCTGTACATTGCACACTCACATCGGTCTCTACCCTCAAGGAGCCCACAATCCAAGGTCCCCATTCATATACTAGGGCCAATTTTTGGACAGAAGCCAATTAACCCTCCTGCATGTCTTTGGCTAAGTGGCCATAAAAGGTCAATGACATAGGCCTAATATGGCCATGTGCCCGTATTTGGTTAATAATTAGTAGACATGTGCAATTCGTTTAGTTACGAATTTGTTCTCCGTTCAAATCCGTTATATTCGTTCATTCGTTATCGTACGAATGAACGGATGGTTTACTAAAAATTCTAACAAATAACGAACTATCGAAAAGAACGAATATGAAAAACAACGAAAATACGAAATAATTAAATAAGAAACTACGAAAGAATGAAAATCCGAAAAACGAAAACAGAAACAACGAAAATACCGAACAAAGATTCAAAAATAACGAAAATCTAAATGAACGAAAAAAAAAAATCGAAATTACAAATATTCGGAAAAAGGAAATCAAAACAACGAAAATACGAAATAACAAAAATTCTGCTGATCGAGAAATCGAAAGAACGAATATTAGTTCTGATTCTGAAATATTCCATCCAGAGTCCAGATAGGGTGTGGTTGGGTCGGAGGCACTGTGTTTTGGTGGATTTGTGAGTTAGGTTCTGACTTGTGAGAGAGAAATTCTTTGTTTCTTAAACATGTAAATAGCATACACATTACGTAAAATTGCGAATTATGCTCCGATTACGAAAGTACGAATAAATCAATCTTACGAAAGTACAAATGTAACTAAATCTACGAAAATACGAATTTCGAATCAACGAAAATTAGATTAACGGAAATACGAATCTTTTTAAATCAACGAAAATATAGCTCTTCCGAAAATACGAATGCGTCCGAATACGAAATATAACAAAAATACGAAAATACGAATTTCGAAGAAACGAAAATGAGACTAACGGAAAAACAAATCAACGTAAAAATAACTCTTACGAAAATCCGAACGAGTCCGAATACGAACAGCGACGACTTACGAAATTACGAATCGTTACAAATCAACAGAAACGAACAGAAACGAAACTAAACTAAACAAATTTTTCTATTGAGCACATGTCTAATAATTAGGCCATATTAGATCAATGGTGTCATGAGCATCCTCGCCCCTTCATATAAGTGCTCCTGCAGGGTAGGGAGTCTCCCAGCCGCAGCTCATTGGACTAACAATGACAGCTAACCCCCAGGTTCGGACTGATCTCAAGCTCATTCCTAGTAGGGAGATGAAACAGAAAACACGTATTTGACCTTTGTATTTAGTTGTCTGCCTAAAGTTTTAATAAGACACCATCGCCTGAGTAACCATGCCTTCTGATAACCTGTCACCGCAGCACAGCATACATACCCATCCACACTCCCTGGTGACATCACTCTGTCAGTGCTGCGGTCCTTACCGCGCTCCAGCACCACCACAGCCTCTTGGCTTCTCCCTGGAGACTTCTGCCCGGCTTCTTCCATGTGGCAACGGACCCTGGCGGCCCCTCATACTGGACATGCAGCGTGTGTCCTCCTGGATTTACTTTTATGATGAGCCTGTTTTTAATGCACCAAATGTGAGTTGCCCCCTGCCTTTTATTTAACAATAAGTACCTATGATGTCTGCACTTAGAGGCGCTTTTCTCTCTTTTCTCCCCTGCTTGTCTACATAAAGCCTGCTTCTACTCCTGTGAAGTAGCTTGCCATAGCGCTTGGACATCTCTCCATAGGCTCTACTAACTTGCTAATGCTACACATCACTACTTGCATGGACTATTCTCACGAGCTCTTACAAATTTTTTTGGACACTTTCCCATGGACTCTGACTATATTGCTCATAGTATGGAAGGTCCATTTTAGCCTGTGCCTATCTCCCTGCTCTATTCATATCGTGTTTTTTTCTAAATCCCCTAGGGTCCCAAATGTCGCGTACACACGAGCGGATTTTCCATCTGAAAAATCTTGGATGTTTTTGTCTGACGGAATTCCGCTCAAGCTTGGCTTGCATACACACGGTCACACAAAAGTTCACTGAACTTTCGACCGCCAAGAACGCGGTGACGTACAACACTACGACGAGCCGAGAAAATGAAGTTCAATGCTTCCGAGCATGCGTCAAATTGTTTCCGAGCATGCGTCGGATTGTTTCGAGCATGCGTAGGACTTTTGCGCGTCTGAATTGCTACAGATGATCGGAATTTCCGATCAGAACTTTTTCCGACAGAAAAATTAAGAACCTGCTCTCAATCTTTTGCTGGCCAGCCTCTCCCCACAGCAATAGATCACTATCGGAGGTGATCGGGGTTAGGATCTGGTCTGCAAAACATCAAACATTAGCAAACGCAATGTCTATCAGATTTTTAGCAATCATAGACCTATGAAACAAGTTGCCGTTGTCATTTGTGCCCTTGTCAACCTAACTGATTCTTATTCCAATGTTATGCTAACAATTTACACAAACAGTTTTTTTCCCCTGTGTGTGTTGCAATTTAGCATTGAAAGAGAAATAAAGCACTCCTAAAGTAAAACGCCTACATTCACTTTGAGTTTTACTATTCTGCCCCATTAAAAAAAAAGTCGCCCTAATGTGATATTTCAATCTGCAGACTTTGTTGATTATATCTTGCAGTAAATATATAGCAGCGTACAAATTATGTAAATGATGCATGGGGAAAAATTGCAGGAAAATGCAGTTCATTTTTTATTTGCTCCCTTCAAAAACCAAGGAAATAACATCTATGTACCAAGTTAAAGTCCTAAAAAGTATGATGTATAAAAAGTTAGGGTGGACTATAAAAAGCAACAGATGTAAATGATGTGTGGAACCCTTGCCTGAACAGAAACAAACCCTTTTGCCCAGTACACACAATCGGAAATTCCGCCAGCAAAAGTCCGATCGTGACATCATCTGCCGCCCTCTCCAACTCTTTTTGTGCCAACTCCATTTATTTATTGGCTAAACATCAGTGGTGCTCCTACCCTGGGACTGGCAAATCAACGTTTCTTTGGACAATTATACTCAAACCATTCCATGGTCTGACTCTATTCCATAAATTAGGGGATGTGATTTGGCATTCATCAATGTCACTGAATGATGGAGAAGGAGCTCCATGCTGAAAAAGTCATGAGTGCCTTCATTTTTTATGTGGCTTTCACATTTTTATATTTATGCTCCTCCATAATTTTGTCTTTGTATTAAATGTAGAGATCTGCAGATTAGCCACTAGAAGTAGGGAGATTTAGACACTACAATGCCTAACTGCTTCAAGACAAATTGAACTATAGATACTGTGTCCAAAAAAAAAAAAAACAGAGGGCAAAGGACTAGTTTTCTGTGGTCTCTCTGTAGCTGATCTTTCCCTATTACTGACTTACCATAGCTCCCAACTGTCCCTGATTTTGAGGGACTGTCCCTGATTTGGATCAATGTCCCTCTTGACTCCTCATTTGTCCCTCATTTTGGTCTGATCCTCATAGTTGTATATAAAATGTACTTTTTATCTTTCAAAAAGTGTTTCCCAGCGCTAAACCTTTCATCCAATTTCTAAACTGCTGCATTTGTAAATTTTAAGAGCCAATATAAAGGAATAGTAGTGGTGTAAAAAAAAGTCCTTGTGGATTTAATTAAGCTTTTCTTTTGGTTAATTTTCCTTTAAGGGGGTGTGGCAGGCGGGTGTGTCCTTTGCCTTAATACGTTTGTTAGTAGGTGTCCCTCATTCCCATCTCCAAATGTTGGGAGGTATGATTTACCATGCCTTATTCTGCACTGTGTCTGTATATGGAAGTGGCCATCTTGGTAGAGGCAGGGCTTTACTTCCCTATGTCAGAGTCTCCAGCAAGGAGAACAGTGATCAGCTAAATAGTGACATCACCAAATCTCCTGTGATTAGCAGCGTGCCAAGGCACACTCACATATCAGGACACCTTATATGGAAGTGGCCATCTTGGTAGAGGTAGGGCTTTACTTCCCTATGTCAGAGTCTCCAGCAAGGAGAACAGTGGTCAGCTAAATAGTGACATCACCAAACTCCTGTGATTAGCAGTGTGCCAAGGCACATTCACATATCAGGACACCTTATATGGAAGTGGACATCTTGGTAGAAGCAGGGCTTTACTTCCCCATGTCAGAGTCTCCAGCAAGGAGAACAGTGGTCAGCTAAATAGTGACATCACCAAATCTCCTGTGATTAGCA
Source organism: Lithobates sylvaticus (assembly GCA_028564925.1). Lineage (NCBI taxonomy): Eukaryota > Metazoa > Chordata > Amphibia > Anura > Ranidae > Lithobates > Lithobates sylvaticus. Next base: position 735,715,951 of record CM053026.1, on the reverse strand, counting down.
GCGTGCCTAGGCACACTCACATATCAGGACACCTTATATGGAAGTGGCCATCTTGGTAGAGGTAGGGCTTTACTTCCCTATGTCAGAGTCTCCAGCAAGGAGAACAGTGGTCAGCTAAATAGTGACATCACCAAATCTCCTGTGATTAGCAGCGTGCCTAGGCACACTCACATATCAGGACACCTTATATGGAAGTTGCCATCTTGGTAGAGGTAGGGCTTTACTTCCCTATGTCAGAGTCTCCAGCAAGGAGAACAGTGGTCAGCTAAACAGTGACATCACCAAATCTCATTTGATTAGCAGCGTGCGTAGGCAAACTCACATATCAGGACGTTTACTGGTATTTTTCGTGAGAAATTCCAGACAAATCCACGTTTTTTGTATGGCTTAGGCACAATTAGCATATCTACATGTTAAAAAAAGTGGATACCAATCTGCGCAATCTTGTGAAATAAAGTAGTGTATATATTAAATAATTATTAATAGCTGCGATCACTAACAAGTGTTCTCACTTCACTTAAAAGGTGCAATTAATCAATAAACAGTGCTGCGCTATAAATCAAAAACAATCAATAATGTTAGAAGTGTAACAAAAAAATGGTAATCAATAAACATACTGTATATTGCTGAAAGTTCATATATAAAATCTGCGACTGATTGAAGTGAATTTGAAAAATCAATATATCAACGGTGCAAAAATACAAAGTGCTTGTGCTCTCCTCCAGCAGTCTCACAGGCTGCTCACCTCACATCTGAATAAAATCAGCAGCGTTCCCCTCTGGGGATAGTAGAGAAGGCTGGCGTGGTGCTGGTAATCTCTTTCCTCCTCCAAATCGCCTATTCCCATTGGATAAAACCCAGATAATCTCACCAAATAGGATGGATATGCAAAAGAAGGAAGGCAGAATCTAGTGCTCTCCGTTTAAAATGTTTAATTATATATAAAAAAGGTAAAGTATACAACTCACAAAAATGACACTGTAAGAGGCTCCATCTTCACTCAGACCAGACTGATTCCAGGTGTCACTCTCAGGTCTTCCTTCCACGCTTCCTTGCAGGCCTTTTTTATAATATAATTAAACATTTTAAACGGAGAGCACTAGGTTCTGCCTTCCTTCTGTTGATATGTCAAACACGTTTTTGCATATCCATCCTATTTGGTGAGCAACCTATGAGAATGCTGGAGGAGAGGGGGAGAGTCCAATACAAGCACTTTGGATTTTTGCACAGTTGAGATATTGAATTTTTCAAATTCACTTATATCAATCACAGAAATACGCACTCCTCAGGCTGCCAATTTTCTTTCTAATATCATCAACAGTTGCCGTGGGGAACCTTGGCTTGACAAATTCCACAAGTTCCTCCAGGGCTGCGTGCCTCTTTGGTTTGGTGGTGTAATGTGGGTGTATACCCTGCCACAATATGGGAAAATCACTGTATTTGGCAATGAAGAGGGGGAGAAAACTCATGTCGTTGAATCCCTTCATATCAATCTCTGCAAGACACAACAACACACAAAACCCTCAAAATTCTGTCAGGCTAAACTCTCCTAATCTTCTCCATAAAGAAGCCTCAAGTTCAAATCAGTCTAGGCTAGTTATGTACCAACGTTAAATTGTACCTTCGTTTATAGCGATCGTCTCGTGTGAGTTTTCTCTCCCCTCGTCTCCCAGATCGTGGCTACGACACAGGCGTGTGACGTTTTATATACACTGCGCATGCTTCAAACTCCGCCCGCCCCTGACGATCTTTCTCGTCTATTCCCCACCCCTTCTCTTTACGGCGTAGTGGGGAGAGCACATGGCGGGGACACAGCAGGTGCGCCACAAATATCCCACCAACGAGGAGGAGGACGAGGAAAGTCCGGAGGCAGAAACGTCCCGATCCCGGAACCTGAAATTCAAGGCCTCCAATATGTCATTTGGAGAAATGTTGGAGATGGTTGACATATTAAAGAGGAGCGACTATGATGGGAAGTATGGGCCTTACCTCAACCCCAATGTCCGCAAGGCCAAGATCATGTCTAAAGTTGTGAGGAGGCTGTACAATAATTTTGGGGTACAACGATCCAAGGAGCAACTCAGGAAACGCTGGTCAGACCTGAAACTGAGGGAGGCCGATCAGTACAGAAAGATCAAGAGAATTCTTCAAAAAAGTAAGTAGTTGTGTTTTGTGTTTGATTTCTTGCTTGCATACTGCTCCATTGTGTTTTGATTTTTACCAAGTTGTACATTCCAAAATGGCCACTTTCAGGTTCGTCTGTGCATTCGATCGTACTCAGCCTCGATCTTTCTGCCACTGTCATGGTCGTGTGTGTGTGCATTCGATCGTACGCAACCTCGATCGTTCGGCCACTTATAATACGATGTTTGGTGTTTTTTTGGGGAAAGGAAGTTTGTTCTCACTAGAAATGTCATCAAGAATGTAAAGCCAATTTATTCAATGTAAAGGAGAGGTCACTCAGTAGCTGTTTACCCATCTGGACTCTAGAGCACTAGTGCTGGGACACCAAACCCCCTTTTTATTATGCTTTTCCACACATGTGCTCCAGTGGATACTAGAGGGGGGGTCTCCATCACACAAACTTCTACCAAAAAGCTAGTCAGTTTAGCACCTTTACAAAGTGACTTCATTCATGTAGTTGACATTTGTAACTGGCCAAACTAAAATAGTGTCCGTCACTTTCAAGCAATGTTTGTCACTTCCTATTTCTGCCCTCAATAGCTTGTGTTGCTAAATCTTCCTTTTGGACATTCTCATAGGGGAGCGAAAACTTGGGCCGTCTGAGGAAACCCCCAAACCAACACCTCCCAAAAAAGTGGAAAGAGCAGAAGCAGAGGAGGAGGAGGAGGAAGGAGAGATCATCGAACTTGGAGAAATTGTCACCACAACAGGTGAGTGTGGGAGAACACAGCTACTGGTAAGCTAATCCATGTATGGCTGCCTCATTTCCAACACCCCATTTTTTTTGTTTGTGGTTTTTAGGTGACGTGGATGTTGTGGAAGAAAAATCGCACTTTACCACAGAGAGTGCCCACGTACTCATCGGAGAGATAATGGTCTGCAATCGAGATCTAGATTACATAAAGCAAAACATCAATGATGTTCAACAAAAATTGAAGAACATCATTGATGTTTTAGGAAAAATATGAAAAAGCACCAAGTAATTTACACACATTTGTGCCAGCTTCTGAACACATTTGCAACTTAAAAACTGTGTGAAATTTGGAACATGCACACATTGTGTCCACATGTGCTAGCTCCCATCATGGTGGATGAATGGCAACGTTTTTTTGGGGGTGCAAACACTTTACGAACTACGAAAGTGGTTGTGGTGAAGGGGTTGCACCCCCAAAAAACGTCCATTCATCCCCATGATGGAAAATGGCACTTTTGAAGCTTCTAGGCATGTGTTTTACCATCTAATGACCATTTTCAGAACCAAATTGTGTGCATGTTCCAAATTTCCACTTTTCGGGGGTGACCCCCCCATGTGATGAAGGCAAGATCAAACACACTTTGAACATATAGTCATGTCTGATCTTGTCTTCACTTTACAAAGTTGAACTTTCCTACTTCATAGGTTCTGCTTAGCTCCATGCCTGGTTTTACCAATTGCGTAATCTTTGTAAATAATGTTGTAAATAACCAAGATGTTGTCAGTTTTGGCGTGAAGATTGTAAACGCACTTGTGAATGTTTTCCAAGTAAACTTTTTTACTTTTCAAAATGTGTGGCTTCCTTATTTAACTAAAACAATGCATTATGTATGTAAAATGTAAAGGATATGGGGGGCAATGGGTGTTATTTACTAAAGGCAAATCCACTTTGCACTGCAATTTCCTTTCCCAGGGAACTTTTTCAATGCACTTGTAGAGCATAGCGGATTTGACTTATGTAAATGACACCCACAGTGCTTGTACGAAAACACGGAGCACAGCATTTTGGAGAATACACACATGTCAGACCTGGTGCTGAAAAGGAGTATTTTGGGTGTCAGTTATGCAGGACAAACCTTCTCTAGACCAAAGATTAGGTAGCAAACACACATGAGAATAATCTTTTGGGAAGAAGAGACTGTTACCTCCTTTTGCCCAGAAGTGCATTACCACTGTCGAAGGCAAAGGGAAAAAATGACAAAGTAAAATAAGCTAAAAAGAAGACTGAAATGACAAGAAATCAGAGGTTGTTTAAAATATCAGATTTATTAAAAAATGCCTCTCACACATCGTCAGGCAGAGCAATGGCCCCCCTACCCACAAAGTATTCCATATATTGGTCCCGGACCACGCGGGCATTGAGAGGGGGCAAGCCTGGACGTGCCACTCGAAGGGCTGTGAGGTCCGCATTTGGAGGGCCCTCCACATCTGGGCCAACGGGCACCACATAGTTCCTGTTATGTCTTTTGAGGAAGTTGTGCAATATGCAACAGGCAAGAACTATGTGGTTCAGTTTGTATTCCGCCAAGTTAAATGCCGTCAGGAACAGGCGGAAGCGGCTGGCCAGGATGCCAAAAGCGTTCTCCACCACTCTTCTGGCTCTGGACAGCCTGTAGTTGAAGACCCTCTGGTCCGGGGTGAGGGTCCTCATCGGGAACGGCCTCATCACATGGGGAGTCAGCGCAAACGCTTCATCTGCGACAAAGACGAAGGGGAGTCCTTCGGCATTCTCCTCTGGAGGTGGCAAGCACAGACTGCCACTTTGGAGACGCCAGTAGAACTCCGTGTGCGTAATGGCCCCACCATCCGATATCCGGCCGTTCATCCCCACGTCCACATACATAAACTCGTATGTTGCCGACACCACCGCCAACATCACTACACTATTAAACCCTTTATAATTATAATAGTAGGACCCCGAGTTGGGCGGTGGGACGATGCGGACGTGTTTCCCATCAATTGCCCCTCCGCAGTTAGGAAAGTCCCAACGGCTGGCAAAGTGGGAGGCCACAGTCTGCCATTCCTGTGGCGTGGAAGGGAACTGTGGAGTGAAACAAGAAAAAAAAATTAGTCACTTTGCACCTAAACATTGCAAGCAGATTAGACAATCAACATCTTGGAACAAGAGCATTGTATAAAATTGGAGGCTGGAAAGTATTTACACAGAAAAGTAGAGGCTCCCCTTCACAGATTACTCACCCCCCCATCAATCCCCCCACTTCTGATGGGACATTGGCAATAACTAGGGTTTTGGGGGGGGGGGGGGGTGGTGGACAGGTAACCCTCTGCACTTCATTGATTGGCAAATGGCTCAATAATGTGGGCTAGTTTGGCCAGACCCTCTGTACTTAACACTATTGGCAGGCCACAGGAAAGATCAAATAACATTTCCCCCCCCCCCAAAAAAGGCAGGCACAGTGTGACATTATTAAATTACCAAGCAAGCTAATAGGAGGGAAAGAAGACAAAAAATTAGGAAATGGAATGTATGGAGGCAGCCCCTTGCACTACATGCTTTGCTGAATTCATCCCTAAAGATGCGCACTATAAAGAGGTAGGTATATAGTGTGTATTGACCTTGGGAAAGCCAGCAGATAAAGGATTGGTACCATCTGACAGAGCAGTTGGGGGAGGGGGTTCCTAATGAGTTTGCCCCCCCCCCCAAAAGAAAAAAAAAAAAAAAAAAGGGGGCTCTACATGAAGTAAACCACACAGCAAACATGTGTGCATATTTTAGGGGTGTTTGGGGGCAAACAATACTATGCAGCAGACAAAAGACATTGCTTAAGTGAGTAGGCCATAGGTGTCTATTGGGGCAGAAGAGCATGCTGGTGAGGTAAGTGAAGGGAAAAATGCATGAAGGAGAAAAGGGGCACAGCATATTAGAACATATTGCAATCATGGTAATTAGGGAAGGAGGTCAAAAATACAAGTCATTAGCAAACAGAGCATACATAGAAGGGAATAGTAAAGTAGAAATGTTACCTTAATATAGTCCTCCTGCAGGACCTGAATGATGGCAGAACAGGTCTCTGGAATAATGATTCCCAGGGCCTGGGGAGAGATACCTGAAGAGAACTTCAAATCCTGAAGACTTCTCCCTGTCGCCAAGTACCTCAACGTGGCAACAAGCCTCTGCTCCGGAGTAATGGCTTGTCTCATGCAGGTATCCTGCCGGCTGATAAAGGGGGTCAGCAAAGCCAAAAGACGGTGAAAATCGGGGTCCGTCATCCTGAGAAAGTTCCTGAAATCATCAGGATTATTCTCCCGGATCTCACGAAGCAAAGGCATGTGCGAGAACTGTCACGCTGAAGCAACCAATTCTTGGTCCACATACTCCTCATCACTCTGTTCATGGACGGGTCTTGGGTCAAAGCTAAAAGCCCGACACCAATTCCGCGTACAGCACGAACTCGGCGACGAGTACGCACGGGAAACATCGCTCAGAAGGTCACAAAAGGTCGGCTGGTCAGAACGGACAAACAGAAAGCACCGACAAACAGCAAGGCCTGAAAGAACGAAGTGAATACCAGCAACGAGCAGACAATAAGCAGTGCAAATCAAAGCGTCCTATATCAAGATATAGGCCGCAATGACCAACAAATGCGAACTGACTACACGCACTAATAAACAGATACGCACGACAAGCACAAACTGAAGAGCAGTAACGATCTGAGTCAGAAAACTGAGAAGCGCGAATCTTAAGTCACCAAACTTCCACTAACTCTCGATAAACACGGGATCAGCAGAAGGAGCCCAACGGGTGCCTGACGTGGTGCTGAACTTCCCTTTTGTAATCTCGTGGACGACGACTTACGTCACGACGTTCTTCCGGACCGGATATTCCGACAACGTAGTCCGACCGTGTGTACGCAACGCCAACATCGGACAAAGTACGTCGGACAAAGTCCGACCGACCTTGTCCGCGGATTGTCCGAGCGTGTGTATGGGGCTTAAGCCGTGCAAGCTGAAAACACATCTCACACACAATAGGTTTGTTGTATAGAGTTGTATACTTTACCTTTTTTTATATATAATTAAACATTTTTAAATGGAGAGCACTAGGTTCTGCCTTCCTTCTTTTGCATATCCATCCTATTTGGTGAGCAGCCTGTGAGAATGCTGGAGGAGAGCACAAGCACTTTGGATTTTTGCACCGTTGATATATTGATTTTTCAAATTCACTTGAATCAATCACAGATTTTATATATGAACTTTATATATGAACTTTCAGCAATATATATTTATTGATTACCATTTTTAGTTATACTTGTACCATAATTGATTGTTTTTAAAATATAGCGCAGCACTGTTTATTGATTATTTATATCTAAACGTTACCCAGAACAAAGAAAACATTTACATATGACATTTGGTCCACTTTAACAGCTGTTAAGTCATCAGACATGCAGGTTATTTTCAAAGAGATGGCTGACTCATACACTTGCATTGTAAGAAGGAGTAGGAAGAATGACTGCTATGTAGCCCTGCAAAGCAAGAATCAGAGCTTGTATATGTAATTGGGAAAAATAACTGCCCCATATAAATATCATTACAAAACATAAAAACTATTTATTTTTTTATTGGCACACTCTGATTATGTATATCAAGTCAATCCCTGATTTGGAGCGACTGTCCCTGATTTGGAGCAATGTCCCTCTGTCCCTCATTCCTCCTCATTTGTCCCTCATTTTGGTCTGATTTATATAGATGTATATAAAATGCACTTTTTATCTTTCCAAAATTGTTTCCCAGTGCTAAACCTTTCATTAAAATTTCTAAAACTGCTGCATTTGTAAATATCCAAAACCAGTATAAAGGAGAGTCTCGGAAATACTCGGGGACAGCTCGGCTGAACTCGGAAGTCCTCGGAAAGGCTCGGAAATACTCGGGAATGGAGTATTTGTGAGTGTTTCTGAGTATTTCTGAGTGCTTCTGAGTACGGCTCCGAACCGTTTCGGGTGTCCCCGGCGCCCCCGCACCTCTGGCCAAATGCGGTACTGCATCCCCCATTAGCTTGAATTCTGCTCGTTTTGCGAGACAACACTCACAAACCGAGTCAGATTTTTTTTTTTTTAAAGTTGCTCATCTTTCAAAACGCTCGTTAACCGCGTTCCTCGTTAACCAAGGTTCCACTGTATGTGCATTTAACATGTTTAATTATTTTATTCACCTGTAAAAGCCTTCATTGTGTAAGCATTCAAAAGCCCTGAGCCCGCCATCTTGGATGTGATAAATCTAAGAATAAAGCACCACACCAATAATTACTTGCCCAGGTTTAGATCTATTCCAGTATGAATTTGGTTAATTTGGGTGGAGCCAATGCTCAAAATCACCCCTTCATCAGGGTTTTAAATTCTTAGATCCAGTCTTTTACAAGGAGACCATGGAAATCTTCTAACGTAAAAGGTCTGCCAGCTTGAATCTAGACACCCTGGTCCAAATATAATTATAAAGTCCTCTATCCATAGGACAACCTCAGGGTTCCATTGACTCTTCCCTACATCTTGGATGTGATGTCAGCAGCCCCAGCTATATAATAAACAGAAAAATAGCGACAATTTTGAAAAAAACACATTATTTTTTACTTTTTGCTATAATAAATATCCCCCTAAATATATATAAAAAGTTTAGGCCGATACGTATACTTCTACATATTTTTGGTAAAAAAAAAAAATCGCAATAAGCGCTTGATTGGTTTGCGCAAAAGTTATAGCGTTTACAAAATAGGGGATAGTTTTATGGCAATTTTATTATTTTTTTTTTATTAGTAATGGTGGCGATTAGCAATTTTTACCATGTCTGCGACATTATGGCATACAGATCGGACACTTTTGAAGCGATTTTGGGACCATTCACATTTATACAGCGATCAGTGCAAGTAAAAATGCATTGATTACTGTGTAAATGTGACTGGAAGTGAAGGGGTTAACCACTAGGTGGCGCTGTAGGGGTTAAGTGTGTCCTAGGGAGTGATTCTAACTGTGGGGGAGAGGGGCTGTGTGTGACCAACACTGATCACCGCTCCCGATTACAGGGAGTTGTGATCAGTGACACTAGGCAGAATGGGGAAATGCTTGTTTACATCTGCATTTCCCCATTCTTCGTCTCCGTGAGATTTTCGTGGGTATCCCCTTGGACATCAAGTCCGCGGGACCCGCGATCACGCTCGCGAAGCTCCGCCCAGAAACCCGTCTCTTAAAGGGCAACGTACAGGTACGTGATTCTGCGGCAGTATATCTACGTGAGGCGGTCGGGAATCGGTTAAATCTGTCCAAACAAGAGTCTAGTAGATATCCCGGGTATGATGAAGTTTGAAACACAAAATCATAATTTATAATATAATAAATAAATATAAATAATTATAAAAAGTAATAATATAATAATAATAAAATGAATTTGCCCACAATTCACTATCGCTCAATTCTGCAAGTGTTCTAATTTACTATCGCTGTTTTCTAGCTGGTCTAAAACCACTGTTGATGTAAAGGGACACTTTTTGGTTGCTATGGACAATCTCCAGTTTCCAGGCAGAAAGAGCAGTATATATAATATAAAACTGCATGCAGGGCACTGGACAAACCACTGGGGACAAAAGGGATGTGAAATAATTTCATACAGTAATGTAATCTGTAAGATTATAGTGTACTGTATGTATTATGATTTCTCACTTTTTTTGAATTTGCCGTCGGGCCCCGCCCCCGTGCGTCCTGGCGCTCGCAGGGAATTGAGCCCGGCACAGAGAGGCATCGGGCGGAGGACAGAGCCCACGAACACAGCAGGGGGACATCGCAGGATCCTGGGGACAAGGTAAGTCCCGAGTGTGTCTCGGGGGTTACCGCTAATGGTACTGAAATTTAACCCCCGAGCCACACTCTGGAAAACCGCCAGAGAGGTTAAGGGGGCGTACCAAGAGGTGTGTCCTATGCCTGCATACTATTGCTGATAGGTGTCCCTTGTTCCCATCTCAAAAAGTTGGGAGGTATGGGTTTACGGCCTCTGTGAATGCCACTCTGTTGTATTTACCATCGCTCCTCCTGCCGCAGCTACATAAAAGGTTATATAAGTAGGTGAGGGGTGGGTCAGCACAGACAGTGATTAGAAACATCCAGAGATGTAGGAGGGCGATGACAAAAAGGGAGGAGACTGTGCTAGGGAACGCATTATCCACACTGCCAATACGTTTTTGGAAATACAGTGGAACCTCGGATTGTGAGTAACGTGGTTAACGAGCGATTCACAATACGAGCACTGTATTTTTAAAAATCGTAACTCGAATTGCGAATGTTGTCTCGCAAAACGAGCACGATTCAGGTCAAAGCGGTGTGCAGTACCGCTTTTGGCCTGAGGTGGGGGGGGGGGGCGCCCTGGTGCCGAGCAGAGCTGAACGCCACGTTCGGAAACGCTTGGAAAGGCCAGAGTACAGCACGGCTGACCTCGGTAAATCTCGGGTAGGAAGTCTTTCCAAGGTTTGCCGAGGTCAGCCGAAGTGTCCTCAGGCCTTTTCGGCCATTTCCGAGGCTCTCCAGCACCCCCCCCGCCTCTGGTCGCATGCGGTATTGCATCCCATTGAAGTCAATGCAGAACTAATTATTTTAGCTTTCATTGCATTCAATGGGAAAACTCGCTTTGATATGCGAGTGCTTTGGATTACGAGCATTCTCCTGGAACGGATTATGCTCGCAATCCGAGGTTCCACTGTACTTGTTTTTTTCCGTTGGTGACAGGGTCTCTTTAACCAATCATTTCATACGTTTGTTGAAGCATTTTGTGATGGCAGAAATAAATCAGAACAATTTAATCATTTACATTCAACTTTGTTTTGTTGTGTTTAATATCTAATGTCTTTCTTTCCTTGCTAGAAGTACGGTCATTAAGCGTAGAATCCACCGGATGGGCAATCAGAAAACCTTATTATGTTTAGAAAATAAAAAGCTTGACAAAAAGCTAAAAGTACGCTTCAATTTTTTATTTTTTATTTTTTTGCTTGGAAGTTAAAGTGTCATTTGGGTATAAAGGTCCACTTATCTTAAAAAAAAAAAAAAAAAGAAGAAGCGTCCCTTTATATTTTGAGTGCTTTTCAGAGAATGGTTCATAGGGTACAGCCAAGCTTTATACTAGAGATGGTAAAAGCGCTCACCGTTTGATTTGCATAATTGTTTCCTAATTGTACTTGCTGGAGCTGGTCTGACCAGCTGAAATAAAAATCTGTAAATAATATCTCATGCATTGGCAAATATAATTATGTACTAAAGTTACTAGAGGCATTGCCTGGAGCAGACAGTCTTTGCTTTTTCCTGTGAAGAAGTGCATTGTGGGGCAGTGAAATTTGGGAAGTCTTAAAGTACACAGTGAGAAAACACAACCGGATCGTTCTTCTTTTTTTTGTGTAAATAGTTTTTATTAAAGAATAAACGAGTTACAAGCGAAATACAGTATCTTTACAGTATGAGTGAGATATACATTGTCAAGTTATTAACCAGTTGGTATGACAACAAAATGACTTATTCCTCAAAAAGCTGTGGTAAACATTGCTCAATACTTGTAAATATCCCCCGCAGGGGTGACATAGTAAACTTTATAGATATGTAACAGTTAGAGAGGGAGGGATAAGTGAGAGGAAGAGAGAGAGAGAGAGGGGGGAAATAACAGGGGGGGGAGGGGATCCGACCGACACCAGACGCCGCTTAACAATTAAAGCTTTGAGCTAAAGGTTGAGGTACAGATATCATTAAACTTGTTTGGACCAAGTGGTCCAGATATCCCAGTGTTTGGTAAACGTTTTGGAGCTTCCTGATTTGGATGCTATTAGGGCTTCGTAAGCATAATGCGTTCTGGTGTTGGCTATGACCTCCGATACATTCGGTGCAATATTATCTTTCCAGTGCCTGGCTATTAGGTTCCTAGCAACCAGGAGAATATGAGTGATTACAGTCCTAAATTCAACGGGGAATTTATCTATTCCCAAGTTTAACACAGCCAAACTAGGGCTAGGTTTGGTGAGACAACCAGTGATGCTTGAGATTGTGCGAAAAACAGAGTTCCAGTAGCTAGTTAGATGTTTACATGCCCAGAACATGTGGAGCAGATTGCCTACCGCTCCACATCCTCTCCAGCATAGTTGCGAGGGCAGCGCCCCAAATTTATATAATCTGTAAGGCGTGAGGTACCATCTGAGAGCTATCTTTTGAGACAGCTCCCAGTGGTTTACACATTTAGAGGCCTTATATACCGAACTCAAGGAGTGTTGCCATTGCTTATCCGTAAAGGAAGAGCCCAAATCGGCTTCCCATTTTTGATAGTGGAGTGATTTTTTGAAAAGCATTTTGTTCTGGAAGGTGTTGTAAAATAGAGAGATACCTTTGGGGGGAGTCGGTACGGCAGTGAAATAACGCCATATAGCCCTGGGTAGGACCACGTGGCGAGATTTGATCGAGCTGAAAAAATGCACTATTTGAATATATTTGTACTGGTCTGTGGTCGGTAGGTTGAATTTATGTCTGAGTGAGGTAAAGGATAGTAACTCCTCATTTTCGAAGAGGTCGTCGACTGTCGTGATTCCCCTGTCGTGCCACTCTATAGTGTTTAGGTTGGGAACTACATGGGACAGTGTGTGGAGAGGGACTACAATGGGCACAAGGTCATCAGTGTGGGATGAGGCCTTCCCCAGATCCCTCCAGGCCAACAAGGTCGCCTGGATGGAAAGGGGGAGGCTTTTCAGCGAGAGTTGTTTCCAGGAGTCCACCAGGAGTAGCTCTTTCAGGTTGTTTGTAGGGTGAAGGGACTGTTCAATACAGCACCATAGGTGGTCAGGGGAAGGGTTAAACCATTTGGAAAGTTGCGTCAGGGAAGCAGCTCTGAAATAGTCTACAATGTCCACTAATCCCATTCCACCCGCTGATCTGTGTTTAGTCAGTTGGGCCTTGGAACACCTAGGTCTTTTGCCTTTCCAGATGTAAGAGGTCATAATAGAATTTAGGGCCTTGAAGTGTGATTTGTGTACTGGGACCGCTAGTGTCCTAAATATGTATAGGATCTGGGGTAGCAGTAGCATCTTGAACGAGGCTAGGCGCCCGGTCCAAGTGAGTTCAGTGTTGGATAATCTTTTTGTCTCCTTGGAAAGTTTGTCTATTAGTGGCAGATAATTAGCTGCTGCAAGGTCTAAAAGGTTTTTCGTTAATTTTATACCTAAGTAGGTGATACTACTGTCACTCCAAACATAGGGAAAGGCTTGCTGTAGGTAGGACTTAACTGTATGGGGGATCCCTAAATCCAGGATAGTAGATTTAGTGCAATTCACTTTGTAGAAGGATATCCTACTAAAGTCTATGAGGGTGTTGTGGGCATATTGTAGTGAATATTCAGGTGAGGTCAAGAAAAGGATTATATCGTCCGCGAACAAATTAATGTTGTGGGACTGACCCTGGATCTTAAATCCAGAGATGTTGGGGTGGGATCTAATTTTTTCTGCTAAGGGTTCGATCATGAGGTTAAAGATGAAGGGGGAAAGAGGGCAGCCTTGTCTCGTCCCGTTGGTTATGGTAAAAGTGTCTGAGAGCATGTTAGACGTATATACCTGAGCACAAGGAGAGGAGTATAAGGCCAAAATAGCGGATAGTATGGGCCCGGCAAAGCCAAATTTCAGCAATGTGTATTTCATATAGCCCCAATGCACCCTGTCGAACGCCTTCTCCGCATCCAAGGAAAGGAGTAGAGAAGACGTCCGACAGGTTTGTGCGTATTGCATGATGTTCAACACTCTTCTCGTGGCATCAGAGGCCTGCCTGCCCGGCGTAAATCCGGATTGGTCAGGTCCAATGAGAGTGGGTATTACTTGAAGCAGTCTACGAGCTATAATTTTCGCGTACAATTTAACATCAGTATTAAGTAAAGATATCGGTCTGAAGTTAGAGGGAGTAGTGGGTTCCTTGCCCGGTTTAGGGATGGTCACCACAAATGCCTTTAACATCTCCTGGGGAAAAGAGGCAGAGGACATTGCACTTGTAAATATCTGTCGTAGTGGTTGGATTAGATTAGAAGGAAGTGACTTATAATAATCATTAGGTAGTCCATCCGGACCTGGGGATTTACCTAGTGGGAGGTCATGAATGGCCTTTCTGATCTCAGCTTCTGTGATTGGGGTATTAAGTGTTTCAAGTTGCTCTGGATTAAGAGATGGAAGATTTATAGAGTCTAGGAAATCTAGTATATTCTGATCAGTTGGTTGGGGGGTATTTTCGTCCTCTGCTAAGTTGTAGAGCGACGAGTAATAGTTTGCAAAAGAGTTGGCAATATCTTTGGGATTAAATAATTTAGCTTTACTTGTGGGATGTAGTAGGTAGGCAATTTTGGCTTTGGATCTAGCTGATTTGAGTCTTTGAGCGAGGTGTTTGCCTGCTCGGTTGCCCGAGGAGTAGTGAGATAGCTTTAGATAGTGCACATGTTTGTCAAATTGCTGGACGAATAGGAGTCTGAGATCAGAACGAAGCTGCGAGAGCTTTTGGGCTGATTGGGGGTTAGCATTTACTTTATTGGAGGTGTCCAAGGTGTTAATCTCCTTAATAAGGAGATCAACTTTCTGGGTCCTCTGCCTCTTCTCCCTTGCACAGATTTGAAGAATCAGGCCTCTAATAAACGCCTTATGGGCACACCATACTGTAAAGGGGTCAGACACAGATGAGTCATTAATATCAAAAAAATCAGAGAGGTTCTTCTCCAAATATTTGATGTGTGAGGGGTCACGAAAAACTCTGGAGTTTGCTCTCCAGATGTAGGCAGGACTTGGTGTGTGACCTTCCACCACCGTGATTGAAACCGGTGCATGGTCTGAGAAGGTAATGTTATGAATGGTGGAGGAGGACACAGCCTGCAAGAGTGATTTATCCACTAAGATCAAATCGATCCTGGAGTAGGAGTTGTGTCTAGCCGAATGGTAGGAGTAGTCCCTTTCTTCAGCGTGTTGGCACCTCCAGACATCATATATGTCCTCAGCGTTCAATAAGGGTTGAAGTGGAGAAGGTGATTTTTTGGCTAAGGAGGTTGTGTCCATGGAGTGATCAGGGGAGACATTGTGGTCACCACATATGACCAAGGATCCCTTCTTAGATTGGGATATCTTGTTATAGAGCCTCCGGAGAAACCTCAGTTGATGGGAGTTGGGGGCATAGAGATTCACAATCGTGAAGGGTTTGTTGTTTAACTCACCGATAATTATCAGGAACCTCCCCTCGGGGTCAGATATGGAGTCCTGCAAGGAAAATGACACAGAGTCCCTGATTGCGATAAGAACCCCCTTTTGCTTAGAAGTTGCTGAGGCTGAGAAAACATGAGGGAAGTTCCTGTGGCAAAATCTTGGGGAGTCTTTATGAAGGAAGTGTGTCTCTTGAAGGCACAACACGTCCGCCTGCAATTTGAGGGCCTCTTTCCAGACCGCGGATCTCTTGGCAGGGTGGTTGAGGCCGTTCACATTGAACGAAACAATTTTAACTGCCATTGAGAGTCAGTAGTAAAAGATAAGAGCCATACCTTTGCTTGATTGGAGGTGGCCGGGATGACCGTGGACGAGGACCGTGGTCAGTTCTGTGGTGGTTTCTGGTTTCCATTAGGAGAAGGATGACT
This sequence comes from Lithobates sylvaticus, assembly GCA_028564925.1. Lineage (NCBI taxonomy): Eukaryota > Metazoa > Chordata > Amphibia > Anura > Ranidae > Lithobates > Lithobates sylvaticus. Next base: position 735,700,395 of record CM053026.1, on the reverse strand, counting down.
GCGTCAGGATGTCGGTCGGACCGGAGAGGAAGGGGAGGAAGTGGGGTAGAAAAGAAGGTTAGGGTAAGTCTGTAAAAAAGCAAACAACGTATTATGAGATCACATACGTATTTGAACTTGAGGGCAGAGCTGCTGCCCATATTTCGAAGGGGTGAAAAAAAAAAGTTCACAACTGGGAACTCCAGAGTTCAGGAACCTTAGTCAGGTAGATTTGGAGTCATGGTTTTTTCTTGGAGGCTTTAGTATCAGATTGCTTCTTGTTTTTCTTCTTAGTCACCGTTTGCCACTCAAGGTGGGCATCCGAGTGTGGAGGGCGAGAGGGTGCGTCTGGAGGATATTCGGGTATAATGTCCCACGATTTAAGTAGTGCGAACCCTTTGTTTACGTCGGAAATAGTAGTGGTGGTACCTTCATGTGTGATCGTTAGTTTGACCGGGTAGCCCCATCTATAGGCAATGTTGTGATTGCGGAGCGCCTTCGTCACTGGCAATAGCGACTTGCGCTTTTGCATCGTATATTGCGACAGGTCAGCGAACAACTGAATGTGCGCATATTTGTCAGGGGGTTGTTGGTTTTTACGAAAAGCTGACATAAGCTGTTCTTTTGTTTGGTAGAAATGTACCCGCATCAGCACATCGCGAGGTATGTTGTCAGGCAGATGGGACGGCTTTGGTAATCTGTGAATGCGGTCCACATGTAGGTCTGCGTCAGGGATGGTTGGCAGAAATGTCTTGATCAGGTCTTGCGCAAACTGGTGTAGTTGTGTTGGGGGGATTGTCTCGGGGACCCCCCTAATTTTTACATTATTGCGTCTTGACCTGTCTTCGAGGTCTGCGACCTTTGACCTTAGCCACTCCATTTCCTCATCATGGTCATTGTGGGCATCTATGAGGTTGTTATGGGATTCAGCAAATTCCCCCATCTTCTCCTCAATCTGAGACACTCTGCTCCCAACCGCCCCTAGTTCTGCTTTAAAACTAGTGACACATTGCATAATGTCCGTATGCATTGAGCTGCGGAGGGAGACCAGCATATCTTTCAAAGTAGTATCTGAAACAGGCTTACCCGAGGTAGGGAAGGCCGTGAAGGGGTCCACGAGTTCTCTGGTCTCCTCCATGCTGTCCTGAAGCGTGTTGCCTGGCTCTAGCCTCGGTTTGGACTTTGCAGGGCTGCGGGAGACAGGGGTTGAGGCACCCGGAGCGTTGTGGCCAGGGCTTTGCTGTGTTTGAGGGCTTGATGCTGTTGAGCGCGGGCTGCCCACGGAGGAAGGAGAGCTGTTCCCAGGGCCGGCGCCATCTTGGGTCTGGTCTCGGCTTCTCTGCTGGAAGAAGTTTTCCAGTTTGTTCAGCTGCGTTGCTCCTTTCCGTTTGCGGGCCATCCTGGGGTCTCTCTGGTACCTCCGAACCCGTTTGGGGTAATTTTAAGGCGGCGGTGTTGCTTCTAAAGCCTCCGGTTCCCGAAGCTGGAGCGGAGCTAGGAAGTTAAGCGTCCATGCAGTTGCGCGGTAGCCACGCCCCCCGGATCGTTCTTCTGATATATGTAAAATCTTTATTTTTTTGTCCCAGCCCTGGCGGTGGTATTTTCCCATGAGCAACGGCTGTCTGCAACAACTCCCCCCGTCCTTGTTTATTCTCCTTTTTTCTCGTATCGTCTTCTTCACTCCAACATTTCATTGTTCCTTTCCTCTGTTATTATTCTGTATTATTATTATTATTTAATTTCATTATTTATTATTATTAAATGTAATTGTTCTTTTCCTCTCCTATAATTTATTTATTATTATTATTATTATTATTATTATTATTGTTTAATTTCATTATTTATTATTATTACATATCATTGTTCTTTACCTCTCCTATAATTTATTTATTATTATTATTTAATTTCATTATTTTTTATTATTACTACATTTCATTGTTCTTTTCCTCTCCTATAATTTATTTATTTATTATTATTATTATTATTATTATTATTATTATTTAATTTCATTATTTATTATTATTACATTTCATTGTTCTTTTCCTCTCCTATAATTTATTTATTATTATTATTATTATTATTATTATCATTATTATTATTATTTCATTTCATTATTTTTTATTATTATTACATTCCATTGTTCTTTTCCTCTCCTATAATTTATTCATTATTATTATTATTATTATTATTATTATTATTATTTCATTTCAATATTTATTATTATTAAATGTAATTGTTCTTTTCCTCTCCTATAATTTATTTATTTATTATTATTATTATTATTATTATTATTATTGTTTAATTTCATTATTCATTTATTATTACATATAAGTTTTATTTTCCTCTCTTATTATTTATTATTATTATTATTTAATGCCATTATTTATTATTACTACATTTCATTGTTCTTTTCCTCTCCTATAATGTATTTATTATTATTGATATTATTATTATTATTATTTAATTTCATTATTTTTTATTATTACTACATTTCATTGTTCTTTTCCTCTCCTATAATTTATTTATTTATTATTATTATTATTATTATTATTTAATTTCATTATTTATTATTATTACATTTCATTGTTCTTTTCCTCTCCGATAATTAATTTATTACTATTATTATTATTATTATTATTGTTTCATTTCATTATTTATTATTATTACCTAAGGCTGAACGGGGGGATGCGGAAATAAAAATAAATAAATACAGCATCTACCCGTTCTGCCTAGCAACTAGTGACGCCGATCTCTGCTCCCTGTGATTGGAGCAGAGATCAGCATTCACTAGCTGACAGCCACGCCCCCCCCCCCCACAGTTACAAACACGCCTCTAGGTACATATAACCCCTACACTGCCACCTAGTGGTTAACCCCTTGCATTTAAATAGCATTGATTGCTGTATAAATGACAATGGTCCCAAAAATGTGTCAAAAATGGCCGATGGGTCCGTCATAATGTCGCAGTCACAATAAAAATCGCTGATCACCGCCATTACTAATAAAAAAAAAATTATTAATAAAAATGCTAATGCTATAAAACTATCCCCTATCTTGTAAACGCTATAACTTCTGCAAACCAATCAATAATCGCTTATTTCGATTTTTTTTACCAAAAATATGTAGAAGAATACGTATCGGCCTAAACTGAGGGAAAAATGTTTTTATATATTTTTGGGGGATATTTATTATAGCAAAAAATAAAAAAGAATGCGTTTTTTTTCAAAATTGTCGTTCTTTTTGTTTATAGCGCAAAAAATAAAAAACGCAGGGGCGATCAAATACCACCAAAAGAAAGCTCTATTTGTGGGAAAAAAAGGACACCGATTTTGTTTGGGAGCCACGTCACACGACCGCGCAATTGTCAGTTAAAGCGACGCAGCATCGAATCGCAAAAAGGGCCTGGTCCTTTTGCTGCAAATTGGTCCGGTCTGAAAGTAGTTAAAGTTGCCTTGAAGTTGCCTGGCAAAGTCGTGCCGACTTTCAGCTCGCTGCAGTTTGAACCTGCACTTACAATCACTTTAGGTATGAGCAACATAACACTCACCTAGCTTAACTCCTTACACTAAATTAACCCCTGCAGCAGCATACTTACTGCATCCTTCACTTACACCACCAGCCCCAAAAGATACAGTACATGTTGCACGTGGCGAGATCGCAGCACTAATATCTTGGTGGTAAAGACTACAGATTATAAGGTGGTAAAGTCACGTGAGTATCTACATCAGTTTCCAGGGACAAAGTCCCACTTATTTGTTTTATCTGTGTGTTTAGCTGTTTGCCTGCCATTGCCCTTTAACCGCAAACCCCTGTGAGCGATAGAACCTTGGTTTACGTTTTCATGAACACAGAAGGGGATCAGAAAAGCCTATTGTCATACGCTCACTAATCACAGTCAAATATCACTCGGCTAGTTAATGCTAAAAAAAATATGCCTGGCTTTTTCTTAAGCTCGGTCCTGTTATCCCCAATCCCCAAAAGGACTGAATAAATGTATACAGATTCGCTCAATTATTCCTGCATCGTTCCCGGAGCTTCATTTCAAGAGGTGCTCGCATTATTCCGAGCTGTGATAAAGCAGCACAAGGAGCGCGTTATTAACTGCAGTTCTGGCAATTATTCCAAGTTCTAAGAAAAAAGTTGAAAAAAAAGAAAACAGGATGAGTCACTGGAAGATCGATGAGATATCCTCCGCCAGAGAATAAGAAAGTCAGATTGAAAAGGCGACTGACTTGTTTGTTTTTCTGGACTTAGGTTTTATGGCAGCTATTAAACAATTACGAGGACGATACCATTAAAGGGAAACTATAGTGTACGGCAAATCAATGCTCCGTTATGCGCTTGCTGTCCCATATTGTTATTATTGTTTTTCATTAACAGATTTGTAAATGCTCCATCCAGTGGTCATCTGTACAAAAGGCATCAAGAAATGTGATTGACATCCGTGCTTAACCACTTGAGTACCAGTCTGTGATACTTTGAGTGATAATTACTCCATCATGGCAACACTGTACCCGTGTGAATTTTATATCATTTTTTGAGACAAATAGAACTTTCTTTTGGTGGTATTTAATAACCACTTAGGTGCTTTATATATATATATATATATATATATATATATATATATATATATAAAAGACCAATTTAATTTTTTTTTATGTCTCTTCTACATCCTATTATTAAAATTGCCAGGAAAGTACAAACACCCCTACTTATAAGGCTACTAATAAAGTTTCCACTGCCTATTCTTCATAACTCCTTCATTAATTTAAACATTCCTTCCTTCCCTTCCTCTATCCTTCCTGAAACATTCCTTTCTTCCATTCCTCTATCTTTCCTGAATCATTCCTTCCTGCTCTTCCTTTATCTTTCCTGAACCATTTCTATTTCTGCTTCCTCTATCCTTCTTGAAACATTCCTCCCAATTTCTTCCTTCTCTTCCTCTATCCTTCCTGAAACACTTCTTTCTTCCCTTGCTCTATCCTTCCTGAAACATTCCTTCCTGACCTTCACTTCCTCTATCCTTCCCTAAACATTCCTTCCTTCTCTTCCTCTATCCTTCCTGAAACACTTCTTTCTTTCCTTCCTCTAGCCTTCCTGAAACATTCCTTCCTTCACTTTCGCTATGCTTCCCGAAACGTTCCTTCCTGAAACATTCCTTCCTTCTCTTCCTCTATCCTTCCTGAAACATTCCTTCCTTCACTTCCGCTATGCTTCCCGAAACGTTCCTTCCTGAAACATTCCTTCCTTCTCTTCCTCTATCCTTCCTGAAACATTCCTTCATTCCCTCCCTCTATACTTCCTGAAACATTCCTTCCTTCCCTTCCTCTATACTTCCTGAAACATTCCTTCCTTCCCTTCCTCTATACTTCCTGAAACATCCCTTCCTCCCCTTCCTCTATCCTTCCTTAAATATTCCTTCCTAACCTTCACTTCCTCTATCCTTCCCAAAACATTCCTTCCTGAAACATTTCTTCCTTCTCTTCCTCTATCCTTCCTGAAACACTTCTTTCTTCCCTTCCTCTATCCTTCCTGAAACATTCCTTCCTTCACTTCCTCTATCCTTCCCGAAACGTTCCTTCCTGAAACATTCCTTCCTTCTCTTCCTCTATCCTTAGTATAACATTCCTTCATTCCCTTCCTCTACACTTCCTGAAACATCCCTTCCTCCCCTTCCTCTATCCTTCCTGAAACATTTCTTCATTGAGAACATGCTCTCAATTTTTTTGCTGTCGGGAATTCAGCCAGCAAAATTCCGATGGAGCCTACGCACGGTCGCATTTTCTGATGAAAAGCTCTCATCAATCTTTTGCTGGCCGAAATTCCGATCGTGTGTACGCGGCATGAGACACTTTCCCTTGGAGTCTCCTTGGACAATGAACCAATAAAACCTTCCAGCAAAATTGTTGATGTTGGTCATTTGGTCATTGCTGGTGGATCAATGAGTGTTTTGGAGCAACTGTAGACTAGATCATCAGTGGAAAGGCTAAGAGGGCCCATAAATTCAATGGCTCCTCAGAGGATATGCACTAAACTAGAAAAAAATTGATGGCAAAGTCTTATTGGTTGATACACATATTTTTCTCCCAATCACTTTTGATACTTCATACCAAGCTTCCTGAATAAAGGTCAATGGGAGCATTATAAGGCAGAAGAGAAAGTTGTGTTGATTAGTTATTCTTCCAGAAAGGTAGCCTATAAAGATAACATTTTCTCCTGTCACAAATCTCCCTTCTTTTCTGAATCAGCCTCCATATTGTCTCATGTCTCTGTGAACGTTTTCATTGATTCCTATTTTTGAGATTTCAGGGCATAGATTACTGGCTACAAGCTGTTTAATGTCAGGAAAACAATTGAAAAAGAGGAAAGAGGCTATATAGGGGGCACCTCATCCATGAATGACATAACCAAGAAAAAAATAGAACCTTATGGATTTTACTGGTACCAGAGAGGAACGTCAGACATTTATAGGAAAAAAAGTCAATATTTACCGGTATTACAAAATGTGATTAAAAAAAAAATTATAGAAGCATGAAAAAAGTACTCAAATTGGATGATACAAGTCATATAATCAGACTACAAGGGTAAATCTTTGCTATATGTTCCAGGAGGTCTATGCGTTTCACATCTAACTACTTCCTCAGGACCACATTGTCTTGATAGCAAAGAACATTGGCATTTCACCTTAGCTTCCTCAGGACCACATTGTCTTGATAGCAAAGAACATTTCATCTTAGGAGTACAACATGGGGATGGTGGGCATGGCGTAGAGCAGATTCCCAAGACATTGTGGCTTATATAATGCAATACAATAGCGTTAGTTGTACTGTATATCACTTTAGGGAATCACTATGTATGGGAAAGGAGCTAAGACATCATACATGGATAACCTCTACTAGGACAGAGTAACCTGTATTAGTACGTTGTTACATAAAGGTAGCCAGAAAAGACACATCCAGTTCTCCAAGACATAAGCTCATTCAGTATTGTACACTGGAATCAATATGACAGTCCATCAGAGAGCAGTGGCTGCCGTTGCTCCATATTTTTGGGGGTGGGTGGCAAACAATCTACCCGAGAGGCCCCCCCCACCCCGGTCAGTCAGTCAATACCACTGAGCCCACCATTTTTTTGAAGACAATAAGAGCCTATTGCAATTCCATGCATCCGGCGCCCTGCATGTAGATTAAAGGGCCAGGCGCATTGGATTAGGGGGGCCGCCACTGCATGAATGGCCGCCACTATCACCGAGTGTCCAGTAGACATGTGCGCCTTCAATACATTTGTTTTGTTTCGTTCCGTTCCGTTTCGTATTAGCCGTTAATTTGTATTTCGTAATTCGTGTCCGCAATTCAATTTGAATTCGTCCGAAAAATGGTTTGTTAACTTTTCGTAACAATTCTGAACGTTTGTTATGATGAATTTATTATGAGGGGCTCCCACCATCCCTGTGCTGTGCTGACTTCCTGGGTTTATAACTTCATCATAACGAATAATCGTAATTAACGAACATTCTTATTTTGTCCGATTCTGAATCTCCCATCGACTACCAGCACCAGTACCAGTCTCCCGCTCCCATATTAAAAAAGGTAATTTTCCAAACCCTCACTCAACAGCAGAAGAAAACCTCTGATTGGTCAACAAAACCAAATTGTAATGGAATTTGGATCCAAAATTCGTAAACAAAATTTCGTATTTCCTACAAAATTCGGAAGCATAGCCATTCGTATTTCGGATCCTCCCGAATGTACGATTTTACGGAAATTCGTACGAATTTTCGATTCATACGAAACTAATCGCACATGTCTAGTGTCCAGCATCCCACCGTCCACGCGAGCCAATGAACCCTTCCAGCAAAGAGTTGACGTTGGTCATTCGGTCATTGCTGATTTGTCAATGAGTGTTTTGGAGCAACTGTAGACCATGTCATCAGTGGAACGGCTAAGAGGGCCCCTTAAATTCAGAGGCTTCTTAGAGGATATTATGCACTAAACAGATATTTTTCTCCCAATCACTTTAGATATTTCATACCAGGCTCCCTCAATGAGGGTCAATAGGAGCAGGGCCGTCGTCTTTAATATTGATTGGACCCTGGGCAAAACTTTTCTCCCCCCCCCCCCCCCATGCAGATTTGCTTTCCACCTACTCTGAGACATAAAATAAATAGTAGCTAGACTCAAAATCTGTTTACTGAATCAGATCAGGCAGCTATTACGATTGGTTGCCAGAGGTATCATTACCGCTCACTGACTGGTTGCTAGAGGTTACAGAACACATTGCAGCTCACTGGTTAGTTGCTAGAGGTTACAGCACATAATTTCTGCTTGTTGATTGGTTGCTAGAGATTACTGTGGATACTCTGACCTCAGAGGGGCATGATATACATATCAATGCTGCCGGCCGCCGCTATTTACATATGAATGGCGCCACTATTTACATATAAATGCTGGTAATTTACATGTAAACACAGGGTCTGCAGGTGAGTCAACTGAACACAACAATAGGGCAGAGCTGGGCAGCTATAGTAGCAGCACTTCACACTGAGATATTGGGACACATCACAGGACTAAAACCTCAAGGGGGGGTGGAATTTAAACCAGGATTGTTGGCAAGTATGAGGCAACTGCTTTGGGCCCCACAACAATGACAGGGCCCAGGGCAGCTGCCCCTTTTGCCCTGCCTTAAAAACGGCCCTGAATAGGAGCATTACAAGGCAGAAGAGAAAGTTGCCTTGATTAGTTATTCTTCCAGAAGTAAGCCTATGAAGATAAAAATGTTCTTCTGCCATAAATCTCCTTTCTTTTCTGAATCAGCCTCCATATTGTCTCATGTCTCAGCAAACGTTTTCATTGATTCCTATTTTTGAGATTTCAGGGTATAGATTACTGGTTACAGGCTGTTTAATGTCAGAAAAACAAGCGTAACAGAAGAAAAATACGGTAAAGGATCCTGGTGATAAAAGCAAAGAAGAAAAAAAATTGACAAAAGACATTTTCTCGCTGTGCGGAAGATGCGCAGACAGAGTGACAAGCACTCCACAGGAAGCTCTGTCTGAATCACTTTATTTACCACATTTTCCCCGCAGACAAAACAGACCTTTTCACAGAGATCACGGGCACCTGTAATCAACTTCTCAGGGAAAAAGATGGAAGAATATGTAAAAATCAGACTGGAAGGGGTGCAGAGGGCCCACTGCTTGTTATTTGCCCTTTGCTGTTTCAGTATCTGAAACCGGTCCAAGTTCCAAGCCATGAAGGTCAACGAAAGCACTTTGGCCAATCTGTGCCTCCAGAATGCCAGACATTATATGATTTTTTTTGTTGTTATGGACAGCCATTCCAAATAATAAAGTATATGTAAACCCCCAAAAGAAATCTCGTATAAGCTTCAACATGTTAACCACTTGCCGACCGCCGCATGTACATTTACGCCGGCAGAACGGCACTGCTGGGCAAATGGGCGTACCTGTGCATCCCTTTTTCCGCCATATGGTCGGGACCCCGCGGACTCGATCGCAGCGGAGATACCCGCGATCGTCTCACAGGAAGGCTGAACAGGGAGATGCGGAAATAAACAGCATCTCCCCGTTCTGCCTAGCAACTAGTGATGCCGATCTCTGCTCCCTGTGATTGGAGCAGAGATCAGCATTCACTAGCTCAGAGCCACGCCCCCCCCCCACAGTTAGAAACACGCCTCTAGGAACATATAACCCCTACACTGCCACCTAGTGGTTAACCCCTTCACCGCCAGTGTCATTTACACAGGAATCAGTGCATTTAAATAGCACTGATTGCTGTATAAATGACAATGGTCCCAAAAAATGTGTCAAAAATGTCCGATGTGTCTGCAATAATGTTGCAGTCTCAATAAAAATCGCTGATCGCCGCCATTACTAGTAAAAAAAAAAATTATTAATAAAAATGCTATAAAACTATCCCCTATTTTGTAAACGCTATAACTTCTGCGCAAACTTATTGCAATTTTTTTTTACCAAAAATATGTAGAAGAATACGTATCGGCCTAAACTGAGGAAAAAAAATGTTTTTTTTTATATATTTTTGGGGGATATTTATTATAGCAAAAAGTCAAAAATAATGCATTTTTTTCAAAATTGACGCTCTTTTTTTTGTTTATAGCGCAAAAAATAAAAACCGCGGGGTGATCAAATACCACCAAAAGAATGCTCTATTTGTGGGAAAAAAAGGACGTCAACTTTGTTTGAGAGCCACGTCGTACGACCGCGCAATTGTCAGTTAAAGCGACGCAGTACCGAATCGCAAAAAGTGGTCTGGTCTTAAGCCAGCAAAATAATCCGGTCTGAAAGTGGTTAAAATAAAAAAGTTCTTCGGAATCGTGATCTTTATTCTAAGAAAAAAAATTGCGATTCTCATTTTATCTAGAATCGTGCAGCTCTAGGCTTTATTTGACTTGCTGTAGCTTCTAATGCACATTGTGAGAAGCTCACATTGTGCAGTGAAATCAGAGCAAACCATTTCAGTACAGGAGAGAAGACAGAAGACTGAAGGTAAGGCTGAAGGTCAGCTTTGAGGTCAGCAGGAGCATGTGCATAGGAAGCAGGCTACAGAAGTTCAGCAACATGTACATGGGATAAAGGATGGAAAGAAGTTAAAATGTATTTTTAACGTATTTAATTTTGTTTTTCTTTTTTACAATACACAGTTCTTTAGCGTAGTATACTGTAGGGTTGAGATCTGCTTCCAATAAATGATCCTTCTAGCTTTTCAATGATCTTTTCAGGTCAGATGTAATTAGCCGCCATCTTTATGGACCTGTAAATTTCTGGAGGACTGGAAGCGTGGCCCTGCCTAAGTGATTTGTAAGTCCAGATAGCGCTGACGCACTCGGTCCCTCCCGCACAGCTGTCATAGCAGGCAGACACCATTGGCTTGTACAACTGATAGCAACTACACTAAAGCTGTCAAGCCTGTTTAGCTGTCAAACGTTATTTAGGTAATTCAATTTGAATATTCCATTTTCAAATACAATTTCAGAGCAATATACAATTCTCCCGAAAAGACAGTTTAACCTGTTTTCTGCCTGAGCAATGAGCAATCCTCTACTCATTTACCTTCAGAAGGCCCCCGTGGTTTTTTATTTTTTTTTTAATTTTTTTATTTTTTATTGCACTTTGACAGGGAATATATTTTGTGCTCATTTCATTATCACCTCAGACACGCTGGCATTTTCCGTTTTTATGTTCTAATTCCATTCTCTGACTGGATGGGAGTTTGCTGAGGAGGGAAAAAATAAGCAGAAAAATAAAAGGTTGCGTTGACTAGTTTTTGGTGTAGACGGTAAAAAAATTATAGTATTGGAAAGGAGCCTTTCACAGCAGCAATAGGAGGAGTGTTTAAATTAAAGCAGAACTCTCATGATGTTAGGAGGGCATCAGAAGATAATTTGAGAGTGTGCCAATGCACAGAACAAAGGTCATCTTCTCTGGCTGGTTGCATATTCTCGGAGCATGGGCGCATGACTAATCCTAGTCTTGGCACCAGATACCGGGCTAGGAAGTCAATAGAGGGTCTTTAGCTACTACCCTGCCACTTGAACCCTTCCCTGAAAATTGCTTTCCTGACCCATCCTCCTAATGCCATGAACTTTACTCTGCCTTCCTGCTACTAACCATGGCTAGTTCCTGACTGGCTTGTCTCTGCCGATTCTCAGTTTGACCTTGGCTAGCTCCTGACCATGGTTTGTTTTTCTTGAGCCTCAGTTTGACCTTGGCTAGTTCCTGACCACGGCTTGTCTCTGTTTATTCTTGGTTTGACCATGGCTAGTTCCTGACCATGGCTTGTCTCTGCTGATTCTCGGTTTGATCTTGGCAAGTTCCTGACTACAGCATTTCTCTGCTGATTCTAGGTTTGACCTTGGCTAGTTCCTTGCCATGGTTTATCTCTCTTGAGTCTCAGTTTGACCTTGGCTAGTTCCTATTCAAATCTTGTTTCTGATGATTCTCAGTTTGACCTTGGCTAGTTCCTGACCAAGGCTTGTCTTTATTGAGTCTTGGTTGGATTTTTGCTAGCTTCTGACCATTGCTTATGTCTGTTGAGTCTCAGTTTGACCTTGGCTAGTTCCTGACAACGACTTGTCTCTGCTGATTTTTAGTTTGAGTTCAGCAAGCTCCTAACCACTGCTTATCTCTGCTGATTCTTGGCTAGTTTCTGACCATGGCTTGCCTCTCCTGATTCTTGGTTTGACCATGGCTAGCTCCTGACCATGGTTTGTCTTTGTTGAGTCTTGGCTAGTTCCTGACTAAAGCATTTCTCTGCTGATTCTAAGTTTGACCTTAGCTAGCTCATGACCATGGCTTATGTCTTTTGAGTCTCAGTTTGAGCTCATCTAGCTTCTGACCATGGCTTATCTCTGCTGATTCTTGGTTTGATCTTGGTTAGTTCCTGACTATGGCATTTCTCTGCAGATTCTTGGTTTGACCTTGGCAAGCTTTTGAACCTTTACTTGTCTCTACTGATTATTACTATTACTACTGAGCTTATCTAGTTTCTGACTATGGCTTACCTCTGCTGATACTTGATTTGATCTCAGCTAGTTTTTGTCCAAATCTTGTCTCTGCTGATTCTCATTTTGACCTTGGCTAGCACCTGGCCATGACTTGTCTCTGCTGATTCTTAAGCTAGGTACACACTTTGAGAAAATCAAAAGAAAAATTCAGTACGATGCGCAATAGTGTTTTAGAAATTTATCCAATTTAGACTTTCCAAACGAAAATTTGGGATGGGACAAACTCCAAACTTTTTCTTGTACGTGAACAGAAGGAATGATTATTGTTTAATGTGTACTGTTTTAGTACGGTTTTTCGTCCGTGAAAAATAAGATACGAAAGACTGCGCATGATCAGAAACAATAAACAACAAAAAAAGCCTTTGTCATACGAAAATGTTTGTACATTATTTCCATTCTCAGTCCTCAGAAAACGGGATTATTGTTTGCCCAATTTTCTCATAGTGTGGAACAAGCTTAAGTTTGAACTCAGCTAGCTCCTGACCATGGCTTGTCTCTGCTGATGCCTGGTTTAATCTCAGCTAGTTCATGACTACAGCTCATCTCTGCTGATCTTCTGGGGTGACCTAGACTTGTCTCCTGACCATAACTCTGCCTGCTACTCAGCCTGTCGCCTTTGCCTTCCTCCGACCACCACCTGTCCAGATCTCTACTAAAATAAGGGAAATGCTGAAATGACAATACAAAATACGAACAACATTTGTAGTTGTTTTTTTAGTAAAATTACAGGACTTTTGCACAGAATTACAGTTTTTAGAGTTGCCTTCTCCAAAGAACCCATTTGTCTTACAAAAAAAATGATATGGCTAAAATATTTTGTTGATATGCTGCCAGTTTATAAATGTACAATAATTATAATGTACCTGTAACAAAACGCTTGATCCCAGCTGTCCAGACTGTGCACAGTATTTCAGTAGTGCACAGTGTAACTCTAGTGTATGCAGATCTCCACAGCAGTTTTGAAGTTATTTGGTGGCTACGATAACATTCATTGTAGTGACATTTTCTTAGATAGTATATATATATATATATATATATATATAAAAATAATACATCTACCCCAGTCTTTTGCCCACAACCTAGAAATAACCTGGTCATTTGAGAACTCCTGCAAATAAAAACATAAAAAAGAAATATATATATATATATATATATATATATATATATATATATATATATATATATATATATATATATATATACACATATATATATATATATATATATATATATATATATACTGTATATAGTTTATTTATTTTTGGGTCTATTTTTACTGCTATCTGTGGCTCCATTAGAGAGGTGAATGTTCAGCCAGAACTACTAAGAGAAAATCGGGCACAGGTATCAATAAAAATCTGATGATCAATTTAGATTTGAAGTAACACACCATACAATTCAAGTAAAAATGCAGCTTTATTAAAAAGAGAATTTTTCGCAAATCCAACACGTTTCAGGAGCTCCTTCATCAGGGCTAACTTGTAACATGAAAGATAGACAATTTGTAATACATGTTTCAAAGAGCTGAAAACATGAATTACAAATATGAATGTATTATTGATATTAAAATAAAAATAATAGTAATAGAAATAAGGTTAGTTGTAAATCAATAACAATCATATTTATAATAATATTGATAACAATAAAACTGGTACTAATGCTACTGTTAACAGTATCAGTGATCATGATATGTTATAAATATCATTAAATATTGTGATATACTGTAGAAAATACATATGCTAATACAATATATTGTAACTAATAAACTATAGAATAGTATAATAATTATTAGAATAATCATATAAACAATGGACCCTTAAAAGGAAACACAGTTTCCCCAAAAAAATGTAGATTGGGGTATGAATCATAATGAGTAAAAATATAGAGTTTATATAATTAATGATTGTCAAGTAATTAAATACTAGGGTTAATTAGTGGGGAAAGAGAAAATTGAGTACTGTCCGTGATACTTTTTTTATTTGCACTATCATATAATTTTTCATGGACGAGCTTTCGGGGTGTGTCCCCTTCTTCAAGGTCACCCCGAAAGCTCGTCCATGAAAAATTATATGTTAGTGCAAGTAAAAAAAGTATCACGGACAGTACTCAATTTTCTCTGTCACAATTGCACTAATACGGCTACAATCACTTCAAGTTTAGTGGGGAAAAAAATACACAGTGGTTGTTCTTAAAATTATAAAAATGGTAATGATTAAAATGTGCAATAAAATGTCATATAAATATAATACCAATAAAATCTGACATGAGTTCTAGCCTTCCATTACGTTATTTAACAAAAAAAAAAGATTTTATTTGTGACTGTGTTGCTGTTGGAGAGTTTCTCCCATTTCCTATATGGTAAAATGTTGCCCGCAGGACAGGAAACGAAGGGGCGCACCAGATAGCAGTAGAAGCCCGACAGAGGTTCTACCCCATCCTCACTCTGAAAACTCATCATCTAAAACTAAGAAAAAAAAAGTTTTTGCAAGTTGTAAACTTTACAGCTTCCGTTACTTGCAACCAAAACTTGAGGTTTAGAAAAAAAAAAACGGATTAATCTGCTTCAGAATGAAAATCTGGAAGGCTGGTGTTCTAATCACAGTAAAGAAAAACAATATATCCATGAATGTCGGCCTTGACAAATCTCCTCCTCACATCCTGGTGGAAGGAAGATGTGATTGTATCAAAGCATGACACATTTCTGGAAATATGACTCAAATAACAAACAGGGGAAAAAGATGCCGAGCTAAACAATCCTATCAGAAGACAATCAACTCATACTAATAGTAGCACAATGAACTTCCATTTCAATGCCTAATAGGATGTGTCAGGTAGATGTATCTGAATGAATATGAATGCACTCCGGCACTTTTCTGGAGTTCATTATTAGCATGAAAGAAAAACATGTTCTCTATTTTTATTCTCTATATCTTGTAGCTGGAGGCTCCAGGATCCAGATGAAGTTTCTATTTAAAGCGACAGGTTCATCCAGTCTGATAGCCAGGCTGATCCTCTGATCTTTTGTTTATTGCCAGGAGTGCTGTGCGACTCATAAAAACACACACCAGGGCGCCCGGAACACTTCACATAGATATAATTGCAGAGAAGAAAGCAAAAAAAAAATGTTTTCATCTGTATTCATAAAGTGCTATGTAATATGGTGGAGTGATGTAATCAATGAACTATTTTTTTTATGTGAAATTATTTGCATAGGATGAGGTGCCACTGTGCCCGAGCCACGTTAAGATAACGCACCAGACAGCAGCCATCTACTTGTGCTAATGGAATTAAGTTGGTATCTGATGAGATCCTATACAGAATCTTGTTGTCTTATGCCCTGTAGACACGGTCGGAAAATCCGACGGAAAAGGTCTGAGCGGATTATATTGTCGGAAAATCAGCAGGATCTCAAATTTTCCGACAACAAAATCCGATCAGACTTTGTCCGATCGTTTGTAGAAAATTCCGGTGCTCAGATCAAATTACGAGACCAAAGCTATTGGCTACTAGCCTGAACGTAGTCCCGTCATCACGTTCCGAACGATCGGATTTTCCGACAACTTTGTCCGACCGCGTGTATGCAACACCAGTTTCGGACAAAATCCGTCGGAAAAATTCAGACGGAAAAAATTTGAGAGCAGGATCTCAAATTTTCCGACAACAAAATCCGATCGGACTTTGTCCGATCGTTTGTAGAAAATTCCGATCGGACAAAGTGCCACGCATGCTCAGATGAAATTACGAGACCAAAGCTATTGGCTACTAGCCTGAACGTAGTCCCGTCATAACGAATGAATGTCATCACGTTCGGAACGATCGGATTTTCCGACAACTTTGTCTGCCTGCGTGTATGCAACACCAGTTTCGGACAAAATCCGTCGGAAAAATTCAGACAGAAAAAATTTGAGAGCAGGATCTCAAAATTTCCGACAACAAAATCCGATCAGACTTTGTCCGATCGTTTGTAGAGAATTCCGATCGGAATCTGTCGGAAAAATTCAGATGGATTTTGTGGTCGGAATGTCCGACCGTGTGTACGGGGGCTTATACGTTTTTTTCACTGGATCAGTTCCCCAAGATTCTGTAATCTCGGGGAACTGAAAGTATGGATGATATTCTGTCATTGTTCAAAGACATCCTGCCAGGTATCTAAAGGAATCAAAAGGCACCAAAGAAACATCATTCACCCATTTGTTCTAAAGGAATTGATTTGAGTATCTAAAGAGATTCTATATAGCAGTGATGGCGAACCTTGGCACTCCAGATGTTTTGGAACTACATTTCCCATGATGCTCAACTGCACTGCAGAGTGCATGAACATCATTGGAAATGTAGTTCCAAAACATCTGGGGTGCCAAAGTTCGCCATCACTGTTATATAGGATCTTGTTTTCTGATTTATCCTTTTAACTGGATTGAGTCTCCAAGATTCTGCAATCTTGGGGAACTAAAAGTATGCTTCCTTTCTTGTGTGAATAAGACACATAGTGGCATTCAACAGGCCCCAAGATGACGTCAGGTGTGACGAAACACGTAGGGAGGAGCGACATGCTGACGTCACCGTGTTCATGCAGGTCCCGGAGTGACGGGCTGCTATCGAGAGGCGGCCGACTCGTTTATACTGCAATCTCTTATTGTTTTAACTGTAAGTGCAATACTTTCTTTTTTTAAATAAAGCAACCTAGGATTTTACACTATGGAAGCTTTTATGTCTTTTTGGGGATCAATTGGCAACACGTGCCCCTGAAAGATTACATTCTGTGAAGACGCTGGGATCACCGTTCCATCTCTCAAAAGGCCCAGGCTGGGTATCAAGCCACAGGTGAGTGTGATCTCCTGTAATAGGAGATCATTTGGAGTCGGTAAGCGGCAGTGTGTGCAGAGGTGGAGGTCTTTCTCTCTTTTAGCCACAACTCTTGGGTGTATCGTGTGTTAATTTCACGTTTGAAAATCACCATAAAACAGTGGACTATTTAAAACACGATTTAATCAATTAATCAATCAATTTTTATTTATGTACGGAGTCACTTATATATATATATATATATATATATATAATTTTGCATTATTAAGGTTTATTGCTAGTATTCACTCACATGAGAGCATAGCGCAACTTAATATAGAAAGGAACTAAAAGTATGGCAGCCATTGTGTCATTGTTTAAAGACATCCTACCAGGTCTCTAAACGAATCAAAAGGCACCAAGGAAACATCATTCACCCACTTGTTCTAAAAGAATTAGTTTGAGTATGTGATGCGATTCTATACAGCATCTTGTTGTATGTTCTTTTCACTGGATCAGTTCCCCAAGATTCTGTAATCTTGAGGAACTGAAAGTAAGGCTGCCATTCATTGTTCAAAGACCTCCTACCAGGTCTCTAAATGAATCAAAAGGCACCAAAGAAACATCATTCACCCACTTGTTCTAAAGGAATTAATTTGAGTATCCAAAAAGATCCTATATGGGAACTTGTTTTCTTTTCTATTCTTTTAACTGGATTGGGTCCCCAAGATTCTGCAATCTTGGGGGACGGAAAGTATAGGTGGTATCAGGGGTGGACTGACAACTCATGGGGCCCCCGGGCAATAGGAGATTATGGGGCCCGCAAGCAATAGGAGAAGATTATGGGGCCCCCAGGCAATACGAGATTATGAGGCCCCCAGGCATTAGGAGATTATGGGGCCCTCAGGCAATAGATCATGGGGCCACAAAGTATACACACACTCATATACAGTATACACACACAGAAACACAATATACACACACAGTATACACACACAAAATACACATACACACACTGAAAAGGTACTGGAGAGGCGGGGAATCTAAAATCTTGGATTTTTAAAGAAACACTGATTTTTACATACTCTCCCTGGTTTTAGGGGGGCTGGCAAATCTGATGGGGCCCCTTAGTGGCATGGGGCCCTCGGGAAGTGCCCGAGTGCCCAAATGGTCAGTCCGCCCCTGGGTGGTATTGTGCCATTGTTAAAAGACATCCTGCCAGGAAATCAAAACGCACCAAACAAACATAATTTGCCCACTTGTTCTCAAGGAATTATTTGATAGAGCAAACAATATCACCATATCTCAGGGAAAGAACGCACTATACCACATCCCAATTTATACTGGAACAACCAACCAGGAAATTTCTTTCCAAAAAATAGGGGACTTTAAGGTATCGTACTGAGACCGGTAAAACACTTTGACTAAAACAAAGATTTATTACATCACGTTAAAAAGCAGTGGAGTCTAAACACAGTCACTGCATAAAAATTACATACATGTAAGATTAAAAATCATACAAATGCCTAAATAAACTAGATGCTAACAAATCCTGCTTGTCTGGCTGACCCGTTTCGCTCTCCAAATTTGCTTCATCAGAGATATTGCGGAAGCATCACCAAATTTGCCACCTATATAGTATCCGCTGACTTTGGGGTGCCACAATCAAGGTCTGAACACCAAACCCCCAGTGACCCAGTAGGGGGAGGGGAGGTGGGTCAGACCTTAGACCAATGAAAGGGGAGATGCAGGCCACATAAGTGTACCTCTATGAAACAACGTATCTCCCTCTGAGATCTGCTGCACCTGTGATGATCTTTTGATGAGCTGTGGCTGGGCGGCTGGCTGTGGCCCGTGATGCAGTCACCACATCTGAGAATTGGTAAGCTGCAATATAATAAATGGCTTTAATACTGCTTTAAATGTCATCTTGTATGGCAATTTGTTTACCAAAGAGGATAAATCAGGGATTTTAAAAGGTGCTGCAGACAAACAAAAATCTGTTAAAAATTGTACAATATTTTATTGAGTTACAGATTCAAATTCCTCCATATTAAAATCAGATATTGCATTGACAGTGATAGTCTTGTTGTCCTTATTTTTGCATCTGCACCAACATTGGTATTCCCAACATGTTTCTGCCAATGGGGGATTCTTCAGGGTAAAATAACCACTGATACTTTAGAACTGTTATGAAAGAAAACAGTATAAATAAATAACTAAACAGTAGTTTATTTATTTATACTGTGTTTCTTTATAACAATTCTAAAGTATCAGTGGTTATCTTTCCCCGTAGAAGCTCCCATTGGACGAAACATGTTGGGAATACTAATGTTGGTGCAAAAATAAGGAAAACCGGATGTCAATGCAATATCTGATTTTAATATGAAGGGATTTGAATTTGTAACTCAATAAAATATTGTACAATTTTTAACAGATTCTTTTGTTTGTCTGAAACACCTTTAAAATCCCTCTTTGGTAAAAAGATGTTCTTGAATGGGGATGTGGTGCACAAGCTTTGCTATCAACTACCCACACTTAAAATTCAGGACTTGTATAGCAATTGTATATGCTATATTATTATTATTTTTTTTTACATTTTTTTTTACATTATTTTATTAAAGATTACGAGAAATAAAAAATAACAATAAAAAACAGAAATATCAATGTATCTATAACAAAATAAATAAAAGTGGAACAAGTAAGGGAACATTTTGGTAAATTATATATTTTTTTCATAAAAGTGGTGTTACCCTTTAATAATGAGGATAGATCATTGACCCCTGGTTCACATTAGGCACAGAAGAACACAAGAGCTGACCTAAAATCAGGCCCATATTTCTGAAAAAAGCTAATATAGAAAAGTACAAACAAGCAAAGGCCGCCTTGCTCCTGCATCTCAATTTTTCTCCCTGTAGAAATGGCTGCTTCTCTTTCCTCTTACATGTGTACGTTCCATAATAAACACCAAACACGAGCTGAAATCAGCGCCCGCACCGGGGCCTCTCCAATATCATTACAGACGTTTTATCTCATATTTGTGCAAATTGCACTAATCCCTGCAACTCTTTGTTAGAACAGGGCCAGTCGATGGCTCCTTAAATGGCTAATCTACACAGTGCAATATTGATTCCGCTTCCCATCTGGATTATATTAGTCAACGTGATTCCCAGGGCTGCAAAAAATCAAGTTGTTTGGCTGACTTTGTCAAGTAACTGTCTGCTATAGGGAAAGGGATGGCTCTGGTTATTGAATACAGTTGGAAATGAAGGAATAACATGGATACGCAGATTTGCATCTCCCTTGTCAGCTTGTTGCCTTGCTGCGATCTGGCTTTTGTCATCTCACCTCTTTTTGAGCCTTTAAATATACATATTGCCCACACATGGTGGAAGCCAGTATTCTTTTTTCCTTTCCTTTTTTTTTTTTTTTTTTCTTTTAAACCAGTAGGATTTTTTTTTGTTTTTTTTTTTTATTTTAAGCCAGTATGTTTTTTATTTTTTTTTTTTATTTTGAACCAGTATGTTTTTTCTTTTTATTTTTTTTTCTTTCAAGCCAGTATGTTTTTTATTTATTTTTTTTATTTTAAGCCAGCATGTTTATTTTTTTTTTTATTTTTTTTATTTTAAGCCAGTATGTTTTTTATTTTTATTTTTTATTTTGAACCAGTATGTTTTTTATTTTTATTTTTTTTTTCTTTCAAGCCAGTATGTTTTTTTATTTTTTTTTTTTTATTTTAAGCCAGCATGTTTATTTTTTTTTTTTATTTTTTTATTTTAAGCCAGTATGTTTTTTTTTTTATTTTTTATTTTGAACCAGTATGTTTTTTTTTTTTTTTTTTTTTAAGCCAGTATGCTTTAATTCATGCCATTTTTTTTTCTTTTTTTTTTTTATGTATAAAAGAAGTGCTTTGAAAATCAGACAAACTGATGAATAAAGGATCAGATATGGGCTGATGTGATTCCGCCTCTATAGCATTAATTAGATAATGCGTTGTGCGGGGTCATATTTGTCAATCTGATTATATCATTATGTAATAACGTGGTTAATTATGCCATTTATACACAAAGGTGGTAAACTAAACCTTTGGTTTGACGAGATCCTAATTATTGACGGGAGCTGGAGGAAGGTTTCCAATATCTGTCATCACTCAAGGTAGACCTTTGAACAACTCTGCAAGGATACATTTCTGACACTCACAACATATGGGATACAGGATACTTTTTTTTTATAAAAAAGGTTCCATTAAAAAGCTGTCTTTGAGCTTTGAGCTTTTGTCTAGTGATGGCTGAGATGATGCCAGGAGGAAGCATTTCCCTAGGCTCCTCTCCCCCCAGTGATCAGACTGCAACATTTAGACCCCTTTCACACTGGGGCGTTTTTTAAGGCGTTTTTCAGGCACTTTAGCATTAAAAAAAGCGCCTGTAAAGCGCTTGAAAGAAGCCTCATCTGCAATCCCAATGTGAAAACCCAAGTGCTTTAAGAGCCCTTTCACACTGCCAGTGCCTGAAAAACGCTCGTAAAGCGCCGCTTAAACTAGCAGCGATTTACCAGCGTTTTTTGAGCGCTAGTGGTGCGCTTTTAACCCCTGCTAGTGGCCAAATAAAGGGGTAAAAGCGCCCACAAAGCGCTGATGCCAAAATCGCTTTGCAGGCGCTTTTCAGGCGTTTTGCAGGCGCTTCCCATTGATTTCAATGGGAAGGGGCGCTTTAGAAACAGTGTATTCACCGCTCCAAAAGCGCTGCAAAGAAGCTGCTCGCAGGACTTTTTTTGATGCCCTGCCAGCGCAGCGCCTCAGTGTAAAGCACTCGGGCTTTCACATTGGGATTGCAGTTGCGGCTTCTTTCAGGCGCTTTACAGGGGCTTATTTTAACGCTAAAGTGCCTGAAAAACTGCATAGTGTGAAAGGGATCTCAGTGTGAAAGCACTCAGGCTTTCACATTGGGATTGCAGTTATGGTTTCTTTGAGGCGCTTTACATGCGCTTTTTTTAACGCTAAAGCGCCTGAAAAACGCATGAAAAACGCCCCAGTGTGAAAAGGGTCTTAAAGTCACAAGATGGGCTGCTTCAGCAGAGGCCGATCTGCAGCAAACATTTATGAACCCAACCTCCACAGACACCCGGATTTAAATGAAAGTCATCCACATGAGCCAGCATCTCAATTCAGGAAGTGAATGGTGACCTTGGATGATGATTTTTTTTTTTTTTCGTGTATATACAGTGGGGAAAATAATTACTTGATCCCCTGTAGTTTTTGTAAGTTTTCCCACTTAAAAAGAAATGAAGGGTCTATATTTTTTATCATAGGTGTATTTTAAATGATAGAGACAGAATATCAACCAAAAATCCAGAAAAAAACACGATACAAATGCTATAAATTGAGTTGCAGTTCAGTGAGTAAAATAAATATTTAATCCCAAGGCAAAACATGACTTAGTACTTGGTGGAGAAACCCTAGTGGGCAAACACAGAAGTAAGACATTTCTTGTAGTTGGTTACCAGGTTTGCACACATCTCAGGAGGATTTTGGTCCACTCTTTACAGATCATCTCTAAATCCTTAAGGTTTCTTAGCTGACGCTTGGCAACAAAATTTTGTATAGGATGAAGGTCCGGAGACTGGCTAGACCACTCCATGACCCTAATGTGCTTTTTCTTGAGCCATTCCTTTGTTGCCTTGGCGGTATGTTGTGGGTCATTGTCATGCTGGAAGACCCATCCACAACCCATCTTCAGTGTTCTGGCTGAGGGAAGAAGGTTCTCATTCAGGATTTTACAATACATGGCTCCGTCCATTGGCCCCTCATTGCGGCAAAGACGGCCTTTAACCTTTAGCAGAGAAACAGCCCCAAAGCATAATGTTTCCACCTCCTGTGCTTGACTGTAGGGATGGTGTTCTTGGGGTCATAGTCAGCATTTTCTTCCTCCAAACACGGTGAGTCGAGTTAATGCCAAAGAGCTCAATTTTGGTCTCATCTGACCACAGCACTTTCTTCCAATCCTTCTCTGAATCATTTAGATGTTCATTGGCAAACTTTTGATGGACCTGTACATGTGCCTTCTAGAGGAGGGGGACCTTGAGGGTGCTTCAGGATTTCAATCCATGGCAACGTTTTGTGTTACCAATGGTTTGTTCGGTGACTGTGGTCCCAACTGCCAGGAGATCATTTACACATTCCTCCAGGGTAGTTCAGGGCTGATCCCTCATTTTTCTCATGATCATCCTTACCCTGTGTGGCAAAATCTTGCACGGAGCTCCAGAGACCAAGGGAGACTGATGGTTATATTGTATTTCTTCCATTTGCGAATAATCGCTCCAACAGTTGTCTCCTTCTCACCAAGCTTCTTGCTGATGGTCTTGTAGCCCACTCCAGCCTTGTGCAGGTCTACAATCTTCTCCCTGACATCCTTTGGCAGCTCTTTGGTTTTGCCCATGATGGAGAGGTTTGAATGGAAGAAAGATATTATGTGGACAGGTGTCCTTATTATACGAGTTGTCGTTAGGAGCACCTTCTTAAATTGACAGGACTAATCTGTGTACCACATGAGCACATACTGTATGTGGGAGCCAGAATTATTGTTGATTGGTAGATGATAAAATACTTATTTTACTTACTGAACTGCAACTCAATTTATAACATTTGCATCATGTGTTTTATTTTTCCTGAATTTTTGTCTGTCCCATTAAAAATACACCTATGGTAACAATTATAGACCCTTCATTTCTTTGTAAGTGGGCAACCTTGCAAAATTTGCAGGGGATAAAACTATTATTTTCACCACTGTGTGTATATATATATATTTTATATATATATATATATATATATTTTTTTTTATTATTATTTTTTTTATTTTTTACTTTTTTAGTCTTTGTTTCATTTGTGAAACAATTTTTTCTATTTATTTTTATTCTGGGTAATTTAAAAAAGAAATATATGTATCTTTTTCCTGTGTATTTTTTCTTTTTTTTTAACGTACATTTTTATTTACTTCTTTCATTTTCGATTTTGTCTTCCATACAATAATTTTTTCTGTGTATTGTTATTCCAAGTATTTTTTACATTATTTTATGTTTTTATTGGTGTATTTAATTTATGGTGTGTTTTTTTTGGAGTGAGGGCATGCTTTTTTTTAATCTTTACAGTTTATTTGTTTTGTCACCATAGTATTTTTTTTTGTCTGTTTATCTCTTTCCTGCGTTGTTTATTTGTTTTTCTTTTCTTATTTGCATGCTTTGCTATGTCATCCATCAAATTCTTATTTTTTTTTTGTGTCTGTACTTTTATTCAGAGCATTTTTTCTTTACATATTCTTCTGTATTCTTTTTTGGCCCACCAAACTTGCAGTGCCCCAGGCCTCCCAAGGTCCCAACCGAGCTCTGTAAATAGGTGGAGAAGCCAACCTATCAAGAGGACCTGTTCATGTGGCCTATATGGGCAAAGTGGCAGATCCTTTTAAAGTAGAGGAAAGTTTTCCTGTAGACAGAAGTCCTTTAGGCGTACTAGCAGATGATACGCCTTGAAGCTCTCGGTTATTAAATCTGTGCCGGTTCTATTCATTGGGAGAAGGATCTTCATCTACAAGCAGCTGGTGTGAATGTCTGTCACCGGGATGTGAAGATTATTCAGTGCGAGGAATTTTCTGTTGTGCAAATTCCTGAATTCTTCAAGCCTCATCCAACCTGAGCACAAAGCAAGATGATTGCTTCCAACCGCTTTCTGCCGCAGAGCTGAAGAGCCGTGATCAAACCGGAGAGCCGGGGCTGCTCACCGGGGCCCTCCTCTTCTTGTAGCTCACACCTCATTAAAGGGAAGCCATCATCTGTTTATGGGTTTTTGTAGGCACATATGTGAACCCTCAACTTAAAGGGAACCTGTCAGGAGAGACATACGGGAGCTGCCATTGCTGACTCGTTTTTGAAGGTGCCGATTCTGGACTCTTATGTTTCTTTAGTGAGTCACGGTTTTTAAACCAGCGTTTGCCAGTCAGGGGCCCCCCAGAGATTGCAGCAATGACAGCTCTTTTAATTCGTTTTAAATAATCCTATTAACTGCTTGCTGCCCCGCCACGTTGGCAGGTCGGCACGTACAGGCACAATCACATAATTCCTTACTCCCCGGCTTTCTATCGGGTCTAATCATGCAAGACCATGCTGTCATTCGCTGCAGCACAAGCCAATCAGCAGATCCCAGCCAATGATTTATGGCCGGCACCTGCTGAGCAAATGACAAAAGAGAGCTCTGTGTTGGTAAACAACACAGAGCTCTTTACAGACAGCAGCAATGTGCCGTTTTTTTTTTTCTTGGAGTAAAAACCACACATTGCTTAGTAAAATCAGCACAAAGTACACACATTGCTGGGCACACCGTTAACCCTTTGATCGCCCCTAGATGTTAACCCCTTCCCAGCCAGTGTACATAAGTACAGTGGCAGTGTATATTATTAGCACTGATCACTGTATTAGTGTCAGTGGCAGCTAGTCAGTCCCCCCCAGCATCAGTTAGTGTCAGAATGTCCATCACACTAGCACAGTCCCACTATAAATCACTGATTGGCGCCAATACTAGTATTAAAAAAAAAAAAACACAATTCCGGTATATATCTCATATTGTGTAGAGTTTGTCCAGCTAATGGTAGAACACCCAAAAAAAATTGGCACCTCATCCCAAGTAATTAGATATTGGAGTGGAAGGAGGAAAGAGGGGATTTTTGCGGTTCTTTACAAATGATAATGGAAACCAATGATTAAAAAAGTATATATCAATATAGTTAAAATATAACAATTAAAATAGTTAAAATATAACAAAGCCACGTTGTTCAATAATGGTCAACAATTCATAATACAGGTGGTCATTTAGGCAAGTATTCAGCTTAAACAGAGGTTCCTTTTTCATATATTAACCCGACATTCGCATTAGCTTCATCAGGGGATATACGAATCAAAAAAGAAAAACGACTACAGGGTCAGGCGTGGTAGGTTCACCATCTTTATACTGTATAATATTTATGTTGTATACTTTGGTACTTTCCTTTTTGTATAGTTCTTTCGCTTTTTTGATTTGTATATGCCCTGATGAATCTAATGCGAAACATGTTGCTTTTTCATTAAATGAACCCAACATGTTTCGCATTAGCTTCATCAGGGGATATACAAATCAAAAAAGCGAAAGAACTATACAAAAATAAAAATAAATTAAGTACACAATGTATACAACATAAATATCATAGAGTATAAAGATATATATATATATCTCCCCTGCCAATGACCGCCCCCAAGGGAGGTGAACCTACCGCGCCTTACCTCGTAGTCCTTTCGCTTATTTGATTCGTATATCCCCTGATGAAGCTAATGTGAAACATGTCGGGTTAATATACGAAAAAGCAACCTCTGTGTAAGCTGAATACTTGCCTAAATGACCACCTGTATTATGAATTGTTGACCATTATTGAACAACGTGGCTTTGTTATATTTTAACTATAGTCTCATTAAAATTGATATATACTTTTTTAATCATTGGTTTCCATTATCATTTGTAAAAAATCCCCTCTCTTCTCCTTTCACTCCAATATCTATATATCTCATAGTTTGATGCTATAACTTTCACGCAAACAAATCAATATACACTTATTGGGATTATAAATAAGTGTGTAAATAAGTGTATAAATAAGGTATTTCTGATATACTATTACAGCATTCTTGTTCTGAGGGGTGACTCAAACTTACTGAAACCAGACATAGCCAGGCAATTGGTATTTTCAGAAGCGAGTAATGATAGGTCATCTTCTTCGTCATGACTGATGAAATAAAGCTCATATGAAAATGCTTGTGTTAGAATGAGGTCCAATAATATGTGGATTACCCAAATTATTGTAACCCTACTGGTTTCATTCAAATTCTCCTGAAGGAAGATGCATTAGAACTCTGCTCCTATTGTTTATACCCAATGACAGGTACCCTTTAGCACTTCACTCCTGCCGCAATGTGGATTATATTGGATTCGTGAACATGAGCTCCAAAACACCATTTTGATTGTCATACCCAGAAAATCAAAATTTATCACCATGCCCAGCCCCAATTAGAACTGCCCTATCTGTGACATGCAGGAGCTCTCCAAGGTCCTGAAGATCGATGTCTGAAAGTTGTACAAAATCTAGGACAATGTTATTGTTGTACCTTCCTCCTATACTTCTATAAATTCTGGTGGATGTGTACTATCAATCACACCTAAAAGATTTCACACTGAGATAAAATTAAAGTGCATCCAAACCCTAAAAACAAGAATGTAATATTTTGGCTTATCAGTCCTTAGATGTAGAAGCTGCATTCGTTTTACGGGCTTTTCTCCTTTTTTCACCTTGTCATCCAGCCAGTATTACACTTCCTATCTAAAGCCTCGTACACACGATCGGATTTTCGGCTGGGAATTGTATGATGACAAACTGTTTGCCTAAAATCCGACCGTTCGTATGCTCCTTTAGACAATTGTTGTCCAACTTTCCACCAACGTATGTTGGATGGCAGGCTAGTAAATTTTCAACAGTCAACGGTCTGTTGTCAGATACAAGTCCGTCACACAAAAGTTGAAAGTACAAACACTGAATCAATGCTCGCCAAACACGACATTAGCAGAAGGTGCCCAAAGGGTGGCGCTCAAGAGCTGAAATTCCTCGTAGTTGGTCACTACGTTCGTGTTTGTTGGCCGACAATTGTGTACCGTTTGTATGCAAGACAAGTTCCTGGCACACGCCCTTCGGACACAAGTCTGACGCTATGTTGGCCAACAATCCGATCCTGTGTACGAGGCTTTAGGGTGGCTACACTAATTCCTCCACTGTATCTCTGGAGGAGTAACTCAGCCACCCTTGGATAGCAGCATTGTCTGGGGAGGGATGGACTAGATTTTACATAACATGACATTAGCAGAAGGTGCCCAAAGGGTGGCGCTCAAGAGCTGAAATTCCTCGTAGTTGGTCACTACGTTCGTGTTTGTTGGCCGACAATTGTGTACCGTTTGTATGCAAGACAAGTTCCTGGCACATGCCCTTCGGACAAAAGTCTGATGCTTTGTTGGCCAACAATCCAATCCTGTGTACGAGGCTTTAGGGTGGCTACACTAATTCCTCCACTGTATCTCTGGAGGAGTAACTCAGCCACCCTTGGATAGCAGCATTGTCTGGGGAGGGTGGACTAGATTTTACATAAGGACTTTACATAAGTGACTATTAAATTTAAAGCTGTACTCTCGTTATTATTTTTTTAAAGCTGAAGTTTAGGTATGGAAATTAAAATGTATATAGTTATATATATATATATATATATATATATATATATATAAGCAAGCTTTCGATGAAGGCCTAAAGCCGAAACACGTCGGTTTGGATGATTTTATTGCTGTAATGCTTAAATAAGTATTTTCTATGGAGAAGCTGTCGAGTTGCAGGCCTGTACGTTCTATGGATCTTCTGTATGAACCTGGACCTGGTTGTGAACAATACAGGAGTCTGTGTATCTCTATTTGAACCTAGGGCTGGGGGTAAACCATGCCTGAGCCTGTGTACCACTGTACAGACATTGGGCAATGGGTAAACAATGCATTAGCCTTTGTACCTACATATGGACCTGGAATTAGGGGTTTAACAATGCAGGAGCCTGTGTAACTCTGTACACACGAAGCAGAAGTCTGTATACAGGCGGTCCCCTAGTTACAAACATCCAACCTACAAATGACTCCTACTTACAAATGGAGGGAGACAACAGGAAGTGAGAGGAAATCTATCCCTAGGAGGGGAAATTGACTCCTGTAAGAGTTATTATGGGAAAAAGGTACCTTCAATCAAGCTTTATCACCAAGGCTTGCTTCCACAACAACCCAACACTTTCAAAATCCATTTGTCATTGGGACAGGAAGTGAGGTGAAATCTTCTGAACAGGGGCACAGACAGAAAAACAAACATTACAG
The DNA here is from genome assembly GCA_028564925.1 of Lithobates sylvaticus. Taxonomy (NCBI): domain Eukaryota; kingdom Metazoa; phylum Chordata; class Amphibia; order Anura; family Ranidae; genus Lithobates; species Lithobates sylvaticus. The sequence goes on along the minus strand of CM053026.1, from coordinate 735,671,132 downwards.
GGGTGATAACCCCTCCCTATTTTATCCAAAAAGCTTAAAAATCGTTTTTTTGTCTGGAGCTACACTTAAAAAATTTACCTGTTCCGATTTACAGACTCAACTTAAGAACAAACCTACAGACCCGATCTTGTTTGTAACCCAGGGACCGCCTGTACATCCATATGGAACTGGGCCAGGGGGGAAACAATGCGGGGGCCTGTGAATAGCACAGGTTTTGGCTGGAATGCTCTGCAGACTTGAATGCAAAAAATGTAATACTTTTTTATTTTATTAACGTGGGTGCATTTACCACATTTCTGGAAAAGGCGAGTAGCACGTTGGAGAGTTGGACTGCTGATCTGAAACACAGGCAATGGCCTGGGTCTTCAATGGTCCGACATGTCCTCCCTACATACTGCTCCAATCAACAGTGATGCACAGCACCGGTTAGAGTGGTTGTCACTGAGGGTTAAAGTCAATGACCTCTAGATGTCTGGGCCACCATAAGTACAGACCAACCTTAGCAATGAATAGAGCGAGTGACAATCAAGACCTCATCTGGAATATGCAGTTCAGTTTTGGGCACCAGTTCTCAAAAAGATATCGGGGAACTGGAGAAAGTGCAGAGAAGGGCAACTGATAAGAGGCATGGAGGAGCTCAGCTATGAGGAAAGATTAGGGGAACTGAATTTATTCACTCTTGAGAAGAGGAAAATAAGGGGGGATATGATCAACATGTATAAATATATAAGGGGTCCATATAGTGAACTTGGTGTTGAGTTATTCACTTTACGGTCAACACTGAGGACAAGGGGGCACACTTTACGTCTAGAGGAAAAGAGATTTCATCTCCAAATATGGAAAGGTTTCTTCACAGTAAGAGCTGTGAAAATGTGGAATAGACTCCCTTCAGAGGTGGTTCTGGCCAGCTCAGTAGATTGCTTTAAGAAAGGCCTGGATTCTTATCTAAATGTACATAATATAACGGGGTACTAACATTTATAGGTAAAGTTGATCCAGGGCAAATCCGATTTACTCTCTGGGATCAGGAAGTAATTTTTTTCTCCTGCTGTAGCAAATTGGAGAATACTTTTCTAGTTTTTTTTTTCGCCTTCTTCGGGATCTGTGGGTATAAAATTGGGTATATGGGATTGTATGATATTTTTTTTTTTCATGGTTGAACTAGATGGACTTGTGTCTTTTTTCAACCTGACTATGTAACTATGAGTGACGTGCATGCTCATTGGACAAAGAATTCCACCAGTATTTTTTTTGTGCTGCATAGTTCCAGGTATGATCAACACACCTCCCTTCCCTACCTACCTCCATTACAGCATATCCTCAACCCTACAACCGGGGCACTTTGATGGTCACTGCACTTTGTTTGAGTAATCATGACAGTCAATGACCATGGAGCAATTACTTCTCTGTCACTTGTTTTGTACCTTGTACATTGCAGCGACGAGGACAAACAGGACTCCTTCCTTTCCATTCAGTGTGCATAATTAAATGCTTTGAAGAGGGGAAGAACACTTTTCCCCTAAAATCATTATTTTCAAGTATGATTTGATTATGGAGACAGTAATGGGCAGTACAAGTCCTCTTGTGCTGGAAGTGCGGCCTGACCTCGCGCTCACCTCACTATCGCGCTGCTACCCGTACAATGGCGTGCTCCCCACTCCCTACAGCCCCGTCTCATAAACTTGGCACAGATGGCAGCTGTAATTGATTCCATGCTGCAGCCTAAATAACCTCTCAACAATCTCTGCTGCCTCCCAATGAACCGTCCTCTCCTGGAAACACATCTCCCTGCCACATTTGTCTAAGCGTGAAAAAATATGCAGAAAATTAAAAGTAATTGTTGATCCGAAAGGCTGGCACACGGGCTTATTTATTCATATGCTTCCTATTTAGGAGGAGATTAAGGAGTTTTTGGCGTGACTATCTGTTCTGAGTTATCAGGGTAAAGTCTACCTGAATTTAGTTCTGGACATGATGTTCATAGCTTCACTTGTTAGTCATGCCGTTGTTTTATGGTCATTTTCAGTCCATAGTGACTATCTGTATATTAGGCATTGCAATCAGTATCCTGTATCCTGAAGTATCCCTTCCACCTTTTTTTCTTCTTCCTTTCCTCTATCCTTCTTTACTCTCCCTTTGACCCTTCCTTCTCTTCTTTTCTTCATCTTTCCTTCCTCACTTCCTACCATTTTCCACCTTAATCTCTTCCTTCCTCTCCCCTATCTCTCACTTCTTCTCTCCATCTTTTGCTTCCTCCTTCCTTTCTCTCTCCCACCCCCTCCCTTCCAAGCTTACATACGGCAACCCTCCAGCAGTTTCTTCCACTCTACTTTCTTTCCTTCCTTCCCTACTCCTTCCATCCTTTCTGAATCTTCATTTCTTCTATCCATCCTTACTCCCTTTTCTATAATCCAGTTTCTTCCTTTCTTTCATCCCTCCTTCCCCTTTATTCCTCCCTCACTTCCTTCCCCTCTTCATTTTTTTTTTACTCCTTTCTTTCTTTTCTCTCTCTTTTCCTACTTACTTCAACCCTCCATCAGATTATTCCATTCTTATTTTCCTTCCTTCCTTGCTTCCTTCCTTCCTTTCCCCCTCCCCTTTCCATCCTTTCTTCCTTTCCTATAACCTTCCGTACTCTCTCTTCTACCCTTCCTTCTCTTCCTTACTTTCATTCATCATTCCTTCCCCTTTTTCTCTCCCTCACTTCCTTCTTTTCTTCCACCTTACTCTCTTAATTCCTTTCTATTGTCTCTACCTTCTTCCTCCCATCTTTTGCTTCCTCCTCCCCCCCCATCCTTTCTCTTACTTACTTCAACCCTCTATTTTCCTTCCTTCTTTCTTTCCTTCCTTCTCCATCCCTCCCTCTGTTCTTTTACCATTCTTCCCCCTCTACCATTCCTTTGTCTTTCTATTTCATTTGATTCATCCTTTCCTCTTCTGTCCTTCCTTCCTTCCTCCCCCCTTTACTATTCCTTCCCTTTATTTTCTTTCTTCCTTCTTTTCATCCTTACACACACCCCTCTGCCTCACTTCCTTCCTTTCCTCCCTCCTTTCCTTCCCTCCTTCTACCCTCCCCTTTCCCATATCATTTCTTTTCCCTTCCTTCCTTCCTCCTCTTTCATTTTTACTTTCATGCTTCCTCACTGCCTTCCTCTCTTCCTTCCTCACTCTCTCGTCATTTCTCCTTCATCCCTCCCTGTATTATTTCCCCATGTCCTCCCTATTTTCCTTTCTCTTCTTTCTTTTTTTCATCTTTCCATCCACCCCTCTTCTACACTTCCTTCCTTCCTCCCTTTCTTCCTCTCTCCTTTCCTGCCTCTTTCTTCCCTCCTACCTCCGTTCTATTCTCCCCTTCCCCCATAGCCTTTCTTCCCCTTCCTTCCTTCCTTCCTTCCTTTCTTCCATCCTTCCTTTTTCATTTTTACTTTCCTCCTTACTCCCTGCCTTCCTCTCCTCCTTCCTCGTTCTCTCTTCTTTTCTCCTTCATCCCTCCCTCTATTCCTTCCCCATGTCCTCCATATTTTCCTTTCTCTTCTTGCTTCTTTTCATCTTTTCATCCACCCCTCTTCCACACTTCCTTCCTTCCTTCCTCCCTCCCTCCCCTCCTACCTCCCTTCTACCCTCCCCTTCCCACATATCCTTTATTTTCCTTCCTTCCTTCCTCTGTTCTTCCCACTCTTACATGTTTACTTTCCTGCTTCCTCCCTGCCTTCCTCTCTTCCTTCCTCACTCTCTTATTTTCTCCTTCATCCCTCCCTGTATTCCTTCCCCATGTCCTCCCTATTTTCCTTTCTATTCTTTCTTCTTTTCATCTTTCCATACACCCCTCTTCTACACTTCCTTCCTTCCTCCCTTCCTTCCTCTCTCCTTTCCTCCCTCTTCCTTCCCTCCTACCTTCCTTCTACTCTCCCCTGCCCCCATAGCCTTTCTTCCCCTTCCTTTCTTCCTTCCTTTTTCATTTTTACTTTCCTGCTTCCTCCCTGCCTTCCTCTCTTCCTTAGTCGTTCTCTCTTCTTTTCTCCTTCATCCCTCCCTCTATTCCTTCCCCATGTCCTCCCTATTTTACTTTCTTTTCTTGCTTCTTTTCATCTTTCCATCCACCCCTCTTCCACACTTCCTTCCTTCCTCCCTCCCTTTCCCTCCTACCTCCCTTCTACCCTTCCCTTCCCACATATCCTTTATTTTCCTTCATTCCTCTGTTCTTCCCACTCTTACATGTTTACTTTCCTGCTTCCTCTCTTCATTCCTCGCTCTCTCTTCTTTTCTCCTTCACCCCTCCCCCTGTATTCTTTCCCCCCTTTCCTCCCTACTTTCCTTTCTCTTCTTCATTCATCCCTCTATAGTCTAGGTAGTCCACCAATCAGGAGGAAAGTGGTTGCTTCTTTATTAGGGAGCGGATAGACTGTTCTGTTTCAAATGCCACTTTGTACATTGCCAAACCTCCATTTCAGGGGTCCTGCAGGCTCATAGGAGAGGCAAAGGAGCAGGGTTGCCAACCTCCTGCAGCATTTTTTTACTGACAAAACATGGACAATTTACTGGCTGAGCACATTTTTTACTGCCAACCTGAGAAATCACAGAACTCCTATTGAAAACTAATGGCGCGTACACACGACCGGACTTTTCGACAGCAAAGGTCCGACGGAACAAATCCGTCGGACAATCCGATTGTGTGTGGGCTTCATCGGACCTTTGCTGTCCAAAAATCTGACAGACTTTAGAAAATTTTTCCGACGGACTCGAGTGCCCCTGACCGAAAAAGCCATGGGAGGCTCCCGCCGTATGTCGTGTCTTCACTTTGACAGTTCTTTTATAACTGAGGGCAGGGCCACACAGTGATGTTCCCGGGTGACCCTGCCCCCCTCTGACGCACGAGGACTTCCCTATGGCTTTCCCGGGGCGTCAGAGGGGGGCGGGCCACCCGGTTATGTAATCGGGTGGCCCCGCTCCCCTCTGAAGCCCCGGGAAAGCCATGGGGAAGTCCCCATGCGTCAGAGGCGGCAGGGTCACCCGGGAACGTCACTGTGTGGCCCTGCCCTCAGTTATAAAAGAAATGTCACCTGCAAGGACGCGTCATACGGTGGGTGCCTCCCATGGAGGTGGGTTGGTCGCGGCTTTGTTTTTTCTTTTTTCTTTTTCGGTCCGTCGGCGGAGCGAGAGAAGTAGATTAATGGACTTCGTGGGAGATTTACATTTTTTTAATAAAAGGACTTGTCATTTGTACCATTTGGACACTTTTTTTTGTGAAATGGTAGGGGTACATTTGTACTCCATTACCATTTCACATAGGGGGGAGGCCGGGATCTGGGGGCCCCCTTGTTAAAGGGGGCTTCCAGATTCCGATAAGCCCCCCCGCCCGCAGACCACCATTACCACCGGGCAAGGGTTGTGGGGATGATGCTCTTGTCCCCATCAACATGGGGACAAGGTGCTTTGGGGGATTATCCCAAAGCACCCTCCCCATTTGAGGGCATGTGGCCTGGTACGGTTTAGGAGGGGGGGGCGGCCTGCCAGGTTGCGCGCTCAGATAAGGGTCTGGTATGGATATTTGGGAGACCACACACCATTTTTTTTAATTTTGGCGCATGGTTCCCCTTAAAATCCATACCTGACCTGAAGGGTCTGGTATGCATTTTGAGGGGGACCCCCACGCAATTTTTTTTTTTAATTTTGTCACTTGGTTCCACTTAATATCCATACCAGACCTGAAGGGCCTGGTATGGAATTTGGGGGGACCCCCACGCAATTTTTTTTATTTTTTATTTTGGTTCGGGGTTCCCCTTAATATTCATACCAGACCCAAAGGGACTGGTAATGGACTGGGGGTATCCCATGACGTTTTTTTCAATGACTTCTTTTATCTGTATTGCTGGGACCGACAATTCATTATAGCCGCGAGTACTTTTAAATTACTTTTTTTCCTTTAGAAATGTAATTTTGCTCTCGGACTGTTCTAAACACGGGAAAAATGTGCCACTTTACAGGCATACTATAGACACCCCCCAGGTACGAAATTTAAAGGAATATTTCACTTTTATTGTTTCACTTTAAGCATATTAAAATCACTGCTCCCGAAAAAAATGCAGTTTTTAAAACTTTTTTTCTGCATTGATACATGTCCCCTGGGGCAGGACCCGGGTCCCCAAACACTTTTTATGACAATAACATGCATATTAGCCTTTAAAATTAGCACTTTTGATTATTCATGTTCGTGTCCCATAGATTTTAACAGTGTTCGCGTGTTCGAACAAATTTTTTGCCTGCTCGCATGTTCTGCTGCGAACCGAACCGGGGGGTGTTCGGCTCATCCCTACTGCTGATGAGAAAAGGTATTTAGCAGTTTATATTTACTAAAATAATTGCATTTCCATGTTCTGTGTACTGTGGGAGACCAGATATAGTGAATGCAGGCTCCTGGGATTAGTAACACTTTACTGTCCTGGAGAAGAGACTGTACTACGGTTCAAGGCTGAGGGCTTGTTCATGCCAGGTGCAGTGCGGGACCACGTGCAAAGTCACGTTTTCCCGCACTGCACTAAAATGCACATGAGCACGTCAATTTTGTTGAGAATAAAACATTCCCCTCTAATGGCGCGTACACATGGTCGGATTTTCCGACAGGAAATGTTCGATGGGAGCTTGTTGTCGGAAATTCCAACCGTGTGTAGGCTCTGTCGTAAATTTAGGAAAAACAAAATTTGAGATCTGGATCTCAAATTTTCCGACAACAAAATCCGTTGTCGGAAATTGCGATTGTGTGTACACAATTCCGACGCACAAAATTCCACGCATGCTCAGAATCAAGCAGAAGAGCCGCACTCGCTATTGAACTTAATTTTTCTTGGCTCGTTGTACGTGTTGTACGTCACCGCGTTCTTGGCGATCGGAATTTCCGACAAGATTTGTGTGACCGTGTGTATGCAGGACAAGTTTGAGCCAACATCCGTCAGAAAAAAAACATGGATTTTGTTGTCAGAATGTCCGATCGTGTGTACGCGGCATAAATGTGATCTATGTACATTACAATTATTTTTAACAAACTTTGTAGCAGATTCCTACCTTTTGTTATTCTGAAGAAATATCTGTTTGTTTCTCTGTGTCCATGTGAATCTAATAGGAGTGATTGTATAATTACCAATCAGCTGCTGCACTTGCAGGATTTTAATAAGGAAAGTTGCAAGGACTGCATCCCTTTAGATTTTCTCTTTGGGGGTATCTCACCAAAAAAGGAAATTTTTATTGCACGGGATGCCCAAACTTTGATTTGTATCCTAATGCAAACTTCTGGTAAAATCAGTGAGCCAATCACACAAGCAGGAAGGTATGTTTCAGAGGGGGGCTTCTGTACACCATCTGACGTCCCCCTTTCCCCCCATGTATCTTAGGCTCTGCTTGACCATCTGCAAGCCCGGGACTGGCATATCAGGGGCCACCTTGAGTTTGGGGTGGAGAAACCTGACTGGCCTGCACAGAGCCTGACCTCAACCCGATAGAACAGCTTTGGGAAGAATTAGAGCGGAGACTGCGAGCCAGGCCTTCTCATCCACTCCTAAACCTTGTGGACAGCCTTCCCAGAAGAGTTGAAGCTGTTATAGCTGCCAAGGGTGGGCCAACTCAATATTGAACCCTACGGACTAAGACTGGGATGCCATTAAAGTTCATGTGCGTGTAAAGGCAGGTGTCCCAATACTTTTGGCAATATAGTGTATTTTCCATAATATAAAGACCGAAGCAGCTGTCAAAAACGGGGAGAGCTTTTATAAAACGCAGTAACACACAATAAATGTTAAACGTTTGTTTATCAAAAAATCTGTGTGTGACCAGAAGGCAGAGTCGGATGATCCACCCTCCTCAGGAACGTAGAATAAAATCTTTAACGCTTGTTGAAAATCTCTAGACACGGTGACCCCATAGAAAACGTCTGTAATTTAATCGCTGGGTGGTAGTACGCTCCGGTCAGGCAACAGAGGGACCTTTCCTTCGCTCTCGGCAGGCCGTTACACGGGTTGTCATGGTAAAGGTTCTTACAGACGCGGATTGCCCGATAGCTACGTGACTTTTGGAAAAAACGATAGAACAGTTAATCAGAAAAGTTCTCGCCAATGAGATCACTTTGTCTCTATGGTCAGCCGGCAAATATGACACAGAAACTGGCCTTTCAATATCACAAGAATACCTTTCCTAATAGTGTGGAGAGATTAATGCTAAATCATCATCTGAATATACATGTGATCCGCAATATCAATTCATTAAACACTTGCCGACCAGGCTTTTCTCCGGGTACTTTTTGTTTGCAAATTAGTATTTTTTGCTAGAAAATTACTTATCTTTTTTTTTTTTTTCTTTTTAGCAGAGACCCTAGAGAATGAAATGGTGATTTTTGCATTTTTTTTATTTCACATGGTATTTGCACAGCGGTTTTGCAAACGCAATTTTTTGGGAAAAAATACGCTTTAACCTGTAGCTGACCGCCCACTGTCAAATGACGGCGGGACGGTGCAGCTATGGTGGCGGGCCGCCGTCATATGACGGCGCTCGCTTTTTGGCCACTAGGGGGCGCGCGCGCGTGCCCGCCGCGTAGCTGGGGACCCGATGCGCGTGCCCGGCGGCCGCGATATCCGCCAGGCACCCGCGATTGCCCGGTAATCGAGCAGGACGTGGATCTGTGTGTGTAAACACACAGATCCACGTCCTGTCAGAGGAGAGGAGACCGATGGTGTGTCCCTTGCATATAGGGACACCGATCGCTCTCCTCCCCCAGTCAGTCCCCTCCCCCCACAGTTAGAATCACTAACATAGGGAACATATTAACCCCTGCAGCGCCCCCTAGTGTTAACCCCTTCCCTGCCAGTCACATTTATACAGTAATCAATGCATTTTTATAGCACGGATCGCTGTATAAATGTGAATGGTCCCAAAAATGTGTCAAAAGTGTCCGATATGTCCGCCGCAATGTCGCAGTCACGATAAAAATTGCAGATCGCCGCCATTACTAGTAAAAAAAAATAATAATAAAAATGCTATAAATCTATCCCCTATTTGTAGACGCTATAACTTTTGCGCAAACCAATCAATAGACGCTTACTGCGATTTTTTTTTACCAAAAATATGTAGAAGAATACGTATCGGTCTAAACTGAGGAAAATATTTGTTTAAAAAAAAAAAATTGGATATTTATTATAATAAAAAGTAAAAAATATTGCGTTTTTTCAAACTTGTCCCTCTTAATTTGTTTATAGCGCAAGAAATAAAAACCGCAGAGGTGATCAAATACCACCAAAATAAAGCTCTGTGGGGGAAAAAATTATAAAAATTTTATTTGGGTACATCGTTGCATCACCGCGCAATTGTCATTCAAAATGCGACAGCGCTGAAAGCTGAAAAATGGCTTGGTCAGGAAGGGGGTGTTCGTACCTGGTAGGCAAGTAGTTAATGAATTTTAAAAAACAAAACACAATATTTACCCCCAATTTTTTTATATAATGTGAAAGATGATATAATGCCGAGTAAATAGATACCTAACATGTCACGCTTTAAAACTGCGCACGCTCGTGGAATGGCGACAAACTACAGTACTAAAAAACATAAAAGGCGGTGATTTAAATACCTTTAAAGGTTACCTGTTTGGAGTTACAGAGGAGGTCTAGAGCTAGAATTATTGCTCTCGCTCTAACGTTCGCTGCAATACCTCACATGTGTGGTGCGAATACCGTTTACATATGCGTGTGACTTATAGAAGCGTGAGCTTCTGCTCGTGAGCACGGAGGGTTGGAGGCCCTTTACTTTTTTTTACACTGTCTCCTTAATTTTTTTTTTTTAGCACTTTTATTTCTATTACAAAGAATGTAAATATCCCTTGCAATAAAAAGAAGGATGACAGGTCCTCTTTATGGAGAGATCTGGAGAGCTAGAGATCAAAAACACCCCACATCTTTAAATGCAAAAGTAAAAAAAAATATATATATATATTTTATTTTTTTTTCTATTTTTTGATCTTTTGCATTTAAAGGTAAAATATTTGGTGTGTTTTTGATCTCTAGCTCTCCACAAAGAGGACCTGTCATCCTTCTTTCTATATATATATATATATATACACAGTATCTCACAAAAGTGAGTACACCCCTCACATTCTTGTAAATATTTTATTATATCTTTTTGTTTGCAAATTAGTATTTTTAGCTAGAAAATTTGTTATAACCTCCAAACATTATACTTTTTTTTTAGCAGAGACCATAGGGAATAAAATGGCGATCGTTGCAATTTTTTATGTCACAGCGGTTTTGCAAACGCAATTTTTTGGGAAAAAATACACTTTAATGAATTTTAAAAAACAAAACACAATATTTACCCCAATTTTTTTGTATAATGTGAAAGACGAGTAAATAGATATCTAACATGTCACGCTTTAAAACTGCGCACGCTCGTGGAATGGCTTCAAACTACAGTACTAATAAAACATGAGAGGTCTAGAGCTAGAATTATTGCTCTCGCTCTAACGTTCGCTGCAATACCTCACATGGGTGGTGCAAATACCGTTTACATATGCGTGAGCTTCTGCTCGTGAGCACGGAGGGTTGGAGGCCCTTTACTTTTTTTTACACTGTCTCCTTCATTTTTTTTTTTTAGCACTTTTATTTCTATTACAAAGAATGTAAATATCCCTTGCAATAAAAAGAAGGATGACAGGTCTTTAAATGCAAAAGTTAAAAAATATATATATATATATATATATATATATATATATATATATATATATATATATATATATATATATTTATTTATTTTTTATTTATTTTTTTCTATTTTTCTGATCTTTTGCATTTAAAGGTAAAAGATTTGGGGTGTTTTTGATCTCTAGCGCTTTTTTTGTTTATAGCGCAAAAAATAAAAACCACAGAGGTGACCAAATACCACCAAAAGAAAGCTCTATTTGTGGGGAAAAAAGGACATCCATTTTATTTGGGTACAGAGTTGCATGACCGCGCAATTGTCAATTAAATAAATGCAGTGCCGTATTGCAAAGAAAATGGCCTGGGGGGGGGGGGGGAAACCATCTGGAGCTGAAGCGGTTAAAGTCTGATAGTCCATGGGGGCCATTATCCATAATATGAGCATTTTTATAGGTATATAGGTTTGGAGCCACAATGCTTGTCCTTTTTTTTCTTTTCTTTTTTCCTTTTGTCCTTTTTCTTTCTCCTATAGATTTATTATTGCTATATTGGATTTTAAAATTGTTTTTATATTCCTGGTTCAATGTGTATGATGTTTTTGTTGTGATTTGTGTTGTTTGTTAAGAATACTAATAAAAAGATGTATAAATGGAACCACACGGACCTAGACCCAGACCTCAACAATTCTTTCGGAACGGGGGAAATCTTGTCGCACCAAGGTATGTCCTCTGCATTCCCAGACTACCACACTTCTTCCACAAATCCAAACCCAACACACTCTGGCACCGGGAATACACGCCTTTTGAATTAATTTGCAACAGCGATGAACCTCAAAGACATATAATCTCGACTGTTTTTTTCGACACACAACATCAAAGAAGACAAACTGGCCCGACATTGGGAATCAGACCTTAATCTGGACCTAACCCGCTGAGGAATGGGAGCGCATATACAATCACATACACAAAGGCTCCATAAATGTCTCCACTCAGGAAAGCAAATACAAGATATTCTCAAGATGGTATAGAACTCTTCACAAGATCCACAAATTTCACCCGAGTCTCCCCCCAATATGCTGGAGATGTAACGTGGCACGAGGCACGCTACTCCATATTTGGTGGGGCTGTGGGCAGTCAGCAGCGAGAGGCTAGAGTCAAGCAGAGAGGCCCAGAGTCATGGGCAGGCAGACCCGAGAGGCTAGAGTCAAGCAGAGAGGCCCAGAGTCATGGGCAGGCAGACCCGAGAGGCTAGAGTCAAGCAGAGAGGCCCAGAGTCATGGGCAGGCAGACCCGAGAGGCTAGAGTCAAGCAGAGAGGCCCAGAGTCATGGGCAGGCAGACCCGAGAGGCTAGAGTCAACCTAGAGTCAGGAGTCAACCATATTGGTTAGAAATCCATCGCCTAATCACCCAAATCACAACCTATACCCCTGACTTTACGCCCGCACAATTCCTATTGCACCACATCTCCACCCCGATGCTATCCTACAAAAAATCTCTCGTATTACATCTCATCAATGCGGCCAATCAATGTATCCCGGTCCACTGGAGAAGTACCTCGCCTCCCACGGTTACAGAATGGATACAGCGGGTTGATAGAACAGCGGAGATGAAAAACCTCAAACACCAAGCCAGAGACAATCCGACAAAGTATAGGGCAGTGATGGAGAACCTTGGCACCCCAGATGTTTTGGAACTACATTTCCCATGATGCTCAACTACACTGCATGAGCATCATGGGTAATGTAGTTCCAAAACATCTGGGGTGCCAAGGTTCGCCATCACTGGTATAGGGAAACCTGGGCATGCTGGAAACATTTCAGAGAGTCAACAGCAACTAACAACCCAAATAATGCTTCACCCTCCACCACATAGAACAATCCGTAACCGTCACTGATAGCCATACCAGGCACCTCCGCCTCCCCTTTCCCCCTCCCCCACCCCACTCTACCTCCAAAAGCTCCCTCTTATTAAGTAGGCTAAACATCTATTATTACCCACCAGGGGCGGACTGACCATTCGGCCACTCGGGCAATGCTTGAGGGCCCTGGGCCACTAGGGGGCACCATCAGGGTTGCCAGCCTCAGTAAAACCAGGGACAGTATGTAAAAATCTGTGTTTTTTTTTACATCTGTCTCTGAAATGTCCCTTAACGACATCCTTTTGGTCTAAAAATCCCGAGATTATAGCTGCCCCACCTCTCCAGTACCTTCTCAGCCAATAGAAACATGTCTGTGTATACTGTGTGATTGTATACTGTGCGTGTTTATACTGTGTGGCCCCATAATCTCTGATTGCCTGGGGGCCCCATAATCTCCTATTGCCCGGGGTCCCATGAGTTGTCAGTCCGCCCCTGTTACCCACCCTACAAACAACTGCCCTCACGGCTCCCTTAGCATGGTCAACACCATTGAAGGGCGTTTATTGATCGACTCCATCTCCCACACCTAAACTTCTTGAAGCCTGGGAGCCGACTACTTAAAGATTGGGCTCACCCACACACAATGGTATACCGACCCTTCCCGAACCATTTACGCACCTACACATACCCCCACCGCCCCCGGTCACAGTTAGATCCCTTCAAGGGTGATCGGGGTCAGGGTAGTGGCCATTGGTGTACGACTATACCTAACGCAAAGCCCACCGCACACGAATACTCCTACCTATCAATACGGAGAAACACAGGATACCTTTTTTTGATACGCATCTGGACCTATTATAATTATACCTACACAGGGAAACAGACAACTTTTTAAGATAGGTCTACTGTATAGGTCAGTGAACGAATGGGATGTTTACCAACTGCGATCCCACTGTTATTGGCATTGTTTTTTTAACGTTGGTTTTGTTTGAAGATTCTGTACTGTACTCAATTCTAGACATGTGCACAACAAAAAAATTTGTTTATTTTCTTTTCGTTTTTTTCATTTCCGAAAAAAAATTTGTTTATTTTCGTTTAGTTTTTTTCGTTTCCGAAAAAAAATGTGTTTATTTTCGTTTAGTTTTTTTAGTTTCCGTTGATTTGTAACGATTCGTAAATTCGTAAGTCGTCGGTGTTCGTATTCGTAACGATTCGTACATTCGTAAGAGTTATTTTTCGTTGATTCGTTTTTTCGTTAGTTTAATTTTCGTTTATTCGAAATTCGGACGCATTCGTATTTATTCGTACATTCGTAACATTCGTAGATTCGTAATCGGAGCATAATTCATAATTTTATGTAATGTGTATGCTATTATTACATTTTAATAATTTACGAATCGAAAAAAAAAAAGTTACGAATCGAAAAAAAAGTTATGAATGTACGAATTTTATCGTTCAGTCTATTCGAAGCACGTTAAGCAGCGCCATTGTAAGAGACACGGAAAATTACGATTCGAAAAAAAAAAAAAAAAAAAAAAAGTTACGAATGTACGAATTTTTTACGTTCAATACATTCGAAGCATGTTAAGCAGCGCCATTGTAAGACACGGAAAATTACGAATCGA